>VZTX01024995.1:65891-160436 GCA_013400915.1 Pardalotus punctatus | reverse complement strand
CGGGCTGCCGCCGCTGCCGGGCGTTGCGGGCCCGGCCCGGGGCGCTCGCGTGGGAGCCTGGCCGGGGAGGGGAACGGGGTCTGTGGCCCGCGCTCCGCCAGCCCCGGGGCGGGGGCTCCGGCTGCCGAAGTCCCGGGACTGCCTTCCCCGGGGGCTGCCGGGCCTGGGAAGCGGCTTCCCTGAGGGCTCAGAGAGCGCCTTCGCCGGGGGCTGCCGCAGGTCCGGCCTGGGCGGCTTCGCCACTGCCCTCTGGGGCTGGGAGTGTGTGAGCACCCGGCCCCGGCACAGCCCTCCCCTGCCTCCGCCTCCGTGCGGGGGACCCGGGGTGAGAGGGGTCCGGCGTCGCCCTGCTGATCGCGCTCCTCGGTCGGGGAAGCGCTTCTGAAGCACCGCTCACCTGGCGAGGACCGGCTGCGGACATTGGCCACCCTCCCCGCCCATCCAGCTGCTTCCAAGCCAGCGTGTGGCAGTGCAGACCTGCAGGGGACAGCCATGAAACCCTTGGAAGCTCTGAGGAGGAACGGTGGTCTTAGGGGAGCATGAGGTCCGGGTCGCAGGGAGACGTGTCTCTCCTCTCATAAGGAACACTTGGAATCTTCGTCGTTCTTCATTGCGGTGGTTGGACTCCTGGTGCGCCAGTTGGTGCCAGCTCGGTGTAGCGATGCTAATGGGTGGCTGTGGCTTAGTGAGAAAGTTAAAAGAGGAAAGTTTGCGTCTGTTGGCTGAAGGGACCTAATCTGAGAGTACTTCCTTGCTGCTCCGTGTGTAGAGTTCCCTTCCCGTGAAGGCGAGTACTGCCCTGCTCGCACTCAGCAGCTGGCCTTACTTCAGATCTGCCTTCTGCATGGGTGAGGGATGGAGGGAGCATGGACCCTGTCACTGACCAAAAGACTCCCTGCTCGGAGGAGTTGCTTTTAAAGCTGTTGGTATCATTCCTGGAAGGGTGCATGGCCAGATTGAATGGGGCTTGGAGTAAACTGGTCTGGTGGAAGGTGTCCCTGCCCATGGCAAGGGGTTGGAACAAGATGGGCTTTATGGTCCCTTCAAACCCAAACCACTCTTATGTTTCTGTGATCTTGCATATCCTCAGGTATAAGCTACCTTTCCAGACTTGCTGGTAGCTGAAAATGTTGTCTTGCTTCTGAAAAATAACTTTATTCCATCCAAGTAGACGATGAAACTCATTGTGACTTAAAAGCTATGTCAAAAAGACAAGAAAAAGTACCAGGTACAAAAAGTGAAAAAAAAAATATATATATACAGCTACCTAAATTGTGTAAATTTTGTTTTATTTGCTCCTTCACTTTGGGTTGAGAGCAACACTCATTTTGTCACTGTGCTTCAAGGAGCTGATTTAGCTCTGGTGCCTGGTCCCAGTTTATAGGAAATTATCAGGATAAACACTAGGTGCAAACAAGTTCAGGGAGAGGCAATGCAAGGAGGATTTTTTTATGTTAGAACACTAATGTTGAGGTAATATTGCATCTTAGTTTTGCATTCTTGAGAACTTGTGGCTCACCCACAGCAGAAGGTCTCAGTGCTGTGGGATGCTATGCTCTGCCTGTGGAAACTGTATTCTCAGAGCTTGCAGCCTGTCTCAGGCTTCACTAGTTCATTTTCCTACTCCTTTTGTGTAGTCAGCCCCTTGAACTGAAGTGTTTCCTGAACCATGACACTATGGTTTTTGTCACAAAATGTTATATGTAGTCAGAGTACATAAAAAGTGATAAGTAACTCTGGTGGTGAAACTGGAAATAGGGTTTGGCTTGGTTGGCACTCCTCACACATTGGGTTTTGAAGGTAATGGCAGCAGGCCAGGACTATTGGGGGATTGTTAACAGCTGTGATGGCATTAGCAGGGTGCCTTGGGAGGGAATGGGACGTGGCATGGGGAGATGCTCCCAGCTGGCACAGCAGGCCGCTGCTCTTCTGGGCATCTTGCTTGCTTCTGCACATCGTGTGTTCTGCCTAGTGCTCGTCTGGCCTTTAAAATATGAATATTGGCCGGCATAAATATTTTTAGGAATGTGTCATCAGTAGGACACCAGGTTGACCCCCATTGAATTCACTTTCTTTGTTACCACCTGTGGGGAAGGACTTTGACATCTGCAGTTTCTGCTTGGTATGGCTTTGGTCTCTCCTGGCTGGTGACCAAAGCTAGAGGGTACCCAGGAGCTCCTCATTAGTCCGGCCTTGGGTGGCCTGCCTGCCTTGCCTTTGGGAAGCAGCTGGCTCCAGCTGGAGGGGAGGCTGCTGAGGCCTCTGCTGTGAGGCTGTTCCTTGTGCTGCCTTGGCTATCGCTGCTTGCATTTTTTTCCTTTTGAGTAACTGCAGTGTGTGTCTCTTCCAGGAGCTGTTTATTCAGAAGGGGATGGATGTGCTCCTGGAGCACTACTTTTAAGAGCGGCTGGCTAATAAATAGCCTCGTGAGGAGTATGACTGGGCAGCTTTAGTTGTTCATAGGCTCCTGAATGCCAATAGCAAAAATCTTACCATGCCATTACATGGTAAGGCACAGAGGATACAGATTACATCAAACTCTGATTTCTCTTCAGATTAGCAGTTAGAGGTGTAACCTGGGCATCTATTTCTGCTGAATTTTGTTGTTAGGGTGGTTTTAAAATTTATGACGTAGAAGTTTTTCTCCTTGGCTGCGTGGCCACACAAACCAAGAAGTTCAGCCAAAGAATACGCACAAAACACCTCAAGTACAAAACTTTGTGGTTATTTCTCACCCAAAGCCGGGAGGTTGAGCACTGGGCAATGTGTGCCCACTTTTATGGTTAAGCTCATCCTTCAATGCTGGGTTCAGTTTTGGGTCCCTGGAGCATATCCAGAGAAGGGCAGTGGAGCTGGGGAAGGGTCTGGAGAACAAATCAGAGGAGGCAGGGATGGGGGGCTCAGCCTGGAGAACAGGGGGCTCAGGAAGGACCTTCTTGCTCTCTGTAACTGACGGGAGGTTGCAGCAAGGTGAGGGTCAGGATCTGCTCCTGGAGAGCAAGGGAAAGGACAAGAAGAAATTGCCTCAAGTTGTGGACGTTTATTTTTGATATCAGGGAAAATTGCTTCACTGAAAGGGTTGTCAGGCATTGGAACAGGCTTCCCAGGGTAGTGGTGAAGTCCCCATCCCTGGAATTGTTCAAAACACATGTGGGTTGTGGGTGGGGCACTCAGGGATGTGGTTTAGTGGTGTTGATGCCTGAATTTCTCTTTTTACTCTTCCTGCATTTGTAACTTGGTGTAGTTCTGTGCTTCTTAGAAAGTGCTAAAAACCTCTGTTCCCAGCACCTTTAGCCAAAACAAAGCTCCCTGAATAGAGATTCAAGGACACATTGGTTGCCCTAGAGCCCAAAAATATGTAAACAACTGTGAGATGGGGGAGTGGGCCTGGCGTGGTTAACATCATCACCTAAGGGTGTGATTGGAGAATTAGGGGCCAATATGCTAATAAGACAGAACTTATAAAAGGTGAAAGGCTAATGACCTGGTGTCCATTTTGGGTGTAGTCCCACAAGGGGGGGGGGTTTTTGCTTGCCCAAGTGTACCTTGAAGGCCTCGAATAAATTTATCCTCTTTTTATACTCCCGATTTGTCTTGGCATCTGTTTCAGGCAGCCTGCTTTTAGGCATCAGTGCTGTTGGCAGTGCTGGGTTAATGGTTGGACTTGATGATGTCAGAGACTTTTTCCAGTCTTAAAGATTCTGTGATTGTCACACTTCTTTCATGTTGTCAGCTGGGAGGCTGGCGGTGTCTCTGGGTGGTCTCAGCTGTGCTGCTCGGGCAGGGCTCTGCAGGGGCTCAGAGGACACACAAGCCTTGTGGTGGGAGTGATTAGGTGGGGAGACATCTGTCTGCCCTCCTGGCGTAAGTTTATCTCTCCAGGGGTCTGCAAGTATAAAAATAAAACCCCCAAAATGTTAAAATGTGCTGGGCTGCAAGCTAGGAAGACGTTTGACCAGGCTCGGTGTGTGTGAGAATTGAAATTAAAACCACCCCCAAGTAATTTGTAAGGACATGTACGGCTGGCTTCATTGAAATCCTTGGAGCAGACTGCCTACCTACTCTCAGCACAGAGAGACAAAGAAGTGTTTTCATGAGCTGCCTCTCTTCTTTTCAGACAAAACACGTTTATTACAAAGCAATAACCTATCCCTCCTTTGGATGTGAAGCCATGTGAAGGCTGTCCCACCGCAGTACCCACATACTTTGGATTGTTGAGACACAGTGTGGTGTTTGGGTAATTCACCCAAAAGCCCCAAGGAGCCTCCCTGGGCATTCCTGCTGGGGGCCTTGCACCTTGCTGCCAAATACTCGGTGCCAGCGGTGGGCACGGGGCAGAGGCTGTGGGGCGTTCTGAGTGCACAGGCCTCACCTGCATGTAGACCCCACTGTGATTCCCAGTGCGAGTATCACCACTGCTCTGGTGGCATGGGAGAGCCACGTGGGACTTTTTTCCGATGTCAGATTAAACATTTGCTCTGCACAACTGCCACCAAGCTGTGACAGCAAGACTCATGCTGTATAGGAGTCGGCCTGCTTGAACTGTTGTACCGCTCTGTAACAGATTTTTGCCCACTGATTTAATCTGGGTATAGCTCAAGTTTGCTAGTGAGGTGAGGCACTGTTACCTTGTAGCGGTGCCTGATGAAGGCTCTGAGCTGCCAGCAGTTAAGGTTTTGCATGAGTCATCATTTTGGGGATGCAGGAAGTTAATTGTTATTATCTCAGTGTGAGGTCAATGGGATGGCTGGGTATTGGTGAGAGGTACAGTTCTGCCTTACCCTTCACTGACCCCAGCTCATGCTGTTGGTTGTAGGGGGCTCATCAGCAGAAAAACTCATCAGAAACTAAAATGTTCATGTTGGGAGGGCAGAAGGCACAGGTTTGACTATCCTATTTCTTAACCGTGCTTCAGAATGGTTAGGTTTTCTTCCTGCTTTTTCTTCCCAGCTGTTGGATTTTAGTCATGATAGAATAGTTTGGGTTGGAAGGGACCCTAAAGCTCATCTTGTTCCAACCTCTCCCATGGGCAGGGACACCTTCCACTATACCAAGGTGCTCCAAGCCCTATCCAGAGTTTCATTAACCTTATTACTGATTTTGCTAGTGGGATAAAGAGTGTTAAATAACATTTTGTGATAGTATTTCAGTGGCTAGTATTTTCATAAGGAATGTCCATGGAAAATCTTTCAGGCTGTAACCCTCTAGTTTCTTCCATGTTTCTATAGATTCTGCTCACTGTTGGAAGATGGGAGAGATAGAAGGAACATACAGAGTTCTGCAGACGCCAGGCTCTCGTTTGGGTGCCCAGAAGACCTCAGGAGTGAGTACCTTGGAGCCAGGACAGAACCTCTTGACTGCCATGGCATCATCGCCTGCCAAAGCGCACGAGCGTGACCTCCCTGTCAAAATAAAGATGTTGGACAACACAGTGGAAGTACTTGACATTGAGGTGAGAGAGCTTTAAACCTGATTTCAGGTACACTGGGCCTCTGATAATGCAAAGCTCAAAAGGATGTGCCTCTGTAGAGAGCTGGGGCATTTTGAGGCAATATCTGAATAAAGATTCCTGTTGGGATTTTACCTACTTACAAGTGGTGATATCAGTTGCATGGCTTGTTTTTTAAAATCTTTCAAGTATAACAGATGTTTTGTGTTTTCAACAGACTTTAAATACAAGCACATACTGTAAGGAGAGCCTTTATTTGTTGTTTGCTTTGGGGGAAAACCAACTGTCTCCTGCCAAACTGTTCTTGCTTCCTGAGCCACTTGCAGCTTTGTCAATTTGGCAGCTGGGAGAGTGGAAGAGCTTTGCCTTAGTTATTGATGTATATTAATTATTTTAATTGCTTGTTTTCAGAGTAAACTTGCTCCTGTTTGAAAGTCTTTGCTTGCTACCACAGTTTAGGAGGGATGCACCAAAGCAGCGTTAGTTCAGTGTTTCTGAAAATTTTTGTTTAAAAGTATGCTTGGGGAAATCTGCCATAAGACATAGAAGCCATACACAAATTAGGGAGATTCTGCTTTTAAACAATTTTTTTTCTTCCAGTTCTTGTTACAATTTCAGCATTAAACTGAGAGTTTAATTCTAATTTGCCTGAGCTCTGTTGTTAGAAAATAACTGTGTTTTAGTGAAGATACTCAGCTGTCAGATATTTTGCATTAGTATCAAATTGTAATCAGTAATCTATAATTAGCACTTGGAGCCTTATTTTGTTGCATAGACTCAAAAAATTTTCTTCAAATAGAGTGGAAAAGATGTCTGTGGAACTCTGAAGAAATAGTAGATTTGGGGATGTCTTCTAGAGATTCTGTCCAGCTGTTCAAGTCTCAGACATGAAATCTGCCTTTTTTTTTTTTTAAGTGTGAGGCTGTGCCTGCATCCGTCCACTTGAGCACACAGTGTCTGCTGCTGTAAACCCACCCATCCTTAATGTACTGCATAGAACACAAAGCCTCTTTTTTCCCTTTAAATTATGTTAGAGTATTTTTTTAGAAAATCTGCTGACTTTGGTTCTTTTGAAGGATAATTTTATTTATTTTTCCAAGTTGATGTAGATGGTGCTTTTGTGTTTTGATTCAAAAAAGACAAAAAAAACCCCAAGCAACACCCTCAACTCTGTAATTTTGAAAGTCAGTGCAAGGCCAGGTTGGATGGGGCTTTCAGCTAGTTGTATTGTATGTGTTTCCCATAATTAGGAGCTATCTTAGTTTTTTTTACCTGGAAAGCTCTCTCTGGTTATGGGACCCACAGAAACACCCGAATTTGGGCACTAGCATGCCAAGGCCATAATTAATGTTGTGTTGCTCTTCTTTATGAGGTCAGCTGGAACTGAAAAACTTAGAACCTCATGCCTGATGCTGTGAGCAGTGAGGAGAAGGGTTCAGCCTTGGGTCAGCTTCAGAGCATCGAGCACAAAAAGGTCCAGAGTCAGCAGCTGTGGCATTACAGTCCAGCTAACACTGCCTCCATTGCCTTTCAGTTTTCGCTAAATAAGGTAGCAAATGATAACAAACAGGCATGAGGTATTAAACTGTGACCCTCTGCCTGATTTCTTTGGTGAGCTGATGGGATAGCAGCAACTGTTGACTGCCGTTTGTAATGGAAAATGGGAATTTTTCACTTGGGGTTGAGGGCAGGAGTTAGGAAAAGGTAGTGACATTTCTGTATAAGTGGTGCATGCTAACACAGTTATTTTTCAAAAAGCAGTTAGAGAAACGGGTGGCCAAGCAGCTGTCCTAGAGGACTGGAGGTTCAGATTCCCATGTCACTTGCCCACTTCTCTTTGCTTTTGCAATTCTTTTCACTAGATGTGAAAACAAGATGTGAGATGTGTAAACAGGGTGTGATGTTGTGGGGTTTGTGTTTGATTCAGGTCAGCAGTAGTTTGTCAGTGCAGTGGGACACAGATCTTTCCCATGGGGTTTTGGCGCTGCCAGCTCAGGGAAATGTAGCTGATGGCAAAAGGTTGTTTTGGGTTTTTTTCTCCTGTTCAAATTATTTTCTCTTCTGTCTGTAAGAACTGTGGAAAATGACTTTTTACTGGAAAAAATGATGTGTCAACAGAAGGACTGACTGGGTGTAGGATCAGCTCCTGGAGTGACTCTTCCCTATGCAGTGTGATGGGGAACCTGATGCAGGAGCCCTGTTTATTGCCTCACTGCCTAAAATGAGCCACAGTAGCATTTTTAACCATATGGGATAAGCAGAGTAGCTGCAATAATAACTTAATCCATGCAGCTTTACCTTGTCATCCCCTCCTTTCTCCAAGATGTGTTTAAAACACTTGCTTTTCTCCTGGCAGGAGTAGGTGGGTCCCCTTGTTGGTAGCCCTTCCCCATTACTTGAGTTTTTAAGTTGCCAAAGAGCAAGAAAAGAGACTGACAGAGTGATGTAACAGATGGAGACAGAACAAAATGGGAAAAAACAGTCTTTCCTTTGTGTTATTGGTGTACCTGGAACAGTTTGCTAAAAGTTCCATATAGCTTCATTCTATGCCTTTTGTCTGAAGTCTACTGTCTCTGGCCATTCTCTCAATCTGTACCATAAGGTTTGATTTCTAACTAGGAATTTTGTTAATCACTAAGAGGGAATTATTCTTTAAAGTATGTTGGGCAGACCCCTTCTCCAGGGAATCTGATTTGAATGTTTAGGATGTGGAGAAATACTCTTTTCCAGAGTTTAAAAAAACTGAAGATGGGCTATTTATGGTTTCTCCTTTTCCTATCAAAACAGAAGAGAGAATGAAACATATCCATTCAAAGCTAGGCTGCTGTATTAATTATTTTAATGAGTTTTGTTTTCTCTTTTTACAGCCAGCTTGTTTAGTCAGCTCAAATCTTACACGTGCCATGTCATGGGTACCTGGCCTCTTCTCTCCAAACTGAGTCTGTCCAAAGGGTGGTTTTGCAGACTACGAGATGAATGATTGGAAAATTCAATTTAGTTCAGACTGTGGGCACACTTCAAAGTAATTAGGGTTTTACAATAGAAGTTCTGCCAGCTTTCCAGATTTTCTGAAGAGATTAAACTCAGAGGCTTTTGATCAGCGCAAAAATGTGGCAGACTCTTAAATAGAAGGGTCTGGGCTGGGTTGAATTCACCAAAATGACGTTTAATGAAATTACTGCCGTAATATGATGTTTAATATTTGGTCTATGTGTTGTTCCTTATGTAGGAAATACATTAGGAAATGCTTTTACATGAATTATGCTCTATGCTATGAGGAAGTGCCCCAGAAAAAGAAGTTTATATTATGCTTCAGGTTTACCAGATTGTTGGGGGAAACGTTGATGCTTCTTCAATGGCATGTACTTCCTTTTCTTCTGCTTGGATGTCAAATCAAACTTGGGAGTGAAAAATACTTTAACATTTTATTGTAGGGTCTGCCTACCTGCTCCACTCTAAGGGAAAATTTAAACTGGAACTTTTTTCTTTTGTGCTAATCTTTGTTGGGTTGTTTTGAGAGCAGAAGTCTGTTCTTTTTAATTTTTTTGTAATGTAGTAATGATGTTCTGCACCCCTGCAGCGCTGTCTGAGGTGTCCCTCTTTCTCTGACACCAGCGGACCCCTAGCACTGAGATCTACTCCACTGCTGTTCTTGAGAACAGGCTAGTGAGATAAGATTACACTTTAATTCCCCCCCTTTCTTTTCTTATTAAGTGTCGTCCTCTCACTGCTCATGTCTACTGTGGTGTTTACTGATGTACCCTGCAAAACTGTTACATTACTACAAAACTGAAGTAGCTTATTCTGTATTAAGCTGAAAATGGGTACTTGATGATTACTCTGATAGTGATACTGTCTTTGCTGGGCACTTCCTTGGCTTATTTAAATGTATAAATTGTATTATTAAAAGTGCAAAGCTACTCTCCATCCTTATGTTTAGAATGGAGTAGAATAACTGGTTATTCTGATTTCTGTGCATTTTGCAGTTACCTGTGATTGCGAAGGTGCCATGAAAGTGGCTTCCCTTTGGATGTCCTGAAATCAGGAGCTGGGCTGGGACTGCAGGAGGTTTTTGACATGGCAGAGGAAGCAATCTGACTGCAATATGCTTCCCGTGATTTGGAGAGAGCATTTCCTGCCCGTGCACACGGCAAAATGCCGCTCTCAGTAGCAGTGTTTTGGTAGCATTAGTGCCCTCAAGAACTTTCATGGGGATGATGCAGAAATAATGCAACTTTTAACAGCTGTTATTGGGCAATTTAAAGAAATACGTGTATGTTAAAAACTGGGATGATGTCGTGGGCGCTGAAAAGCACTTGCTGTGTGCTGTGAGGAGCTCCGGGTGCATTGCTGGTGGGACAGGCAGCCCAGTCCCAGCTCTGGGCTCTGGCATTGACTGCCCTCCTGCCTCTGCCTTGCTCTCCCTGCGCCTGCTTAGACCTTCCTTTCATGAAGGCTTTTCCCCTCTGTGCTGTGAAAGTATTAAGAGCTTAAATATGTGAGGAGTTGAGGGAGAGTCTGCTGCTGAATCCTATTAAGTGCTGTGCTGTAGGAATCGAGGTGCTGTTGGTCAGCTCAGTGTTTTTCTTCCCTAGCCAGGAAGAAATAGTCAAAATTCCAGAAAGAATCATAGCCAGATGTTTGTCATTGCTTCGGTTTGAGTCTCCTAAATATGGCAAATAAGCTGCCTTAGGAATTATTTTTATCTGACCTCAGAAGAGAAAGTTAGTAATTCACTATTTTAAATTTGCAATTATTATAGGGTTTAAAAAGAAGGTAACTAAAGCTTTGCATTTTGTGTACCATTTGAATCCACTATATATTTTTTAGGCCTGTTATTTTGTGTTTGGAAGCTTGACTTTTTTGATGCTGTGTACGAATGTGGTATTGGGTGGGGAAAGGTGAAACCACAGCCATTTTATTGACAGACATTTAGAGTATGTTTTGTTCATTCGAGTGTTTTTTGCTTTTTTTTATTTTTGGGAAAGATATGAACTCAAATTGTATAATAAGCCAAATTTATTATTTTAGAGTTCTCTTGACGTTAGCTGTCATATTATATGTAAAGAACATGGAGCTTTACTGCCGTAAAGGAAAAAGAGTCTGAATATTCCTGTACAAAATGTTGATTATGTGCACGGGTCTTAAAACACGGAAACCCCTTAGGAAAATGGTGATCAAATGTTATCACAGTCCTTGAAATATTAATGTAGTGGATTGAATTTGTGACAGTTTGTATGGCTGGGCAGGTGTTCATTTCTGTCTTTGTAATCTAGTGATGTAGGATAGTGAAAATCAGCTGAAATCAGTCTTATGCCATTCAACCAAAATGGCTGTAAGAAATGCTGTATTCCACAAAAAACAGGAAGTCCACTGGAAACCTTTTAAACCTTTTCTTGATGTGGGTGACATTCAAGGTTGGGCCCACAGATGGGTAATTCTGTAGAATATATGGAGCCTGAAAGGAAAAAAAACCCAAAACCAAACCAAGAATCAACCCACAGGCAGCTAAAGACAGCTACAGAAGTTCAGTGTGCTGAGAGGCAGATCAGAGAGGTTTTAAGTTTGTGCCTACAGAAAAAAGGGACTTGGAGTTCAGCAAGGGTGGTGTGTCGTGGTACTCGCAGGGCTCAGAGCAGCACAGATTTGGGGATGTGCATTTAGCTAAACAGGGTTGCAAAAGCACACCTGTGTGTCAGCCCTTTCTCCTCGCAACCAAATTCGTGTCTGGAAAGGGCAGCATTGCCCACTTGGGTAAGAGAGAGACTGTATGTATACATTGAATATTTAAAAAGCTGTGCTATGGTGACAGCGCCTAGTGTGAGAGATTTACTGTTCTGATGCCGTAAGAGCTTTTGGCTTTTATTCTTCATGTATCTGTAGCCTTGGTGTTGTTCTGGGCTTCATATAAAATGCTAAAACCTCTGTTCCCAGCACCTTTAGCCAAAACAATTCCTCTGAATGGAAATCCATGGACACATTTGTTGCCCTAGAGCCCCAAAATATGTAAACAACAGTGAACCGGAGGGGGGGGACCGGGCCCTGGGGTGGTTGACATCATTGCCTGGGGGTGTGATTGGAGAATTAAGGGCTATAATATGCTAATATGACAGAACTTATAAAAGGTGAAGAGCTTGTAACCTGGTGTCTGTTTTTGGTTGTAATCCCACGAGGGGGCTTTATTTGCCCTGACTGTACCTAAAGGCCTTTAACGAATTTGGCCACTTTTTACTCTCCTAGCTTCGTCTTGGCCTCTATTTCAGGTAGCCTGTTCTAGGTGTCAGTTCAAGGCTGGAGTGTTGGATATGGGAGGGAGGTTGGCTCCTCTCTCTGACAGAGCAATCATTCATTAATAAAAACAAGAATTAGAAAAGGGGAAAAAAATCCCCAAAAAGCTTTGTAGAGACTCTATTAGACCTGTTTGACATGTCTTCAACTGAGATCATGAAGGAGAAGTGTTGCTGTGCCCTCAGCCCACTTCCCAGGCAGGTAGCCTGAAGCCAGTGGTGTAGGAAAGACTTGCTAGCAAGGGGAAGTTAGGAAAGCTTTGCCTTATCTAATCTGGCGTGTAGGTATTTATTAACCAATCCCAGGTTATCGAACCTCTGCTCAAAGTACACTGGGGAGTGATGTTAGGACAGCTGGTACAGTTTCAGTTTTGCACAGAACAAAAGGGAGTTTTGGCCTTTTCTGTAAAAATACCTGATTTGTATTTATCTTTTGTGTAAAGAGTCTGTCATAACTGGCTTCTTGATGTTTTAAACTATTTCCTTTGGGCAGACTTCCTCAAAGCAGTGTGTTAGCCTGGAGTAGCCCAACACCTTGCAGGGGAAATACAGTTCCTGGGTGCTGTAACACCTCTCCTGGGAGAGAAGGCTGGGAGAGCTGGGGTTGTGCAGCCTGGAGAAGGAACAGCTCTGGGGAGACTTTATTGCTGTCTTTGAGCACCTGAAGGGGCTCCAAGAAAGCTGGAGAGGGACTTTGGACCAGGCCCTGGAGTGGAGAACAAGGGGGAATGGCTTCCCACTGCCAGAGGGCAGGGATAGATGGGATATTGGGAAGGAATTCTTCCCTGTGAGGGAGGGGAGGCCCTGGCACAGGGTGCCCAGAGAAGCTGTGGCTGCCCCTGGATCCCTAGAAGTGTCCAAGGCCAGGTTGGATGGAGCTTGGAGCAACTTGGGCTAGTGGAAGGTGGAACAAGATGGTCTTTAAAGTCCCTCCCAACCCAAACCATTCCAGAATTTTATGAAAGCCAAGATCCAATCTGGTGAATGTGGGTGTGGATGATGGTTTTGAGGCAAAAGCATAATTAATGGAGAAAGACTTGCAATTTTAGTGAGGCTTTTTTTTTTTTTTATGAACAGAGGAAAACAAAGTGTTTTCTGTGTTTAAAATGATTTAAAATATAGTTTTATTTATATTCATATACATGCATATGAAATGAAGCTGTGCAAGATCCAAGAAGCACCTACAGTCTAAATTTGTGTGGACCTCCCAGGCCCATCTGAGGGAACAGGTGTAGAAAGGTTCAGGGGCTCGTGCAAGTATGTAGGGACTTGTAGGAAAGTTCAAGGGGGAAAAATTGAGATCGGTCTCTGGACTTCTAGTTCCTGCTCCTTATTAACTTGTGTGAGCAAAGTAGGTGCTTAGACTTTGTTATGAACTGAATTTGAGATCAGCTAGCCCAAAGCAGCTCCTCACTGCGATACTGTCATCGCTGTCACCTGAATGTTTAATTATTGACAAGCAGAAACTCTGGTGCCAGATCATCCAGCAGTGCCTGTGAAGCTCTGTCCAAGGATATGGCCCACAGCGTTAATTTGTGTGACTTCTTTCTTCCACAAGTAGTCTAGAGCAGGGCGTGGAGCGGAGATATTCTGCAGTAGAGGGGGTTCATGTCTCTATTTACCTCTCCAGGTAACAAAACCAGCTGAAAATTCCCGTTTGCTGCCCAGTGTGTGGCTCTTCCACGTTGCTGTTGGTACTCTTGGACACCATGTGTTGACTGAGTGTGCTCAGCCATGTTGCCACTTGCTTTTTCTCTGAGCGCAGTGTGTTTTATTCAAGTAGTCCAGGTATTTCAGCACAGCACTGTTTCTGAAAATTAGGATAATTTTTTGTCTCTACGTGCTATCTACCTAAGTATACATTTCTCAATCTCATTTACATTATTCCCTCCCTTTTGGGGATATTTTCCCATGTCAACCAATTGTTGTTTTCCTACTTTCAGGCATCCAGCAAGTCTAGCCACTCTGGAAAAGCATGTTTGTTGGGTAGAGCCAGTTCATTTGGCAATGATGTGCTTTCACATTGCTTTAAATGATCCTTTAAATGATCATAATTTTAAAGCTAGCCTGAATTAAATGAGCCAGAGGCTTCCATTTCTAGAATAATTTGTCTGGCTGTGGATTCTGCTTTAAAAAACCCTGACAAACCCACATCAAAACCAACCACTGAAGTCTTAGGACAAAAAAAACCAAAACGTGGGGAGGGAGCATTAGATTTTTTTTTTTCTAAACAAAAAATTATGCCCAATATGGAGCATAATAATGGAACCTGAAATAGCTCTGAAATTTTTATTTGGGTTTGCAGCTTCCATATTTGAGTAAATGGTATTTCAATGCTGTGTGGAAATGCTGTAACACAATATTTTAGTAAAGAAGAACTTCCAAGAAGAAAGTGCATGCTATCTCATTTTGTGATAATGCAGCCACATCAGAAGGCTGCTGTTGCTGGTAGCTGAACTGTGCTCTCTAGGGTGGAAAAAAAAGTTTTTTAAAAATAAATTCATACCTGCAACTAGGGCAGAAAGTTGGATGAAGTTTTGCAAAACTCACATATGTGCTAGGTTTGTCCTATAGGTCTTCGCTCAATTCTGGAAGAATTGAGGATTGGCAGGTGGGACTGGAGGTTGTCAGGACCTTGTTCAAGAGTCACATTTCCAGCTGGGCATCCCGTGCTTTGTAAGCTGTTAAATGCAGACTATTCTTGGTGTGGTCTTAGTAAACTAACCTGTAGTTGGGACCTGTCAGTATAGAAGAGCGGATAAAATAAATGTATTTAAAATACTGTTTTCTTCACAAAGAGTTAAAAGAAAAATTGAAATAATTGAAGCTTAAAGTTATTGCTAAATGCTCAGGTGATCAAAATAAAATAGTATTTGAGCAGTTTGGCTGAGCAACATGAAAGTAGTGTTTGCCAGAGTTGCTACCTGGTGCCTGTTTTTGTGAGGAAGCAGGGAATGTTTTCATTGGAGTTACTAGTTCCAATCAAAATTGAAGAAACTCATAAAGTACTGAAAAGGAAGGCAGTTGTTTCTTGCTTTTCCAGTCTGCAGATTGAATACTAGATACGGAGCCGTAAGGTCGTCTTGTTTTAGCTGTGAAAGCACAGAGTTAATGACTGGTATTCCCTGCCATCTTACATTATTTCCTTCATTCTAAAAAAGATTCGAATGTCCACCCTGTATTCAGAAATGCGGTTTTTGTTTATATGTGGCATTAATGGTGGTTGTTAACAGGGAGTTTTGTGGTTGTTTTTTCTGTCTCACGCTTCATTTGGACAGAGATCTAACAGATTACAGAAGGGTTGGAGATAAACAGAGCTATAAACTCACCAAAATGTTTTCATATTTCTGATTAAGAAAGGAAATAACAAGTCTATGTTTAGCTGCAAATTGTCTTTTTTTTTTTTTTTAAATTTGCCAAAAAATGAAAGATCACTTTTTCATTAGGAAGACCTCTAAAATGCCCCAAAGAAGAAAAACCAATAAAAATCCATGACTGGTGAAAGGACCTTTATTTAAATCAGTTCACTTGGCTTTGGCCATTTGCAGGGTGCTCCTTGTTGGTTCTGTGTTGGGTGCTTGTCAGTGATGATGTCACGTCTAAATTTCTGCCTCTCATGCACATCCGCTGTTTCCTGGAGGATTTGGTCTCCTGACAGTTGCAGATTTCTGTGACACAAAAATCTAAGGTGTTTGCTGCTGCTAGGATCCAGTAGCTTCCCTGGCTCTAGCTGCAGAAGAGTTTCCATTCTGTACCTCAGCTTTATAACTGTTTTTTCCAAACTCTTGACTTTTGGACTGATTTTCCCTTCCAGCTTAGCTGTGGCCAAAAGTGGATTTCTTTTTTGGAAAGTTGGAGCAAGGGCAACTTGCCAGTTTTGGAAGATGAAAATACTACTCCTTATGAAAATACTGGGGCTTTTAGTTTTTAAATTAAAATATGGGGAAGCAGGAAGTGAATATGTTCTGGAAGACAAGTTTGTTAGTTAGAGACAAAGAATTGATGTTGATAATATTGAGCTGTGGTCTACTGAAAATCCTAGGCTATGAGTTTGTTTTTCCTCTTTGCTAAGCTCAAAAGTTATGGCAGAGGGGAGATCTGCCATGTAGGTATTGATATTTGAGAAAATAGCAAATAACCCTTGGCTTGATTCTCCCCCTCTGCTCTGCTCTGGTGAAACCCCACATGCAGAGCTGTCTCCAGCTCTGGGATCCCCAGCTTCAGGAAGGCTTGGAGCTGCTGGGGGGAGTCCAGAGGAGGCCACAGAGATGCTCTGATGGCTGGAGCCCCTCTGCTCTGGAGCCAGGCTGGGAGAGCTGGGGGTGCTCACCTGGAGAAGAGAAGGATCCAGGGAGACATCACAGCACCTTCCAGTGCCTGAAGGGGCTCCAGGAGAGCTGGAGAGGGACTGGGGACAAGGGATGGAGGGACAGGACACAGGGAATGGCTTCCCACTGCCAGAGGGCAGGAATAGATGGGATATTGGGGAGAAATTCTTCCCTGGGAGGGTGGGGAGGCCCTGGCACAGGGTGCCCAGAGCAGCTGGGGCTGCCCCTGGATCCCTGGAAATGTCCAAGGCCAGGCTGGATGGGGCTTGGAGCACCCTGGTATAGTGGAAGGTGTCCCTGCCCATGGCAAGGGGTGGAATAAGATGAACTTTAAGGTCCTTTCCCACCAAACTGTTCTGTGATTATATGATTCTATAAAACAAAAATAACGGTTGTTATGACTTTTAAAATTATTTATATTTTACTCCTCTGTCCAATCATTCCTAACATGAAATAAGTTTATTTTTATGATAAAGTGAAAAATACAGATACCTCCTTCAGGGAAGAAGCTTGAGCTGGAAATGCTTGTTCGTGTTTGATGCTCTCTTAGCACAGGGTGGGGTCTGAAGGTGTAGCTTGTCTTGCCACACAGGGCTCTCCATGCCGTTACTGCCTGCCAGGGTACCCTGCTGCCACTTGCACAGCTCTGAGGGAACTTTTCATGCTTGATTGCACTATACAAATCAATTTGAAATAAATCTATTCTACTGAACAGTCTTCTAATGATGACTTGTTAAAATTATCTACAGTACAGTTAAAGCTGGGTCACTGAGGAAAGCTGTTGTTAGCTGCCTATTTGGTTTTTTTTATCCTGCTTTTTCTTCTTTCATTTTATGTGAAATAATCCAGCAATATCAGTAGTCATTGTCTTGGCAGAAAATAAAGAGTAATTGAGAAGTTTGGAATGGAAAGTATGCCATGCTGTGAATTTGTATTGAAAGCAGGACCTTTATGAAATGCATTCATGCAGCTACTTGCCCTGATGTCAAAATTACAGTAATTAGAGAATTACTTAAAGTATTTTGCTTTGTGATGCTTTTATGCAATTAAACAATGACACGGAGCTGCCCACTATGTCACTTTCATTTTTGCCCACTTCAAAATGTTCAGCTCTTTGGAAAGGATTGTTGTAAATATAATAAACAACTTGAGGAGCTAAATAGTTCTAAGAGGAGTTTTCCCAAAGGATTTGAGGTGTAATAATAAAAGATTGTGTTCTGTCTCAAGCTTTTGAACTTAATTTTTATTTTAAAATAAAATTAATACTCTTCTTTCAAAATGTGACATTTCTCCTTTGAAGGATGCAAAACGATACTGAGCTTTAACTGGGGTTTATCTTGTCATTGCAAATGACACCCAAAATTATAGTTGGTAGCCCAAGGAAAATTATTTTACACTTTTAATGTTTGGATGGCACCTTTATAATTTAATCAGTTGCCGAGTGCTTCCAGCTCCAACCATCATCGTTTCTTCATCTCCGGTTTCTCTTGAAGGAGCGTGGACTTGACAGTGGAAGGAGAGAAATGCCAGGGATATGTGCCATAGGGGCTCTTTTTTTTGAGAGATCAAGGCAGCTAGACTGTCTTCAGGCATGGAACTTGATGGAGCCATGCAGATGTGACTCATTTTAAATGAAAGAAACCTGTGTATTATAATCTGATCAGGATAATTTTAATGCCTGTGTATAACTAGCCATGCACGCAGATTCCTTGTTCAGCACAGCACACAGTTTGGCTGTAAAACTGGTCTGGTTGTTAGCAGGTGTCTGTCATGAGTCAATGCAAGTGTATCAGCTCTAACAGAAGGTGGTTGGATCCAGAAGTGCTTTATGTGTCACAAATGAGAAATGAGAGAGCTGGGTCACAGGATACCTGTTCAGAGGTTTTTAAAGGTTTGTAGATCTGTCCATGAAAAGACAAGTGGCATGTCCCATCTTCTGCACATGAGGTTGGTCAGGGTGTATTGCTGCATCCCCACAAATAATGCTGGCTGAAAAGTGTTCCCTTCTTGGATCTGTGGGGCCTGGGAGAAGGAGATGTACAATAGCAGATGTGTGTGTATGTACCTTAAAAAAAAAAAAGGGATCCTACTATATTTGAGGATATTTTGTTGTGTTACTATTTGAGGATTTATTCACAAGTCCATAGCAAGAAATGTGTTTCAACTAGAATGAAAAAACTTCCAAAATGCATTTCTCCAGGTGAATGTGTTCCCTATGGCAGTCTGAAACATGCCTGGAGACAGCAGAGAAAGAATGTAGTTTACTGGAGATGTGGCTTGCTATTACCTGTATCATTATTTATTTCGTTGTCACCACTTAAAAACCAAAACCAACACCCGCAGACTCTTCTGCAAGCACAGGTTTTCGCTAAAGCATTCAACTTTTGCATTTTTTATGCACCTCAGTAATGTGAAACTATTTCCCCACTGTTCACTGTATTTTTTACCTTTTAAACCTCAAATAGCACATTCTTTCTCTCAGATATTTTAATTTGCATTGTATTATTCTAATTCTAACACTAATTTGGCTTTAAAATGAAGAAGAGTAGGTTTAGATTAAATGTTAGGAAGAAATTCCTCCCTGTGAGGGTGGGGAGGCCTGGGCACAGGGTGTCCAGAGCAGCTGTGGCTGCCCCTGGATCCCTGGCAGTGCCCAAGGCCAGGTTGGATGGGGCTTGGAGCAGCCTGGGACAGTGGAAAGTGTCCCTGCCCATGGCAGGGGGGTGGGACTGGATGGTCTTTAAGATCCCTTCCCACCCAAACCATCCTGTAATACTGTGATAATTTATTATAGTGCCTAATATTTTTAAAGGAGGTACTATTCTGAGTTTATGGAGTCCATTACAGAGCTCTGTGCCTGCTTTGATGGGAAAGTCATAGAGTCTTCCATCGCTCCAACTTTTGCAAATGAACAAAACCTTGGTGCCATCAACACTACCGGTGTGTTCTGCCGCATAACCCGGCCAGCCAGAACGATGCCACACCCTGTCTGTGGCATCATTCCATGGTCCAAGGTGTAGCTTGGTGGCTGTGCAACCCCTGCTGCACCCTGCTAGGTTTTGTGTGTTGCTGGAATGGGATGCGACAGCCTTTTGGATTCTTTTCTGAGTGACCCAGATGGGCAGATGTGCGGGTTCATAGAGGTTGTTTTTCTCCTGGTGCCTGCTACAGCCACACTGTGAGAGATGCTGAGAGCAAGGTGGGTGATTGAACTGGTAGCCCCAAGTGTAGCTGTTTTGGGTGTGCTGTGGAAGTTTCCTGCTTTCTCCTGTGTTGCTGTAGCTGCTTTCTGCCCATGTTTGTGGTTTTGCCCCTAACTTGACTTGTCAAAAAGGGTTAGTGAGTGGATTTCCTGAGGCAGGGATTCATTGAAAGGATTCCCCAGCAAGCGTGGTGTGAGAGGAGGTTTGGTTGGGTTCCCACTGTCCGCAGGCATTTCCAGCCTGGTGGGTGCGAAGGCTGCGTGTGGCCCTGGGGTTCCTGGGGTGGAAGGGGGTGAGGGGTCTCTGTGGAGCAGGGATTTGGCAGCTCCTGCTCCATGTGCTGCAGCTGAGGCAGATCACACCAGCCAGCTACACAAACAAATGTGTGGGTTTACTGAAGGATCTGCAAATAGCCTGCAGCTGGTCTCCTCAGGTCTCGTGCTGACCCTGCTGTGAGCAGGAGACTGGATGTAGGTGACCTCCAGTGGCCCCTTCCAGCTTCAGTTCCTCTGGTTCTGTGAAGGATTTTTATATGGAGTCATGCCTGTATATTAGGTGTTTGTGTGTTACAGTGACAAGAATAATGTGAAAAATCTTTGTGATGTTTTTCTCCAGTTTATAAAAATGCCATTTGTTTTTGAATTTGCTGTAAACTTATTCTTGTTTGTTCTTATTAATCTCACGGTAACTTTTTTTATTACTTCCTTAGTCAAAATGTTACGGCCAGACATTATTGACAGAAGTTTACAAGCATCTGAATTTGATTGAATCAGATTACTTTGGAATCGAGTTCCAGAATATCCAGTCATATTGGGTGCGTACACTTTCCCGACAAATCCGGTGTAATAAAAAGGTTGGGTGAATGCAGTTCCTTGAGTGACAAAATTTCTCAGTCTGCTGGAGCTGCCTGTAGTCTCCTGTAGGATTATCTCCTGGACTCTTGTAAATCTGTTTCACTCACCAGAATGATGAGAACTATTAAAGCAGAAGCGCGGAAACAGATTCTGCTTCCTGTTAAATCTCAGAAGATGCATGAAGCAGTTAAATAGCGGCTGATGTTCCCACTTGCAGGGACAGAAATAAAATCCTCCTTTCCCCTGAAAAGGGAAACATGAACTCGAAGTGTACTCTGTGGATCACTTTTAAAATCGTATTATGCTGTGTAATTTTGATAGTGTTCATATTTATCCTCAGTTAATTCAGTCTGCAGTTAATTTTCCTGAAGAGCCATTATGAACCTCTTTCTAAAACCTCAGCAGGCACACAGGCCTGCATGCTTTTTAAATCATTGATCTAGATCAATGCTGACACCTTTAAGCCTCCTAGTCACTTTATCCTGTACCTTGCGAAGAGGACAACGTGGCTTCTAAACTAGGAAATGTTCCCCAAACTTTCTTTTCATTTTGTTTTGGTTTTTGTAATCTTTTTTTAATGCTTTTTTTAGCCTTAGGACTCACATGCAGAAAATATGACTGAGAACATAGGGAATGCTAATGGCACTAATCCATGCTGCCCTTGAGCCGAGGAAATACAGTAAAGTTTGTTCAGTTTCCATTTCTTGTGAATGGTATCCAGACTCTTTCTGCAGCTAATATGGTTCTTAAAATCCTCAGCTGTCTCTCAAAAAGAGCAGGAACTGGTAAGGACCAAACATAATTGTAACAATTTTCTGTTTGGAAGAGTGGGGAAAATAAAAAGTTGAGCTTCTAGAATATTTTGCATTACTTTTATGGGTGCTTCTTTTAGTATAACAACAAAAGTCTTTTAAAATGTGCTTATCAAAAGAGAAAAAATGATGGGAAATCAATATTGAGTAAAAACCCTTAAGTAGGTAGGTAAGAGTGACAGAAAAAGCATGGAAGGGAAAAAAAAAACATTGGACCTTTTCATGTTTTGCAGACTTTCTGTAATTCTGCAGCCTGGCTCCTGTCAGACTGTGGGTTTTGGCATGACTCCTGCCCTCTTTGGCAGTGGGGCTCTGCTTTTGCTGACTTGGCTCTTCTTCTGTCCAGATGAGCTTTAAGCACAGATCAGTGGTTTTTCTATTGATGCATGACAAATGTCAGTTCAAATAGATAAGTACACTTTTTGTAAAGCAAAGGAATTACTGCATTGAGGAAGAAATGCTCCTCATAAATTACTGCTTAATTTGAATTTACTTTTGATGTTTTCATATTCTACTCAATAAGAATGTCAGTTTGTAATTTTTTTCTCTTCAATTTCAGATTTGGCTGGAACCTATGAAACCTGTTATTAAACAAGTACGGAGTAAGTAGTTTTAAAAAAGGAAGTTTTCCTTAATTTGCATCTTCTTTATGTGGGTTGCTTTCACAATTGTTGCTTGATTTACTGGTTATGCTTCCCTGCAAATTACACATGGTAGGGGTGATAGTGGTGCCTGCTGGGACATGCCAACCTGACATTTTAATAGGTAGTATGTGGTGGGTGGAATGGAAACTTACTGCAGATAGGGTTCTTTCTCTGATAAATATCTGGGTAGGTTGGGTCAGCTGGTGCTGTGTTGAAGTGAAATATAACACTTGCTGTGTTAGCTTTTGGAAGCTGTGTTGTCATCCCGTGGGAAGGAAAAGGAACATTTTGGCTGATTCCCATGTCAGCTCTTTCCATGAGCTCAGGAGCAGCTCTGCTGGAAGAGCAGAGGTGGGGATCTCCCACCTGGGTGGTGGCTGCGATGTCAGAGCCTCTGGCCCGGCTGTGCTGCCTGGCCAGGAGGATCCTGCAATAGCAATGCTGTCGTGTCTTTATACCACCTCAAAAGTGTTAATGTGACAGGCACTCTGAAGGCTGAAAATAGTTGAAGAAAGCAGGATGCCGGCTGGTTCTTCAGATGTTGAAGGATTAGATCCAACTTTTTGTTTTTTTTCTCCGCAGAACAGAGTTAAGCTCTTTGTTTTCTGGTTCTGATTGTAGAGGCTTTGTGGAAGAACAAGATCCAGGAGGGTGTGGTGGATTCCTGCTCCTTTCCAGATCTTGATTGAAATATGTTGAAAATGAGTACTGGGAAGTAGTTTTTAGTTATACTCTTCTGTCTAAAGCTGATTGCCAGAAAATAGGAAATAATCAATTCTAGCTAATTTTTTAACTTTAAGGTAATGATTTTGACTTTTATCAATATTGTTTTTCAAGCAGAAGAGCCAAAAAATCTGATAAAAATTAAAATAAAAAAATAAAACACTGTTCCCTCAGGAGACTACGGAATATTTTCACTCTTATTTTTCCTGCCAAAAAGATGTTGGGAGTGCCATCTCTTTATATGCTTCTGGCTAGAAGGAATTATGTCCCAGTCAAAAGATCTGGTGGACCATAGGTGTGCAGTGCTGCTTAGTTACTCCTTCTATATCCTCTCCTATACTATATAAGTTGTGGAAACTTGACCTTAAACCACAGACTGTTCCCTGATGATACAAATACTGTTCTAAAATAGTCTAAAATGATGGGGATGTCCTAAGATTTATGGCTGCTTTGTGGTCTACCACCTACATTGTGTTGCCAGTGAAACTGAAAGATTTATTTAAATTTTTTTAAAAAATATTCATCTCTAAGAGATATCAGTCAGTTGTCTGGCAGATGTTCACATTCTGAAATAAATTTAAAATTGATTGAAATTAACTATTTTCTGTATATTGGGGGTTTTATTTGGTTGGATTTTTTTTTTCTTTAGAATTGAATGATTTTGAAGTTAACCTTTTAACTTCTGGTCCAGCAGCAGGGGAACATAGATGTTACGGGCTTGAAGGTGATCTTGCTCAAACTTGTTGGGTGATGTTGCTGGTGACTGCTGTGTACTTGCAGATATGCACTTCTGAGTCTTTGAGATCCCCTCTGAAAACAAAAGGTCTTGATTTACTCCACTTAGTTTCAGCTAATGACCTTTTGTGACATACATTGAACTTTGGCTTGTATGGTAAGGTTTGGGGTTTTTTTATTAATTTCAAATGAATGCGATCAGTTTTACTACTGAGCCAGTCCAGATGGGAAGGAGTTTGGATCCATATTTTCAGCTTCCTAAGATGCACACAATATCAGGTTGACATTTGGGTACCTTCACTGAGGTGCTGCCAGTTTATATAGTGTTGTATTCACCATTCCTGCCTGGGTAGTTTTTCCTCGCATCTGTTTTGTTTCTTGCTTTTGCTCGGATTTGGCTTCTTAAAATAAATTCTCCATCTTGGTTAAGACCGGCCAAGTGTTTGCTTTCCTGGTTTGAGTGTAACTTATTCATAGAGGAAAGGCAAGATTGACTAAACAAAAAGAGGAGGGTTGTGCTACAGAAGTAAATAGGCAATATTATGGTTTTAATTTTTTATATGTATTGTCATTTGATGTGATGCTTGAAACACTTCCAAAATTGCTCCCACATGAATACTTCCACTTGATTGGCATCAGTAATGTCCAGGACTGTTGTTAACCTTGTGAAGGTCTTCTGGAGGCTCAGAGGATTTTCAGAAACTTGATGTAAAATTTTAGTCTTTTAAGTAGAATCATTAAAACTATTTATTTTCCTCACTCACTATGTCTCTAGAACTGTAGAATCCTTAGTCTCTGCCAGATGTGATCTTTCTGTGTCATTATAGGGTGTTATTTCCAGCCTCCTTTTATTTCTAGATACTACATTGTAATTAGGATGTGGATTTTAGGTTTCTTTTTGGTTCACCAAAGCTTTGGTAATTGTGGGATTGGAGGCCGGGAGCTGCTCTTGTCATAGTTGTGATGGTCTGTGAGTTCTTGCAGCTACTTGTTAAAAAGGCAAGGTTTGTTTTTTCTCTCATTAGCAAACAAAAGGGTGAGTGAAGGAACGTTTGGCCTATGGGAATCAGGTATTCCAGACAGAAGAAATCAGTGTACTTTGGGGCTGATGGGGTTAAATTGGACTTTGTCAAGCTTTAAGAGATCTTGGTACTTAAAATAAATTAAAGCAGGCTGGCTTGTGCTCCAACAAATTTGATTTATTTTTAATTTGGCTGAGTTTACTTTGAAACAGTGGTGGCACAGGGAGTCCCAGGGAGCTGTGCCTGGCTCTGGTCCAGAGGATGCCTGTGGACATCAGGTGGATGCTCAGCAGGCTCCTGCAAGCACAGCCTGGCCAGTGCTCTGCTCTGCCTCTGTCTGTGGAATACTTGGCCTCATTTGCTTTAAGGCAGGAAAAACAATGGGAAAACAGTGGTGCCCAGTCGTGGCATGGCGAGCGACTGTCATGCCCTGTAGTCATTCCTTCAGAAATCCAGGTGAAACAGGGATTGTGGTTCCGCAGGCTGAGATGTGATGCTAAAACTGGTAATTCAGAGCGTTATGGACTGTTCCCAGTAGTGATCAAGGGTTCTCTTTAATTGTGAAAATTAAATTAGTTTTCTGCCTGTTGTTGAGATGGGCAAGAACCGTTGGAAATGGGTATTAGCAGGCATGCTGGGAACAGGCTACAAATACCCTTTTATCTCCATGGGGAGCCAGCTGAGTCTGCTGGCATCAGTCCTGGTGATGGTGGTTGGTATTCGGAGCCTGTGGGATGCATTTCCCTTCTGCTCCCACTCCCAGGGTCACCTGTGATGGTCTTTTATGCAGCCAAGTTGTTGCTGTGGGGTATTACAGATTTCATGTTGCATGAAACTCTTTCTCAAGCATTCAGCCTGCAGACTCACCTTGTCGGTGGTATCCAAGTCCCTCTGGAAACCAGCTGCTGCATCTCCCTTGACATGGACAATCTATACCAGAGCCCACCGTGGTTAGCTGGGAATTGAAATCTGGCTAGACTTTCTTTGTGTTGTTTCTCTGCCTGTTGGCAAACAGAATATGTGTGTGTTTATGAAGAAAACATTTTTTTTTTAATGTGAAATGACCAATGTGTCTTCTAGGACCAAAGACTACAATGCTTCGTCTGGCTGTAAAGTTTTTCCCTCCAGACCCTGGTCAGCTGCAAGAGGAATATACTAGGTAAAGTATTTTTAGAACTATTGGAATTGCATTACCTACTGAATTAATAGAGTAGAAAGGCAGCACAGCTGCTTCCAAGCAAAACTGAGCTGGGTGAAAGAGCACTTATGGTGACTGTTACAGTTTCAGCAGACATGTGTTGGCAGATGAATGTTACCAGAAAAATACTTTTCAAAACAGAAAACAGCACAAGTTAGGGCTTGCCAGCATCATGGTGACACAGGAGTCAGAGTATACAGAAAATACTAACGTTTATAAACAGTGTCCATAAAAAATAAATATAAAATAATCAGTGCATACTTTAGTAAGTGGTTTAAACTTCAGAAGCTCACACTTGCGAACACACTTTACTGTTCACATTTTTCACTGTGCTCATCATGGGTAATTTTTGCTGCTTGCTAATTGATCTGTGGTCAATTAAGCAGCCCTATCCACCTGCTATCGCCTGGGGACCTGGTTTGAAGTCTGTGCCCCTAACAAGGACATTACCCAGGATGTTAGTGTTTAAGGACCTCATTTAGTGCTTTTTGCAGTTTCACTGCTTTTAATTGGAATTCCTTTTAGAGAGGTTCCTTATTGTCCTTCAGACTTATTTAAGAACAAACCAGCATGATAACTGTTGTGATTGTCTCTTGTAAGGAGAAATAGTATCTAAATATTTCTTTTGCACCAAGTTTTCTTATGTTAACTGCTGTTTCCTATAGGAAATGCATTACAAATACAGCTTTTTAGAGCAGGAATTGTACTTTTCCTATTTATTGAGCATGTCTGGTGGAATTTTGATCTGTGCTTAGAGCATCTGGGTAGTTAATGATGCTGTTAATGATAATGTATTCTTTATTGTGAGTGTACTGAAGAAACTGAGAGAGCTCATCAGACATGCAGAAAACAGAGCAGACTTTTTGAGAAGCCTTTAATACATATTTACAGTAGTTTAAAACTTTATAAAAGCCTACCATTCAACATGTGTAACTTTTATTATCTTTTTGCTTCGGGAGTAAAGTTTTAAAATAAATTCTTCTTTAAAAAATATTATTGCTATCTCTCAGGGTGTAATTCAGTAAAGAAAAAAGGATTGGTCTGTCAGTTTGAAGGTTTATAGTAGTGAGTTGTTGCCTGTTTACCGGAGTCCTTACTGCATCTTCTTCCAAGTAAATGGACAGCATACAAAACTCTTAAAACAGAAATGATGCCTCTTTAGCAACTGAATGGGAAATATTTTAGTTGAACTAATGTAGCAGTATAAGAAAAGGAAATTGAACTTACTGTCTTTGTAGGCTGCTAATGTAGTTCTGGAAAATACAGCTGCTGAGTAGATTAGTTGAGTGCTACCAAAATACTGGAATCAGTGATGTTCTTCCATCTTTTTTCTAATAGATTAGATCCCTTGAAGTGTTCTTTAAGTTTCTTTCCAGCTAAAAATGACAGCTGCTGTTACTGCACAGATAAAGCCTGCTTAAAACATGGTTTTCCTTCTGCTTTCTTATGAGTCCTTTTGTGCTGATAAATTGCACTGTACTAGTCACAGGTTACTTGGTTTGATTTGACACTCCTTGGTTGATGTGTTACTATTTGGAGAGCAGAAGAATCAGCAGGTGCTGCTTTTCTAACCTTCTGCTCAGCTGTTCTGTTGTCCTTTCATGTGTCAGGACGGTCTGTGTAACTCCAGCCCTTGTACCTCTCCTGCAGGTACCTGTTTGCTTTGCAAATCAAGAGGGACCTGGCGGAGGAGCGACTGACCTGCAGCGACAACACGGCTGCTCTGCTGGTCTCCCACCTGCTGCAGTGTGAGTATCCCAGCTGGGCTGACACTGCTGACCGTGCCAGTGCTCACCCATGGCAAATCGCTCACAGAAGCTTTTGGGAACTAAAAGTAGTCTCTGTCTTCACTGATTTTCAACCCTGGGATGGCCATCAGGGCTGGCATGGGGAGGAGCAGCTGGTGCTTATGTATGAGGGAACTTTGGCTTCATGGGGGTAGTACAAAACCAGCCCCTTGCTGTCTGTTTTCCTGGCTCTGCAAGCTGTCTTGCCAGCACTCCACATCTTCCAGACAGCTGTTCCCACCTGTCTCTGTGCTCCCTTGGCTTCACTCCTCACTTTCCCTGTGCCTGGGAGGAGATGGCTATATAGGAACTGGGCTGCAATACAAATAGAACCATGCTGCAACAGGTTCTGCAGTGGAGCTGTCAGCAGCTTTCCTCCTCACTGGGAGTGGAAATGGAAATGGGAAACAATTTATTTGGAAGCACTCCATGCTGCTGCTGGCTCAGTCTGTACATGCTTAAAGACCTAAAAGGTGGCCTTTGAGACGAGGAGGTTGGAAACCTTAAGTGAGTTCAGACACCAAATTGCTGGAGCAGCAGCTGAAGTGTTCACAGGTCTGCAACTCAACCTGCAGACAGGGCAAAAGCTGATCAATGATGCTTCTTCACATGTGCACTGCTTAAATAGTCATTAGTTGTCTAATTCTGCATTGCAATATAATAATACAGTTACAATAGTATTACTTCTGGTGATTTTACTGGAAGAGCAGATCTATCTTGTGTATGACACCATCATCAGTGAGTGGCACCATTAAAACCTTTTCATGATTTTCTAGCACTGTGGAGCTGGTGAGTGAATCTCACCCTCAGGCCCTGCTTAGCTTGATTCTGCTCTTCTGGAAAATGGGCTATGAGAAAGAATAGGTTTATTTTCAACAGAAATCATTTTACAAAAGTCTCAGTATTTTTTACTCATTCTTTCATGTGCTGGCTTGATTTTAAACAGGATTCGCTAGGTTCTTGTTAAGAACAAGCTCACTCCTTCCTCTGACAGTATCTGATGGCAGATGCAATGTGAAGCCCTCAGACACAGAGCAAGCATATGGCAACTCTTCCTTTGCTGCATCCATCCCATGATCACTGCACACACAGCATCACAGATTGACTCTGCATCTGTGTTTGGTTGCCCTTGTATTTGTCTAATTTTTGAATTTGCTTGTATTTTTTTGCATCATTCCATGGAAATGAGCTTCACAGCTTAGTTTCTGGGAGGTTTTTAGGATAACATATATACTTTTGTCTTTTAAAACATTTTGTGTTTGAATTTAATACTGTAACTTCATATTCTATTAACAGAAAATGACTTAAAAAAGTTTGTTTGTTCAACTTGTCATTTTTATATACATTTGCCATATGTTCTGCCATCCTTGTGCTGTTGTATTGCAAACCAAAGACTTCTGATTGTTTCATGTTGTATCAGATGGAAGCTGTTCTGCACTTTACCGTAACGATTTTTTCTTCTGTAAATCTCTTCCTAAATTCACAGCATTGCATCTGAAAGACATGGGTACATGAAAGGGAGACCAAAATTCCAGATGCAGTTTGCCATCTTCCCAAGGAGCCTCGTCTGTTACTATTTTACATACATTTAGTAAAAATAAATTGAAATATGCTGTTTGGTATAAGGTATCTGTAAGAAAGAAGTGTTCAGACCACCTCCTGGCTCTTCTACAAGTCTCACATCTTGCACTCTTAAGAAGTCTAATTCTCCAAACAATGTTCAAATACTGCTGTAATCCTCAGGAGGTTAGCTTGGGATAAAAATATGAGAGTTTTGTAAAATGAAGCTCGATACAAAGCATCATGCACAAATTTGAAGCACTTAAAGGTTCTTGGGGTCTCTAATTCCTTACCAAGTATTTTTGGTCGTTATTCCTTTTCCATTGTTTCTTCTTATTCTAACATTGTTTTGTTTTCTCTCTTAGCTGAAATAGGAGATTTTGATGAATCAGAAGATCGAGAACACCTTAAAACAAACCAGTATTTGCCAAACCAGGAAAAACTTGAAGGAAAGATCCTGGAGTTCCACAGGAAGCACGTGTAAGTGAGGATTAATGTAAACCACTAGCGTAACCCCTGGGCAGCAGGCGGGCTTGCCTAGGGGAGGTCAGGCAGTGTGATGGGATGACATTAAGAGTGTGTAAATTAAACACCATTTACCTGGAGCAAGAAAAGCTGGGTGTAGCAATAGTTATGTAGTTAGGATAGAGTTGTTGGGCAGTAGTTTTTCTCAAGTGATTTTTGCAGTGGATCTTTCATAACGTGCCGAAGAAAGCTATCATGTAATAATGAGTTTAGGCAAAATAATTCTTCAGAATTTCCATTGTACAAAGCTTAAGATCAGCTTTGCCAGCATATGCAGAGCTCTTGCTTTTGTCTAAATAATTAGAAATCAATTGCATCATACTCTTTCTCTACACATTAAGCATAAGGGAGATGGAGAAGAATGGAGGGAGTGGGGAAGAAATAACTTTCACCAGAATTCATGCAGTACCTAATCTTACAGCTGGGTATTTTGAAATAAGGAAAGATGATTGGTGTCAAAGAAACTGCCACAAATATAAAATTAATTCCAACATGGAGTCAGGAATGGCAGGAACTTATTTTTCTGTAATTTTTGAGACCTTGCATATTAGGATTTAGGAATTTGAAGTTCTTTTATAAATTGTGAATATCCACACACACATGTTATTGTGCTTGGTTGCATGTTTTAATCCAAACTTAGGTTTTCCTTTTGCTCTCTGTGGGTATACTCGTGGATTGTTGCTGACTGATTTTCTTTCAAGATAGAGCAAAGGTTTTTTGGGGCAGCATCTGTATTTAATGACACATCCTATAGTACTGGAAAATTAGTTCCTGAGAATTTCACTAACTATTTGCTGTTTATTTTCAGTCGTTTTTACTTGTACTGAAATTATTGCTAGTGATGAAATTTCAGCTTTGTCGATTCTTCATGAAATTAGGTGTTTATTACTTTTTTCTGCTCCTGAACCTTTGAGGTTTATTTGCTGTTTATTATCAGTCATTTTTGCTTGTACTGAAATTATTGCTAGTGATGAAATTTCAGCTTTGTCGATTCTTCATGAAATTAGGTGTTTATTACTTTTTTGTGCTCCTGAACCTTTGAGGTGCATGTGGAAATTATGAAGAAACAAAATAAATGTTTTTAAGTAATTTAAAGTAATTCTGAAGTAAATTAAAATGTGTGCTAGGATTCTTCACCTTGGGAAAAGGCAGCTGGAGGAGGGAAACCACTGATTTCATTATTTTTCTCTTGTCTAAAGAAAAGAATTAGTAACTTTAAAGCAAATTAAAAGGGCGAACAACCTTTACACAGAACTTGTAGTGACATTGTGATACTACTGCAAGGTGCTGTGGAGTCTGAAGCTACAAATGGGTCATGCAAGGTTTTGATGACACCATGCAGTGTAGGCTAATGGCTCTCAAATTGGAGGTGAAATGTGGGATTTTTAGATCTAAGTACCCCCAGCGCATGGACAGAACAGCCCTGCGTTAGTCACGTGTCTGGATTCTGTTGAGTTGCTTCTGCTTGGGGAGAATTTTCCTGGTTTACTTCTCTTGATGGAAGGGTTGTGACTGTCTTCAGAGTCGGGGACTGGTAGTTTTGTTGAATAGGTTTGAGCTTTTATTTCAAACAAGTTACTTCTAATCATTCGTTACAGTAAGGAAAGTTTGTATTTTTGCCTGTCGGGAAGGAGTCAGAGGAAGGTTAATAGGAAAAGATTCCTTGCTTCATAAATGTACTTTTCAAAATTAGTTTAATGAGAATTGTATTTAATCCAGCCATATTATTAAAATGATTGTAAATCTTATTTTAAAGCAGTGTTTTAGAAGTGTATATGCAAGCCACATTAACAGCTGAGGCACGTAATTAGAAAAGGTTACCATTGACTGTTAGCGATACCTGGGTACCTTGAAGGCAAGTTTCACATTCCCCTGTGCCTTGGGAAAAATTTTTGTTAGAGAGATGTCATTTTACAAGCACTGCAGCCTTAAAATTAGCCTTTAAATGCAGCCTTAATGGTTTAACCTCAGCTCAGCCCCATGCAGCTGATAGTTCCCCATTGTTGGGTTGGGGGAGAGATTTGGAAGGGTAAAAGTGGGGGAATCCATGGGTTGAAATACAGACAGTTTAAATAAGTGAAGCAAAAGCCACACACGCATGCAAAGCAAAACCAAGAATTCATTCCTTGCTTCCTTCCCATGGGCAGGCAGGTGTTCAGCCATCCTGGGAAAGCAGGATCCCATCATAGATCCCATCAGCAGTGACTTGGGAAAACAAGCACCATCACTCCCAATGTCCTCCCTTCCTCCTTCTTCCCCCAGCTTTATATGCCGGGCACGAGGCCATATGGGATGGAATATCCTTGGGGTCAGTTGGGATCAGCTGTCCCGGCTGTGCCCCCTCCCGAGTCCTTGAGCCTTGCCCAGCCCCTCGCTGGTGGAGCTGTGTGTGGAGCAGAAAAGGCCTTGGCTCTGTGGGAGCTTTGCTAAGCAATAATGAAAACATCCCTGGGTTATCACCATTGTTTCCAGCTCAAACTGAAATCACAGCCCGGTACCAGCTACTGTGAAGAAAATGAATCCCAAACTAGAACACACATCCCTTCCCTCTTCCCTTACTGAGGGAATGTTGAGCACCCCTTCCCATCTTCAGCAGTTGAGGGAGGTTCTGTGTTTTCTCAGTGTAGACACATTTTTCCTCATTTCTGTTCCAAGGAGCAGACATGAACAGGGACCTGGGCATTTGGCTCCTTCTTGGCAGTGCACAGTGCAGTTAGATGTTTCTCTCTCATATTATCCTGGTGTGTCATATTTTTATGTATTTTTTGTTTATTTTAATTTTTTACTTCCTCTCATTTACCTTATTATGGCCCCGCTTACCTTTAGCAGACTAATATTTGTGAGGCCAGGTTGGATGGGGCTTGGAGCAGTCTGTGGAAGGTGTCCTTGCCTGTGGCAGGGGGTGGGTGGGGTTAATTTTTAAGGTCCCTTCCTACCCAAACCATCCTGGGATTCTGTGGTTCTTCCACTGATGGTTGTTTCTGACAGAGACTTCTTGTACAAACTGGGTGTCGAGGAGGAGAATCCCATTTCTGGCAGGATGGCTCATCTCCTCCAGGTTGTTGCTGTGGCACCTTCTTTCTGCCTCCTTTTCCTTTTTTTAATTTTTTTTTTTTTTTTAATTGCTTCACTGTAACTATTAGAAGTGGTAGAATGTCATCACCCTCAATAAAATAGAACGTGTATCCAATCCATTCTGTATATTGAGAATGTTGTAATTGAAAAGATGGCAGTTAAATGCCTGTTTTCTGTTAAACATATTTTTTTCTTTTATGTTTGCAAACACTTTGTTTTACTTTCACAAATGTAGGGATATGGTTTCTATACATTGCAAATGTAGTAAAAGTAAACAAGATGAGTTATATTTTTGGTGTAGCACATTAGTTATTGCTTCAGCAAGAGCCAAAATTAACTTATTTTCTTTTTATAGTTTATTTAAAATAAAAGGTGTATATTTTGTAGATGATGTATTGGCACTGGTGCAGTTAAATCCTGGCACTCAGACACTCAAAATACAATATTTTCTGCCTTCCTGCAAGTAGTATAATACTTGCTGCGAGGTGAGTGCAGTTCAGGATTCAACATGACACATTTTGCCTGTGTTCACATGTCTGTGGTTTCTTTGTACGTACATAAATCAGGAAAGAAGTAGGTTTGATAGATTTATATTTACATTTCCTGTTTCCCCTCACGTTCTTTTACAATTTGTTAGGTTAGTTGTCCATGAATTTAAATTCTTTAAAATGTGTGTAAATTAGAAAAACTCTAACTTGACACTTCATCTTTGAAGTTCTGTATTAATCACTAGGTTTAAATGCTCTGTAAATCACCCAACACTTGACAGCCTTTATTTTGAATCCATTGACCCAGGAATATTGTAACACATTACCAATATTTGTCCAGCTGGATGGTTTTAAGGAACTTTTAGACTAACACCTATTTTACTGACAGCAGTTTTTGCTGGAAATACTGATATTAGTCTGTCATCCACTGACCTGGGGAAGATTAAGTAGATTTATCTGCTTAATGGCTGAACAAAATTAGAGCAGATTGTTTTGGGGCTGGGCTGTGCAGCTAAGCCTGCAGGCAGCATCTGAGGGCAATTTCTGAGACTGCCTCTCTTTGTACCCATCTGTGGGACAGCCAGAGCTGCCCTGCTCTGCTCCTGGCTCCTCCACACCAGGCTCAGCCTTTGTTGGTTGGTACAGGCGGGTTTGTGTGAAAGTGAACACTCCTAAAATTGCCTGTTATCTTACCTTTTTAGTTTTTCTGAGATACACTGTGCTTTGGAGCTTATCTTATGGTACATGAATTAATTGTCAGTGGTTCTACATCAGTTACACCGGACTGTTCACGAGGAATTTTTAGTACCACAGAGCTCAGATTTTCTAGTTGCCATTTTTTGTTTTTGCCTTCCTTCCCTTCCAACCCTGCTTCCCAAACTCAGCACCCTCTTTAAAAGACAAAGCCCTGCTTTCATTCTTAATGTTGCTGTATTCAGAAGAATTATAGCAGGAATTAGTGTGGGTGGGAGTTACACACAGTGCTCGCAGAGTGTAACTCAGCAAGCTCTGGCCAAAAGTAGGATTTATGATCTACCTCTTTTGTCTTGTATATATTTAATAAATAGGAACCATAGTACTCCAGCTTTTTTGACGTAGTTAAGGAATCTGTGGTGGAAATGGAAACAACATTTAAAGCCAGTATTAAAAGCACTTGCTCCAGCATTACTCATTTCAGTGAGGGGAAGAGAAATCTGCTGTACCAGTTGAAGCTCTTAGACATGACTAGTACATGTGGTAGGAACACTCGTAGAAATACAGGTGCAAGACTCTCTTTGTAGTTCAGCATTTCTTTTTCCATTTGAAATCAGGTTTTTGTTCCTCTTATGTTCTTCCCTTTATGTTACGTGGTCACATAATACTGATGTTTGAATAAGGGTGGATTATGGACTGAACTTGTAAAGTCAGGAATGTCATTGAATCTTTGCCTTCTGCAGCTGGTAAAATAAATTCGTGACTTCCTGCTGTAGAGTTTTAGATTCTTTGTTTTCCCCTCCAGAATGAGCAAGGAACAGAACACTGCTGAAATCCTGTTGTCAAACGTGCACACACTCAGGCTTTTTTTCTCAGGGCATTTTGTGTATGTGCGTGTTTTACACTAAAGAATATTTTACTAAATATCAAAGAAACATTGTTTTTTCTAACAACTTCTATTTTTGAAACCATAGCGTACAAAATAAGTTTCATAACTGTATTCTGAATTGGAGAGACAGTTCCTACTTGGAGTTAATATATATTGTTGTCATCCCTAGTTCTGTTAAATTCAAATGTATTAATCATTCACTTCAGTATTCTCTATTTATATTTTTTAAAAATCGATACGGTGCTAAACTATTGTTTAATCTAACACATGATTCTAGGTAGGTAAAAGGAGTTATTTTTAAGGAGTGTGACTTGAAGGCCAGTCAAGGGAGCAGGAGAATTTATTTAGTACCGATGTTGTGGTTAGCACTACATAGCACACAAAAATAGGTAATGCTAAAAATAGTTTATCATCTGTTTTAACAAAATGAAATGCAGACTTATGGAAGGAAGGCCATTTCTTGGGAAAAAAGGCTTGTAAAATCTGGCTTAGTCTGTGTGTGCCAGAATCTGATGTGGTTTCAGCATTGGTTGGTTGTAAATACAATAATAACTTTTTATCACCTGTATCTTCCTTCTGTCATTACATTTATCCTAGTGAACTTGCACATGGATTTAATTTGCTGTTCATTATTTCTAGTCATGGTCAGTAGTGATGTAGGGGTCACTTTATCCAGCTGTGGCTGGTACAGCCTCACTGCTCTGAATGCCCCAGCAGGTCCTGTGCTGCTGTTCCATAGAATTCCAGAGTGGTTTGGGTGGAAGGGACCTTAAAGTTCATCTCATTCCACCCCTGCCGTGGGCAGGGACACCTTCCACTATCCCAGGCTGCTCCAAGCCCTGTTCAGCCTGGCCTTGGACACTTCCAGGGGCAGCCACAGCTTCTCTGGGCGCCCTGTGCCAGGGCCTCCCCACCCTCACAGGGAAGAATTTCTCCTAATGTAATCTTAAACTCATCTCTTTTAGTTTAAAGCCATTCCCCCTTGTCCTGTCACCTTCTGTCTGTATAAAAAGTCCCTCTCCCTCTTTTTTATAAGCCCTTGGTAAGCACTGAAAGGCCTTGGTGATGTCTCCCCAGAGCCTTCTCTTCTCCAGGTGAGCACCCCCAGCTCTCCCAGCCTGGCTCCAGAGCAGAGGGGCTCCAGCCCTTGGAGGATTTCTGTGCCTTCCTCTGGTCTTGCTTCATTTATGGATTGTCTACTTATGCTGGGGGCCCCAGATCTGGAGGCAGCTCTGCAGTGGGGTTTCCTGGGGGTTACCACAGGAGAAGGTTCTCCTGCCTTTCCTGCCTCTCCTGGGCTATATTATGCCTAAACTGGGTAGTGGTGTTTTCTTGCAGGATGTTTGTAGTTCAAAGACCTCCTTGGATGACGTGCTTATGTTTGTGATAGAGACTTTTTTGCTTTGTAATATAACTGGGGTATGATCAGTAGCAACAGTTGGACATGATCACCTTCAAGGTCTTTTTCAGCTTAATGATTTTATGTTTCTATGATTCTAAGAACTCCTTAATTTCCATGGCACCATTTGCTTGTTCTTGGAGGATCTTAAACTTCTTGTCAGGACACATGAACTGGTAGAGTGTTTTTGGCTTACAGGGAAAAGCTCTTGTCAGTCCAAGAACCAGCTAAAAACGCACTACAATCTAATACACTCTCTCATGCAGAAAAACTGGGGGGAGAGAGGAAAAAAAGAGGACTGTTTTCATGCAGGAGAACAAAATGTTAGTGGTTTGACATCAGCTAACCTGGGGAGCAGGCAGTGAGGGCTGAAACTGTGAGGGGTGTGTGCCAGAGTCTTGGAACAGCCTCTGTGTTGCTGTTTTGGAACTCATGAACATTTACAGAGCAGTTGCTCCTGTCTGTGTACAGCTTCCTTCTGTTTTTAGAGTAATTTCAACATCAGATGAAGTTTCATTTTAGAGATCCTTCTCTGGATTCCTTGGCAGGGAAGGAATTATCCAGCCAAAGAATGGGGGAATGTGTTGCACCCTGGTAGTAATAGAATAATAATTTTGTGGTCCCTAAACCTGGCCTGAAAGGGCTTCTTCTGTTGCAATATTTGCACTGTTTCTGTTTTGCTGGCTGTACAACTCTGCCAGCTCTTACTTCTTAGTTAATACTGATGTGTGCACAAGCAAGCAGAAGGAGGAGCACTGTGGATTGAATTTGGATTTGTTTAACTTTATGGTTTCTAAACTGAGAAAGCTCTGAGCTAATTAACATCTCTTTCAGCATCTGTCTTTGGATGTGTTTGACATTGGTCATCAGCTGTGCCATTACAGAACTTTCAGTGTAACACAACTTAGACTGAAACTGCCCAACTGGATGAGACAGAAAATTCTCATTTAGAGCCACAGTTCAGACTTTAGTGTGTTAGCTGTGTTGGTAATATTGTAGAATCAGTTTGCTCTTACAATTTTAATTTTTTTCATTATTATAGGGGTCAAACTCCTGCTGAATCTGACTTTCAAGTGCTCGAAATTGCCCGGAAGCTGGAGATGTATGGCATCAGATTCCACCTTGCTTCTGACCGCGAGGGCACCAAAATCAATCTGGCAGTTTCACACATGGGTGTGCTGGTGTTCCAGGTACAGCAGGGAGGGAAAACTGTGTCTGTCTGTCCTTTATCATATCTTGGAGTAAGTCTCTGATTTTGACATCAGGTGTCCCTGATGTCTTGAGAATTTAATGTGTTCTGTGGTCAGGGAATGCCATTTAAGCCCCCAAAATTCTTTTTGGCACAGCTTGTTCTTCTTGGTGCAGAGTGAAGAGCATCAAAACCAACAGTGACAGTAAAGTTTGTTTGAGGTTAAGTGTGTGATCAGAGAAAACTGTCTATTCATTTGGTACAGCCCTGGGACAGATCTGTCATCCTGGAATTTTGGTTTGGTTTCTCTTAGTTTAATGTTCCAGTGTATTTTTGCTGGGATATTGTTGCTCTTAATGTACAGAAGTGGTGATTGATCGGAGTGGTTGGACCAATTAGTGTTACTGTGTTTGTTGTATTAAATAAACAGCTCAGTGCTCAGAGTCCTGTTTATGAATGCAATGATACTGTTTTCCTCTCCCCAAAACACAGAGGCAGCTGATCTACTGAAATATTTCCATTTGGGTGCTCAGCTGTGTCTTACCTGTTCTTTGGTTACTGTGAGGCAGCTTCTTTTTGGAGGTGCATCAGCCACTGCAGTCCTGCAGTTCCTCTCGTACTGCTCAGTGGCCTCTCTTGTTTAAGGGAATATTGTCATCAGAAATAAAAATCCAGCTGGATGTGTTGGGAGAGGGTGTCTGCATACACGTGTCTGTATACCCACAGCAGAATTTTGTTTGGTCCTCTGCTTTTCTGAAGCTTTTGCCTACTTTTAATTGTTCTCATTTTAATTCAGGGTAACACGAAAATCAATACCTTCAACTGGTCCAAGGTCCGTAAACTGAGCTTCAAGAGGAAAAGGTTCCTTATTAAGCTCCACCCAGAGGTCTGTGTAAGTTTTACTGTAATATAGACTGGTCAGTGTTGAGAAAAATACATGTGCTTCATTTTGTTATGAACATTTCTAGAGTTTGTGATTTTATAAAACAGCCTCAGCAGGGCAGGCTTGGCTTCATCATTCAAGTGTAAATCTTTCCTTTCTTGCCCCACGATTTAGAATCTTTAGGTTTTGTGTTTCAATCTCAGCTTATCCTTGACACAAGACAGAAAAAAATTACCAGACCCAAGAATTTGGTGCACCCTGCCTCAGTACTTGTACTTTAAAAAAGTTACATCCAGTTTCTTGATTCAACCTAACACACCTCAGGTAGGAATAGGTGGCTGAAACTATTTTGTTGTAGCTTGATTTTAAAGATGGTGTGATTACTCTTGCATCATCTTTTCTATGCATCTGTATAGCACAAGTGTTATTTTTCATTCTTAGCTGATTTACAGCAGGTGATTTTGATTCCAGATGTCATTGAAGTTTTTGTTGCTTCCACTCTGGATGACTAGATTGCATTCAGTGCTTCATTTTTATTAAAATAGGGGAAAAACCCCAGCTTTGGACCTAATATAATTTCATGTATCAAGGACACCTGAAATGGGACACACTCTGCTTGTGTAGTGTAGCAATGTGTCTCACAAAGAGACACCCAGAAACTTCATGTGATAACTGTATTCTGCCATATACAGTATTTTCCAGTTTTGTCTAAATTTCAGGGAGGCAAGCATCAGAACTCCTAAGAAAGGAATAGTATTTTAAAATGGCTACTATTTCACTTAAATATTTAAATTTCTTTGAAATTTCCAAGGGTAGGTTATAATTGAGCATGTTTCTAAAGTCAAGTGCTTTTTAAACACTTTTAGAGTTTCAAGGTAAGCAAACATTTTTGAAAGCTATTACCTGATTTTTAACTGCATTCAGAATCACTGCCATTGCTTAAGGCATGTGAGAAGTGACTTAGCAAAATCCTGCATCTCGCTGGAGTTCAGCTATTTTGTTGGCACTCATTTGTGCCTTCCATTTCTCCTCATTGTCATTTTAGGTGTTACTTAACTTCTGTGTTTTTTTTCCCAGGGTCCATATCAAGATACGTTGGAGTTTCTTTTGGGAAGTAGGGATGAGTGTAAAAACTTCTGGAAAATCTGTGTTGAGTATCACACGTTCTTTAGGCTCTTCGATCAGCCAAAGCCAAAGGCTAAAGCAGTGTTCTTCACCAGAGGGTCATCCTTCAGATACAGGTAGGGAGAAACAGAGCAGACTCATTGTGTCTTAGAAAATGAGATCAAAAGGAAGAAGTATTCTAAAGTCATTCCATCTCTAATGCTCGTCCCCTGTGTTTGATAACCTCTGTACTTCTGTGGGTTCACAGTGGACGAACACAGAAGCAACTAGTGGATTATATTAAGGACAGTGGGATGAAGAGAACCCCGTATGAAAGGTAAGATGAAATAGCTTTGTAAGGCAAAATATAGCTGAGACTTTCACAGTGCCCTTATTGCCTAATGCTGCTTGGAGGTGGGCTCATTCTCAGTTACTAAGATTTCCCTCAAAATTAAGGTAGCTGAACTAAAATGTAAAAAAATCATTATTTTGTGATGATATAAGAAACTTAGAAAAGTTTTGGTACCACGTTTTGATGTCTGTGGACAATATGTGGCTTAGCGATCTGAAAGTTGAGCAGGTACCGAAGATTCCCTGTCGTTAGTAAGGAGCTGTCTGTGTGCCACTGTAGCTGTGCAATCAGCCAGTGGCAGAGCTCATAATTGAACTTGAGATCTGCAAGTTTGAAACTGTGACCTTAAATACTCATTTGTTTCTAGACATAAAAATATAAAAATTAAGAATGTGCATTTTCATTATAAAGTTGTCTTTTCCTGACTTGACTCTAAAGCTGTCCTGTCTACATGTGGGAAACTCCTCCTACTCCTAATCCAAAATATTATAGGGATTTAATAGGAATTATAAAAAGTTTGCATTAATCTACTATTAATATTTTTAATGTTTCAGACTCCAGTTAAGCTCCTTTTCTGTATGGAATTTTGATTTTCTATGTAATTATTGACATAGAATGAATTTAACCAAGAGTATAATTCAGGATACCACTTTTTGGAGTCTAACATACAGAATTTTATATGGCTGAGTGAATTTGTAAAAGTTTGTAAAATTGTTGCAGATTAGCTCATTCTGATTCTGAAGCCATTTGTCTGTAGATGTTTATAATGATGACAAAGGAAGGAGTTAAACTAAAATGTGCTATTTAGTATTCAGCCCCAAGTTGTTCTTGAGTTCTCCTTCAGTGGTACCAAGAGATCCCCACCAGTCAGGTGGCAGTTGGTCTCTTCTCCCAGGTAACAAGTGACAGAACAGGTGAAAACAGCTTCAAGTTGTGCCATGGGAGGTTTAGATTGGATGCTGGGGGAAATTTCTTCACTGTAAGGGTGGTCAGATACTGGCACAGGCTGCCCAGGGAAGCATTGGAGTCATTGTCCCTGGAGGTGTTCAGAAAACATGGAGATAAAGTGCTTGGGGACATGGATTAGTGTTGGGGGAACAGCTGGACTTGGTGATCTTAGAGGTCTTTTTCAACCTTAATGATTCTCTGATTCTGTGAATGATCAAGATCTTGCTTTATTCCATTTTTGTGTGTTTCTTACTCTCGCATCTTTTAATTTACAGCTCTTTTGACCTTTTAAAACTTGGACTAGTTATTAACAAAACATCATAAAGTAGAGTTTGAGATGTTTCTGTTGGCTGTGGGAATGGCAGTAGGTGATGGGGGAAGGAAGGAGGCTGGTTCATGTCTTGGATGCTGACAGGCTGCTCTGCTCCACAGGAGGCACAGCAAGGTCAGAGCATCCACTCGCGCCTCGAACACAGACGTGCCAAAGCAGGTCAGTTCTGCAGCGCTCTCGGTGCTGTGGTCAGGGGCATTGACAAACAGCTTCCCGAGGGGAGAGTGAAGGAGTCAACTCACCAGAATTGCTTCCACTGTTTGCTCTTTGGCTGCCTGCACAGTCCTTTTTGTTGGCCTTACTAATTTGATAGTTGTAGCCAATGGAGTGTAAAGTGAGGAACATTTTATTCAAAATTCTACTGAACAGAAAAGAAAATGTTGGGTAACCAAATGTTACTGTTTGAGAGGATTAGTTTATCTCCAGATGCTCTCTGACTGCTCTCTGGCAGTCTCAAGGTCATTGTAAGATGACATCTGCAAGACACGGCAAGAAACAATCATTTCACTGAATGCACTTGTATTACATGGGAGGGATTAAGGAAGCATCATGGAATTTCACTGTCATTTTGTTATTCTTCCTTGTGGATGCTTTTTCAGCTATAAAATAGATGCATTTAATTTTCCATCCAGTTATGGAAAAAAACCTTGTCTTTTAGAGGGGCTGCTGGATCAGGTTCTGTGCGCTGTTTGCTGTAAAGTGAGCTCCTCTGAAGCATCTATTCCTTCTCCATCTGGATGTAACTGGATGTTACATTTATTTTTGTGTATTACAAAAACCTTTTTGTATGTTGTGTTTCTGCTTTTTTCTCCTTTTAGAGTGTCCCATTCACTGAGGGCTTGAGAACTCCAGGGTCTCCTGCCTCAACAGCTGCCCCCTTCCACTCAGTTCACTCCTCAGCCAGTCCCACTTCTATGCTGCCCATCTTTGCTGAAGCCAGCCCTTCCTCCTTGGACCCCCGAGCATCGTACACAAGGATTCCAGACAAAACCACTGCAGCACCAGTGGAAGAAGCGGGGAGGAAGCTGATGCAGCAGCCTGGATCTCCCATGCTCCAAGGTGTTGGGTTTGGTAGTGTTGCAGGAAACTGTAACCCGTCTTGTCCTGTTGTTGAGAGTGGTTGCGGTGTAGATGTAGAGAGGAGTAGTAAGGAGAGCAGGGTTGCTGGTTGTAAAAATGACAATGATGAGGATGACTTTACCACAGGTGTATTCGTTGCTGAAAAAGAGCAGCAGCGTGGCAGACGAGGTGCCCCTCTTTTCACACTGACAAGTTCACAGTTACAGGTGTCGGAGGAGTTTATTGATGATGACCCCGCAGAAATGTCCTTTTTTGCTGGGGGCTCTGAGGCATTTTCCTATGTGTACAGTGGGTTAGAATTAAAGGGTTCTGAGTTTTCTAAGTGTCTGTCAGGGTCAACTGGTTTAACTACGGATACTCTCCAGCAGAACACAGTCTCTGCTCAGTCGAGCCCTGACAGGTACTCAACCGAGGCTGTGGATATGAATATGGAAGAGGAGTTTGAATTTGAAGAAGGGAGCGATTTCAACGGCAACGAGAGGCCATCAGACACCTCGGAGCTGTTTGAGGTGAAGGCCCAAGCGAGCAGAATGCAGAGCCTGCTGAGCCCCTCGGAAACGAGCTCCCTCATCAACAACCGCTCTGAGAGCAGCTCCCTCAACAACCTGCCGCTGAACGGCCCCTCCTCCCTGCCCGCCTACGGCTCTGCCAACCATTCCGAGGCCAGCTCCATGCTCAACTTCCCTGCCTACTCCGTGCGCTCCGAGTCCAGCTCAGCCTTCCAGTTCACGGACATTATTGACCAGCTGGAGCAGCTGAGCTATCCACCCACCACCACAGAAGACTCCAGCAGCACGGACACCGACTCCTGGGACTCGGAAACAGCTGCGCCTCTGGATGTAAACCTTTTCTTTAGTAACCCCTTTGCTCAAAGCACCGGGGACAACTGTGCCTTTGACTTTCAGAATAATTTAAAAAATCTCACGCAGGAAGACTGGACAGAGAAGTCACATATCAATTGATTGTCTTGATTTTTGTGATGGATCCCTCTATGCTGTTCAGGCTTGGAAGTCAATAGGGTGTGATATCAGTCCATCCAGTGGCTGGATTTTAAATCACATAATATAGTTGATTTTTAATTTTTTTAAAAAAAATTCATGTGCCTCTTCAATTTCCCAGATGTCAATAGGGTGTGATATCAGTCAATCCGGTGGCTGGATTTTAAATCGTGTAACATAGTTGATTTTTAAATTTTTTTTTGAAAATTCATGTGCCTCGTCAATGTCCCTTGAAGCATCTAATTTTTGGTGCTGTGTTTCTGCGCATCACACTGCATCAAGAATGGGTTATAATAGGCTACAATGTTGGAAAATACTGCATTTAGGAAAAAACACTGATTTCAGAGAATTTAAGTATCAACTGGCTCATGCGGGCATCACAACTTACAGTATACTGAAGGATTTCTTCGGCTTTAAACATACCTGTAAGAGTCTCATATAATACACTGTTCCTCCAAAATCCAAATAAAACAGTCCCTTTTGCTCATGCTTGTTAACCAGCAGCTGCATCCCCTAACTGCCTGTTTTCCTGTGCTGTAGCAAGATCCTCGTTTTGGGTTTCTTTTTGTTTCCATAATCAAAAAATCCAAACAATCTTCAAATCATCTCTGAAGGACAGTTTTAAAATATCAACCTATGCAACACGTCTGTGCTTTGAAGAATAGCCTGTACCTACCTGTGTGGTAGTTTGGAAGAGGGAATGTGGATACAACCAAATGGAAATAGCAGTTACCAAACTTCTTGTGAAGACAAGTGTATTTCCTGACTTCCAGGTGTCTTCAGCAGTCCAGCAGCAAACATTTTGGAGCAGTTTGGAGATATACAGACTATAAAAGCACTTAATCCCTATCACATCTCCCTGCTTTCTGCTTATTAATCACTCTGCATAAGAATACTCACAAATTAATTCAGAAAAGTGTTCCTATATCTGTGGAGGACAGCTGGTGGTAAACCTGGTGGTAGCTTTAACTTTTTCTTTAAAATATGGACTGTATTCAGAAAAATACTGTAATTTTTCTGTGAAGTGGAGTTGTTAGGAGAGGTGAATACTGGAGACAACAGTCAGAGCTTCAGGGCTTTTGTAAATTCTTATAGACAGGTGACTTTGATGTGAGGCTTGAGCTGTGAGTTTGGAAGTGTAATCGAGAAGACAATTGAATTGTTACTTAACTGGTCACATTTAATGTAGCCACATTTATTGAGCTGAAACAGCAAAAGCTGAGAAATGTCCTTCCCAACTGCTATAGACTGTGGGGATGAAATTCTGAGCTTCAGCTCGTAAGAGCATTTTTTAGGCTATACTCAAGCAAGAATGGGAAATCCATAACACCTGACCCAAATCTTGTGATGGAAAGCATCATCTTCTTCAGCCACTTGGTTCTGGGGTTTTCAGTCCTTTGCAGAGAGAGTGCAATACTAATAGAGTTGATGTCTCCAAAATAAGCAGCTTACTTACGAACATAACTTTTTTATCAATATTACTGATACCAGTTTAAATGTGGTCTTGATATATCATTAAAGACCTTCACTGTTTATTCAAAAATTTTAAAAATACTATTATTTCTCAAAATTCTGCTAACTAAAAGTTCGATGGAATGCTTCTCAATGTGAGGCAGAACACAAGGAGATAAAACCTCCTTTAGTCACCCATTTCTACAAGTTAATTTTACCAAGGTGTAATTATTCTGCACAGTGCTTGCTTTTGTCTCCTGTTTGAAGGAAATCTGTGTTGTCCCATGAGAAACCTGTCCCCTTTGCCAGCACAGCAGAAAGACAAAGCACATTTAGAACAAAGTATTAGCTCAGAGCTCTAGTAATGTGCAACAAGGTGCTCTTTTTTTTGCTATGTGTTACTTCTGTTTTATTTCTTTCCTCTTGAATGTTGTGTTCTGGCTCTCTGTGGGACTTTATTCAGGCCTGTGGAGATGATGTCATGGGTGTGTGGTGTGACATTGTGGAATAGGCTTTGGAGGAGGTCTGCGGTGGTGTACAGAGCTGGTGACTTTTTAGGTGGTTTGTCTGATTTCTCCCAAAATGAACTACGTTATGTAGCCTAAGGATGAAAAAGAAAACCAGCAAAAAGACAGAATTCTGTCTTCAAACTCTGTAACAGGTGGTAGCATCAGGGACAAATATAAAGATGTAGGGAAAGGCTGTTGATGTCTTTGATCTTTTAAAAAAAGGATCAGGATTTGGCTATTACATGTAACTGTGTCTGCTGCTGTTTCATTCTTGTGCCTCAATCACAAACATTCCTTAAATGTTTTAGAATAGCTTAATATGGGAATAAATCCAACTAAATTCTCTCAGTTTTTGAAAGGTCTTGGGAAAAAGCTGCATGTATTTTCAATGGACAGGCTTGCCAATTTGCCTTCTTGCACCACAGTTAGTTTGAAAAGGCAATCTTCAGTGTTGTTCTTGTATTTTGCAACTGTGCAGATCTTTTATTGGCAGTTCTAAATCTCAGGGATTTTTTTTTTTTTTAAGAAAGCAATAACATTCATAGTGTAGTGCCCCTTTTGTTTTCTAAAGGAATGTAGTCACTAAGATTTCAATCCTCTAGCTTAGGGCAAGTTGTGTGGAACCACAGGTGAGGATGAGGTAAGGGGAGCTTTGACCCTGGTACAGATCTGTCTAAATGAAGGTTTTAGTTACAGAATGAGAGTTCAGAGCTGCTGCTGTGGTCCTGCAAGTTCTGTCTGTGCTCTGGCTGACTGATAGCATAGATCTGTCATGGTTTCCTTCCGTGCTTCCCTTGATTTCTAAAGCCATATGGATTCTGAGGATATCTTTACATGCTGAGCTGTGTTGTTTTGTTCAAGGTTTCCCAGACAGACACAAAGGAGCGGAAAATTTAGTTAATAAGTAGAGTTTTTATTATAGCAAGAAAGCTGTGAGCAAAGGTTCTTCATCATTTCCTTCAGAGACGTAAATTCAGATGCACTTTGCAGTAGAGATGGAGAGAAACCAGCTGCCCTCAAGGAAATGCGATGTCTCAGACCTTCTCAGGGAGCTTGAGCACCATGTGTGGGTTATTTCAGTGCAGTGGAGCTGTCCTCTTCTCCCCTGGCTGTCTTTTGAGGTGGTTGGAGAAGGTGAGAGAAGGAATGTTTTTCCCTGATCTGTCTCCTTCATTTACTTTTGGGTAGTGTGAGGGAAGTGGTGAACCAGAGGGCAGTGTGGTGTGTCCTGAGTCCTGGCGATGCCACTTAACTTCCAGCATTATTCCCTGTTGATTGTTTTATTTTCCTGTTACAGTGTTGATACTAAAACTTAGTTGCTGGTACTGATTCCTGTTTATTTTCTGTGTACACAAGATTTCCTTTCATGAAGGGGAGCAGTGAGCTGGCAGTGTGAGAGCCAGGAGCCTCACAGACCCTAGGCAGTGACCGCTGCTGAGGGAACCACGTGGCATGGAAAACAAGGGAAATGACTTAGGAAAAATGAGAAGATCTCTGTAGAGTATTGCATGCAAGAAAGAAGCATTTGAGGAGCTGAGGCAGAGCAGATGAAACCTGAGTGTAAACTTTGTGAGTCCATGGTTGTCCCCTTGCTTCTCCCAAGACCCCTCTGCAGGTGCGTTCTTGCACATTTTCTGTCCTCCCCTGCCCCGTGGGAAGCTGGGGGGACACACACAGGTACTAACATTTCTAGCCATTGCACGGGTTTTAGCTCTCTGTTTTTCCAGCAGAACCACAGGGGTTTCCAGGCGTGTCTTCCTGCTCTACACAGTGCACCCAGCAGCTGTTGCAGCGCTGGCTCTGCAAAGGGAGCGTGCCAGGGCCATCTCTCCTGCTCCACAGTGAAGCAGGGCTGTTTTCCATCTTCCCACGTCTCTCTGTTCTGTTTCAGCAAGCACATGCAGATGTAGGATGCATGCCAGTATCATGGCTTTTCCCAGTGAGTCAGGCTGCTGGGCTTAGCTCTCTGCAGGGCTCAACTGAACATTGCAGTGTGACTAAAAGACACCACTATGGGTGTTTTGAGTGAGCAGTTTAATCTCCACCTGTACTTCTGTATGTGTGTACTTAAATCCCTTCTGATGCTTAAACACATTTATTAAATGTAAAACGCTACATCAGAGCATTTTTGATGGTCATCTATGCAGTTAATGAAACTTAATTTGCACAAAACATAGGTCATGGAATATTCCCTGACCTATCCGCCACCTGGTTAAGCTTTGTTAAATTTACTAACCTGTGTAATCTATTGTGCATAGACTTTGTAATTTTAAAGTACTCATTCATTAGTAAAGTAATACATGCTGTATATTCCCAGGACTTGCCATATTTTATCTTAGGGTGGAATAGGGTGATATATCAATCTACTCTCAACTTTCACTTTAATTTCCAGTGAATTTCAGAGTTACTGAATGATCTGGATAATACCAAGTGTTGATCTCCTTTTTCCTATGCTTATTTGTATTGTGGTCATAGGTGATTTTGTTTAAGGGAATTTTTTTTTGGTTTTTTGGTGGCTTGGTTGTGGTTTGGTGTTGGGTGTTTTTATTTGAGGGTTTTTTTTTTGGTGGTGGTAGATTTTATCTAGTTGCAAGTCTTGGTAGGGGTAAGATTTTGTGACAACACTAATAAAAGCTGTTATAATTTTATGCCTTTTAAGTGCAAACCTGTCGGTAAGTCATTCCCATTATTGTCATTTTGCAAAATGTTCTAAGCCATAATTACTCAGTACTGATGGAATGAATGAGTGTAACCACAGGTCTCAATACAGTCCTTTAGCTGTCATTGCCTGTCGTTTTTAGGGGCTCTTACACCTCACTTGTCACAAGTGCTGTGTGTATATCTATGGCTGTACATCCACATTGTCTGTCTGAAGATGGGGAGACTTTACAGTTCCAAAGGCATCATAAAATCTGCTTAATTTATTACCTGCCCTATGGGCTCCCATAGGATTACTCCAGGGGCTGAACTGGAGGTTTGGAGGTTCAAATTCGGAGCATGATTAATTGAACCTGGTCTGTGGGAAGGTGTTCCTGTGCATTTTCCAAAGTCATAATATTCTGCAGGTGCTCAAAACACAAAATTCCCATTTGTCGGTACATACAGGGGTACGTGTGCCTTGGTTAGAGGGACTCCCCAGTTCCATAGGTGCTACTATTGCCAGGAAAGGATTACATTCAAACAAAGAGAGCTGGAATTTTTTAATTGATCTCTTGAACTTTATCTTTTATATGGTAAATGTTTATTGAATTATATGTTGGGGTTTTGAGTATCTTTGTGTCTGTTCAGATTGCCAATTATGAACCTACAGATTTGTACTAATTCATAATTTTAATTGTTTATGCAATAAAACAAGGAAAACTTTGATATAAATGACAACATGGGCTTTTTAGCTTTATTTTCATTACCCTTATCTTTGAAATAGAATAAATATTTGTTCTCCTAGCCAAGGCATCTTACAGTTTTATTCCCAGCTTTCTCCAGGCAGTTTTCCCCCCTGTACCCCTTCGTTGAAAATAGAACACAGTAGACAAACACTTGTGTGTGGGTTTCAAACTCCTGGTTTGTGCAGATCTTTTGCTTGTAATACAACTGAGACTAGAAGCTCAGATTTCTTTGTAGGAATTACATTTATTGTGGAGACCTTTTCTTTTAAATTGCATATGTCCCTTGAACTCTCTCTCCTACATATCTGTTTTTATGGGAAGATTGTCCCTTTTTGCAGGCATAGCATGGGGAGGCAATTGCATGTTTCCTAGTTGGCGGGTTCTCCTTCAAGTGTCTGTGCTCAATGTTTAGGTAAATCCTCTTCCCTGCAAGCAGTGTGGCTTTTACAAGGTGGAAAGGTGGCAAAAGAAGGGTGGTTGTTTCAGATTGTGTCAGCTGTTTTATGGATGTAATCATAAAAGCGGGGCCAACCTTAGAATTCTGAATGTACATACACAGCATTGTGCTATAAATGTGCTTTAATGTTTCATGTGACCTGTGCCTGTATTAGGATAAAAAAGAGATCTTTGGATTTAAACTTTCTTACATAGGTTTTCTAGGCTCTTAAATAATTTTCAAGATTTTCTATCTCCCAGCTATTTCTCGTCTTTTTAAAGGGAAGATTTGCAGGGGGAAAATCTGCTAGTTGTGATGTTTAGCGATATGGAAGATAGGGAAAATATCCAGGATTTTACTTGTAGTACATCAGCTTGCTAATGACTTCACTCTAGAAATAATACTGTGTACTTTCACTCTAGAAATAATAATTTGGTCAGTGCATGCGATGGGTTCAGCAGGGCATGGGGTAGAAGGGAGGCTCTGAGCAGACTCCCATCACCCTCTGGTCAGCCTCTGCAGGGCTTTAGCCTGAAAATAGCCTTGCCTTTTGAAGTAGTAGTAATAGCAATGATGGAATAATAAAGTTGTATCTTTAAAGGTTTTCTGTGAAATGCAAGAGACACTCCATTTGATAAGGAGCTGTTGCTGACCTTTGACCTTCACGTAGCTTTTGTCCATCCCATAATGCTCTGTATTATTGGGATACTATTTTAGTTGTCTGTCTTGGAATTATTTTAAGCTTCCAGGCATAAAGCTTACAGACCCTGGACTTTTTGTTTTGGCCAACCTGTACACTAAAATCTGGCTTTCTGTGTAGGAATTGAATTTAGATTGAAGAATGGAAATACCTGCTGAAAAAATAACTGGGAAGTGATGCCAAAAGCTTGTTATCTTTTTGTTCTGCATGTTATCTCAGTGAAAATCAGATGGAGCCTGCTTCTACATAACCAGTCTTACACAGTAACTGTGGAGTATAAGGCCAGCATCCTCACCAGAGTCTGTAGCTGTGCTCTTGCATACTACAGTGCTTTTGCAATGTTTTATCGATTAGTTTTTACTTTTTATTTTGATTATGTGTATTCTGGTCTTTATGAAACTGTGGGTTTGTGTGCTTAAGGATAGATGTTTCTAACTACATGGTGTAACTAAGAAGTATTAGTATACTTAAAGATCTTTGAGTATGTGGAATATTACACCAAGCTGATGCATTTTTGGATGTTGCCATCAGTGCGTTTGTGTGTAATGTGGAGGCAGAAATTTGTTGTGTACAGAATGCAGCCATGTCTGATGGCCTGGGCTACAGCGTTGAATTCCCACATCATCGCATGGAGGCCTGGCTTGTGCTCACAGCATTTACAGACACAGTTTGGGATGTTTGTGTGACTTACTTGTAAAGAACAAATTTCTACTTCATGCAGAGCGTTGCAACCCAGAAACATCCCTCTGAAAGAATAACCCCTTTTAATATAAATATAGGATGCTGCCTGTGGGGAAAGGAAGAACTTGGAGCACCAGGTTTTGATGTCAAAGGGAATCATTCACCTGTTTTGATCTTCACATCAACTTTTCTACCTAATTAGGAGTTTTCTACATTGAACAGCAGTTGAAATGGTTCTCTCTTTACCATCCTTCTCCATGAGAACGAGGAATTGGTGTATATCCTACCTGCTTGCCTGGACTCCTCCTGTGCTGCTCTGGTGGAGAAGACTTGGGTTATGACAATGAACATTTCAGTCCTCATTTGTTGTATCATCTGCCAAGACACACCATCACACTGAGCTTAGATCAAATATATAATTCAACAAATGTTAGCCAAAAAGCAAAGTGAGGGGACAAGAAGGAATGGCCTTAAGCTGAAGGAGGGTAGTTTTAGATAGAGTAAATTCTTCCTTGTGAGTGTGGCGAGGCCCTGGCACTGGGTGCCCAGAGAAGCTGTGGCTGCCCCTGGATCCCTGGAAGTGTCCAAGGCCAGGTTGGACAGGGCTTGGAGCACCCTGGTCTAGTGGAAGGTGTCCCTGCCCATGGCAGGGGGGGGGATGGGATGGGCTTTAAGGCCCCTTCCCACTCAAACCATTCTATGATTCTGTGAATGTGCCTCTCATTTCCATCAGTCACTCTGGCTTTGGGGAGCGGTTCTTGCTTTCGCATTTGACGTTTGAGATTAATTTACTGGCCATCTTCTGTTGAGGGACATAAAAGGTAGAACAACCTGACTGAAAAGAGCCAGGGTGGTTTGTAGCAAGTTAAATCCCATTTGCTCCCCCTGTTTCTGAGCTTTCAGGCTGTCTGGAAGCAATTCAAGTTACAGATTGTGGAATTTGTCGCTACTTTGTGTTAACTTCCAAGAACTTAAAGAAGCTACTCACCCCTGCACGCTCATTTGTTCAGAAGCTTGTTTTTTCAACATTCCTGGCATGTAAAAGCAAACTTGACTCCTGTGCCTGGATAGGTGAAACAAATGCCAAGCAGTGTTGCTTTCCTGGGGTAATAGTAAAAGCAATGTGAATGGACAAAATGCTTGGGGAGAAGCAAAAATCTGCCCCAGAATTGGTGCTGGACTAGTGTATGAATAGTTAACTCCGCAGCCTGGATGATCTGAATCTCTTCCAGGTGACCGAGTGCAGCACTGTTTAGCTTCCTGCGTTTGTCCATGTGGAATTACAGGCTGGGGCTGCCTCGCCCTGGGTGTGCTTTCCAAGCCTGAGCAGCTGGGAATCGAAAGCTCCCAACTCCTCCTCCAGCACCCGTGACGGTGTGAGGACATGCTGGAGATCTGTGAGGGCTGGTTTTTTTTAAAGCCTTTTGTGATGATTTCTAAGTAGTCTGGGAAATGATGATTTGGCAGTCTGGGGTTGGCTGTTGATTTCCCCATTTGTCTTCAGGCAGGTGGTTTTGCACTTGTGACACAACAAATCCTGCTGGGGAGGCTTGGGAGGGGTTTTGAGCTGTAGATGTTTAAGTGCTGATACCTCTTTAGTTGCCTGATCTGAGAAAACTCATTTCTTTATCTCAGGGAAGATCGGAAAAACAGTATGTGGGGTTAGGCTGAATTCTGTGGGCATAGTGTGTCTGTCACCTTCCTTTGGTGCAAGAAAGCTGATCTTGAGTGGTCATTTTCACCCCTGAGGGGTGTCTGCATGCTGGAAAGAGGAGGCTTAAATTCACTGTGATGTATCAGAAATCTCTAAAGGGTCCACAAATGAAATAATAATTTTGAAAAAAAGATATGTAATAATCTAAAGCAAAGAAGTACCTGTTGCTTCTAACAGGTTTAGCTGTGGATTGTGTCCCTCCAGTTAATATTCAGTGCTGCAAAATTGTTTTCCTTGAGATTATCCTGCTTGTGTGCTTAGAAGAGCCAGGAAGGAACTTTTTTCCATGCTCCCTCTTTGTATAGCAATAGGCTTTCCTTTCCCTTTGTACCAGTTTTGGAGATACCCTGATTTCTGAATGTATTTTTAACATACTTTGTCTTCTGGAGTGGCAAGTCGTGGAATAATTTGTCCTAGTTTTTCCCTGTGTTGTAAAGTAACTCTTAAATTGAAAAGGAAAAATTAAAAGCTGTATTCTTGTCCCTGCAGTATAACCCTGTGTTGTGAACTGTGCTGCTGCTCAGCAGCTTTCCTCGACAATAAGCATTTATCCTTCCCTTAACTGCTGTTGTTGCAGTGTCTGTCCTTACTGCACTGCCATATAACCTCTGGGATGCAGGGAACCCTCCCTTTGCTCTGAGATACACTCTGAAGTCTTTGGATCTATATGCCTTTTTGCTCTTTTTCTTTTGCCTTTTTTAGAATAATATGAGATTGCAGTTCTGGTTTGCTGTAACAGTGGATAATCACCTTAATTGCACTATCTTTGAAATAATTTTCTCTCCTTTTCCACTCCGTTTTCTTGTTGTCTTTCCACCCAGGCCTCCCCGTGGACCATCCCCAGCTCTCCTCCCTCGTGCTGAAGAGTCCTCTAGGCTTGACCCCAGCCTTTCAGGTGAACTTGAATGCAGTCACCCAGGGCTCGTCCCCTCTGCTAAGCCCTGTCCTCAGCGACGCCGGCGGGGCCAGGGTAGAAGAGGATGACGAAATGAAACGGAAGGTAAGAGCATGGTGTAGCTGGAATGATGGTGCCGTGTGGGAGCTGTGCTGGGCACTGAGGGTGTGAGGTGGGAGCTGTGCTGGGCACTGAAGGTGTGAGGTGGGAGCTGTGCTGGGCACTGAGGGTGTGAGGTGGGAGCTGTGCTGGCCACTGAAGGTGCCAGGTGAGGAGCTGTGCAGGGCACTGAAGGAGTGAGGTGGGAGCTGTGCTGGGCCCTGAAGGTGCCAGGTGAGGAGCTGTGCTTGCTGGGGCTGAAGGCAGATTGTGTTTTATTATGTGCTGGCTGAAGTGCTGCAGGTTGGTCAGGTGTGTGGCACTGTTGTGGCAGGAGTCCCCAGTGCCCTCCTAGTGTCTTCTTGTGTGTTTTGTCATGGCCACTGTGACCACTTCCCCCAGTTTTAGCAGGAGCAGTGTGTCAGGGAACTGTGTTCAAAATCCCCCTGTTGTACCCCAGAATGGCAACAAGTTCAGGAAGGACCTTAGGAAAAGTTTCTTCACCCCGAGGTTGGTCCCTGGAACAGCTTCCCTAGGGAAGCGATCACAACACCAAGCATAACAAAGATCAAGGAACATCTGGGTGATGCTCCTAGTCATACAGTTTATTTTCAGGTGGATCTGCAAGGAGCAGAGAGTTGGACCCAATGATCCTCAGAGATCCTTATTTGTTAATGTATAAGATGTGTGCTTTCTGGGTTCCTTCCTTCCCATGTGGTCTCGTCATGGTCTCATTGGTCCATCTCACCATGCATTGGTCTTCCAGGTCATGCTTTCTGATCATAGCAGGACCTTTAGAGGAGTCCTGAGGTGTTCCTCTTGACCTGTGGAGGACCTGAGCTCAGTGTGAATTCTCTCACACCCATTTCATTGTGGGCTTGGTCAGCAGAGCTGGCCATTTTGTTGAAGTTGTCTTCTCCATGTCTGACCCTTCTGCCTGGAGAGAGGTGGGCAGTGCTCTGGCCTTGCAGAAGCTTGAGTCTCACTTGTGGAAAGAGGGGGACAAAAATGTCCCCTGACCCAAGGCTCGTGCAGTGAGTCTCTTAAGCAGGAACAGCTTTGGGTTTTCAGGATGTGCTTATGTTTAGGTACTGCTCTATGCCTGGGCTGATTTCTTTCTGCCCACCAGTGAGCACTTTAACCCAGGACTCCCCGACATGATGTGGGGTTTTCCTCACCCTCATGTAGAGCTCAGGATTTACTGCATTTCTTCCAGTAGGATAGAGAAGTTCGCCTAACAGTAGAGTTCCATGACCATTTTTCTGGAAGGCTCTTTGCTCTCCTTGCCTTGCTTGCAGAGAGATTTGTTGACTCTTTGGTGCTTGAGAAGGATCCAGGACCTTCCATTAGAGTACAAGGAAGGCTCCGCTGTCCAAACTCAGTTCCGTATGGAGTCAGTGGCCGCACTGGGGTCTACAGGTTTCCATGCAGTCCCAAAGAAGAACCCACCTTGTGTGGCCTTTGTTCCTGCTCTTCTGCTTGCCCCATCCAGTGTATCTCTGTCAGGATCAGGATTTTCAGGCAGGAAGGTCACAGGCCCCTGCTCTTTGGTGTCTTTGCCACGTTCTTGGGCACCTCCAGGCACTTCTGTGATGCTGTTGAGAAACACCCATGGTGTGGACGTGGTGTGAGTAAGCGCTTGCCAGAGAGAGGAAGGTTTAACCAATAACTGGGAGCTGAGCTGCAAACAACCCACCCAAATGGCAGCTTCCCTGTCTCATTTAGACTTTATGAGGTGGAGTTTATAGCTTTGGCTGATCACTCTACCATTAGTTTCCATAGTTATTTTAAAAATAATTCCTTTCGTTTATCCTTAGAGCTTGGAAATAATGAGCAGTGACTCTGTTAGCTGACTTAGACGTGAAGCCCAACCCTTTCTGCTGCATTCTGCAAGGTCTGGTGTTTTGGCAGCTTGTGCTCTCATTCAGGCTGAAACTAATTTATAGAAGTGAGGCTCCTTAGAAGGGAATTTTTTTTATTGTATTGATCTTAAGCTTGATCTACTCCTGAGCGTTCCAAGGCTTTAATGTCTATTCAGAGACATTGTCTTAAGTGGAACAGACCTAGGAAGAAACCAATGTTAAATTGGTTAAATTTAACTAAGTTAAATTTCACAGGAGCTTTACAGCTTTATTGTACAAGCAAAATGTAATCTTACAATATCTCTCTGACTAGAGCTCTGATTTGAAGGTGATACAGCTGTAGTTCCACCTGCTTAGTCAGGGCATGTTCTGCAAACTCTGCAGCTCTCACAGTGTGTGCTTTCTGCTCTGTGCTGCCATGGTGCTGCTGGTCCTGTACTGAAACCTTAAGGAAGATGAGGATTTTTTCTTACTTTTCAAATCACTGTGGTTTTCTTTCATTTTGCTGGTATATTTCTCCCTGTTCCTTTTCTAATGTAGGTTGGTTGTAGCAACCCACTTAAAAAGGGCATTGAAGCTGGGCTTTTTTGAGGGAGTTCCCCCACCCAGAGTTATTTTTAACACTTCTGAAGCCTGGTGTTTGAAGTGAAAAGTTAAACGTTTTTGGCCAATACAAGTTCAGAGTAGAGCTCTTCACTCCCCACGAGCTGGGGTTGCTGCATCTGGTGAGTGTTTGAAGGTTTCCAGGTTGGATTGTGTGTACGTGATATGGTGAAACACTAGTTTTTCCAAGTGGGGATGTGTGCCTTGATGCCTGCTGTGGTTGTAGCAACATTTTCTTTGGACTCTAGAAGGAGACTGCCACCTCAGAGAGTTCTTGTGTTTGGTTTTTTTGAGGCATGAGCTGATTTTCTTTCCCCTCGCAGAGCCTGACCAATAGTGAAGGTGTTTGGCAGGGCCCCTGTGCACTGCAACAGCCTTTCCACTCCTCTGGTGCAGGATCTGCCCAGCAGCTGCTGCCAGCACTCAGCACAAGGGATGCACTTAGGACTGGTGCAAGACTGAATAAAAGCAAATTGAGGGCACTGAATTTCACCAGGGAGCAATTTGGAAAGAGCAGGAACTTAGGAGAGTAATCAGAAAGGGCTGATGTGTCAGGGAGGGGGAAAGAAAGAGAAGATGCTTGGGAAAAGAAAAGCATCTCTTGTGCCCCAGTTTAGCACACAGTCAGCTGGAGAATGAAGTAAAAACCTGCAGAAATGCTCAGAGGTGGTGAAAAATGTGATCCATGCAGGCTATGAGAAGTGATAGGTTATGACCATTGTGTGTTTTTAGTTTTTAAAAAAGCTCCCCCGATTACTACCTGTCCATGTAAAAAGTCATGCTCCCATGTTTTCACACACCTTCATGCTCTGTAAGATTTCAAAGAAGTGCAGTAGGATCCTGTACGGAGTCCAGAAGGGGAGGTACCCAGAGCTGTATTACACAAAAACATCCCTGATATCAGAAACTCTCCTGTTATGTAAGGAACTGCTGGAGCTGCTAAGTGAGATGGTAAAACTGTGTCACCTCGGGCTCCAGGGGGGTCAGAAAAATGATGTTGTTTCCTTTGGGAAGCGGCTCTTTGAGAAGGATGCCCGCTGAGATTCAACAGCATGTGAGACTGCAGTCAGGTAAATAACCCAAGGGAAAATCCGAAATACCTGAAGCCAAGATCAGGTGGGACTTTACCTGACACTGTGTATCTGAGACAGGTACATTGAAGTTAAGAGGATGACTACGGAGTGAGTAAATGTCCTCTTGTTCCTTTAGGGAGGGGGCTGATGTGTGGAACTGCAGTAACTAGCATAAAATAACCTGAAAAGAGACTAGACAGTGTCTCAAAATTAATTATTTGGGGATACACACCTCCAGGGATTCTCTGTAGACTCAATACGGAGGTTACTGAGCAACCACAAGAACGTCTCCTCCGTGGGCAACATTGAGCTGGAGGATTGGGAAGCACTCAGTACTGACAGCACTGGAGGCTTCTCAAAGTGACTCTGTAAAGAGAATTTTTAATTATTTCAGAATATACAAGGTAACAGAAGAATGAATTTTCAAAGCTGTATTTCCCTCAGGAGGGGCAGAGATGGAGGAGACAAATTTTGACATAACTCAGTGGGATTTAGTGTGAAACTACTGCACAGCATAGTGAACTAAGGAGATAAAGCAGTCCCTTACCTTGAAGAGTGACTTGTTCCTTAATATTACATGATTTTTAATAACGTATGTTTTCAGGCTCATTGATTTTGGGTTGTTGCAGCTGCAGAACATCTCTTATCACCATTTCATTCCTTTGTTCTTCCATATCCATTCTATCTTCTCTTTAAAGATAAAAGCAGCCCAGAGCAATCATGCAGCCAACAGCTGCTGCAGTTTGATTTTCTTTTTTTTCTTACCTAATTAATATGGTGTTCAAAGGACTTGAGTAAAAGCTGCAAGTGGAAATAAATAGTTTTGGAAAAGGGCTGTTTGCAAAGCTATTGCGCTGTGTTTGTTTAGAGACGTGTTAAAAACCTAGGAACCTTGGAGTAACTCTTCCCATGTTTTTGTAAAGTGCTCCCTTGATTTGAAATGGAAGTTCATGTAATGCAAGTGTCCAAAGCCAGGTTGGACAGGGCTTGGAGCACCCAGGTGTTGTGGAAGGTGTCCCTGCCCATGGCAGAGGGTTGGAATGAGATAAGCTCTAAGGTCCCTTCCTACCAACCCAAACCATCTGTGGTTCTGTGATAATTGACATATAATTGACATTAATTTTAATACTCTTGAAGTAGAAAGAATGTTTTATAGTAAAGTCAGTATTTGGGAATGTCATACTGAATAAAGAGATGTCCTGTTAGTAATGAACTGCTCTATTTGCACCCAGCAAGGGGAAATGGATTAAGGTTTGAGCTTATGCCCAGTTTGTATTTCAGTACTTATCGATGGCTGTGTGTCCTTTCAGCGCTTCCCCACCGACAAGGCGTACTTCATAGCAAAGGAGATCCTTGCCACAGAACGGACCTACTTAAAAGACCTGGAGGTTATCACTGTGGTAAGGGGGTTTGACTTTATTTCTTTTTCCTTGTTTAAACAGATTTGTAATTGTTAGGTTGGAAAAACTTGCAAATTCTTCCTGTGATGTGGCCTAATCCATTAGCTAAGTAGCTGTCCCCTTCCTTGTTCTCCTTGCTCCTTCTGTGGGAGAGCAAATACCTTCTCTGGACTTCCCTCATTTCCTCCAGCAGCTACATCCTGTGCCCTCCTGATGACTTAGGCAAACTTTTGCTCTGAAAACTGTGAACAGGGACAGCCTAAAAATGTTTTGCATTCAGTTTCAGTGATAGCTGCCAGCTCTGCTTATAACCTGGCCATCTTCTCTGCGGTTTTCCTTGGGAAGCTTTTAGCTTTCTGCCTTTGGATCTGAGAGCAGATGATAATTGCAAAGGGCATCAAACCCATGGGGATTTGAAGAATTTTGTCGTGTTTTGCTGCTTCCGTTTCTTCCTCCTCCTTTCACTCAGAATAGTCAAGTGAGTCCTGGTTTGGAGGGCACATGAACTTCCAGCTGTGTTTCTAAAAGAGCTTTTTTGTTCATGAACTCCATGTCTGAGCGCTGGGATTGTTGCCTTTCTCTAAGCTGTTTTAATTTCATCAAAGAAAAGCTTGAGTCCCTTAACACTGTGCGGCCTCATTTGAGGTGTTCTCTGCAAGCTCATTGAGCACCCTCTCACTCCCAATTCCTCCTACAGGCTTCCCAGCACTTCTCCTAAAAGATGGGGGAATCCCTGGCACCTCAGAGGATTTTTGTAATATCCCCGTCCCTGCCAGAAAGCGATAAAGTGTGGAATGTGACCTGCAACGAGATGTCTTCAGCTGAGTCACTGTCACAGGGCTCCAGGTGTATGAGAGCAGTTGTATCTGCGTGGAAGTGGCAGCAGTGGTGTGGCAGCGGCTGGGGCAGCCACTGGGTAACTGACTGTCACTCAGCTGTCCCCAACCATCTCATCATTGCATTCAGAACCAAGCTTGTGCCCAGAGCCAGCCATGCGCCTCATCTTCCTAATATTTGGCAAGGAAAAATATCCCATCTTTTCATTTTTCACGAATTACGTCTTCCCTAAATGCTTCTTCTTCCTTCCTGCTGTTTCCCTGTGCATACTTTCTCCTCCACCATCACTGCAGGAGCAGGAATTTTCATACTAACAAGGAATTTCTGAAATACAGAAATTGATGAGAATTTCTGGTTTTCTGGCAGTGGTTCCGCAGTGCCGTCATCAAGGAGAACGCCATGCCAGAGGGCCTGATGACACTGCTCTTCTCCAACATAGACCCCATCTATGAGTTCCATCGCGGCTTTCTGAAAGAGATTGAACAAAGGCTCTCACTCTGGTAAGCAAGGGGGCGACCTTTTTCTACATCCTCATGTCAAAAACAGACTGTAATTAGTATTTCTGCATCAATAGAAGCAAGGAAAGTCTTTCATAAGAAGTTGTTTAAAAAGTACAAAGTACATTGTGCAAAGCCCATTTTTCAAGCTTTGCCTTGTATATAATATCCTGTAGTTGTATGACTTGTGCACCAGACCAAGGGTTTTGTAATCACAGAATCACTTATGTTGGAAAATATCCTTAAGATCATCAAGTCCAATTGCTGATATAATCTGACAGTGTCCCTCAAGCTTCAGAAAAAAGAAGGAACACAAGATCAAAAGGATAATGGGTGTGTTTTTTCCACACCTTCCAGTTAATGAATCTCCAGGTGAAAATCTAGGAAACATTTTTGTAATTAAGATGGTAGTTTGGTTCTTGCAATGCAGTGTATTTCACAGATTATGTTTTTAGTCTTTTAACCTTTTTATTATTTCCTCCTGACCCGCCATTACAATTACAATATAACTACCTTTCAGAAGGAGGTGGTCAACGTAAACAAAATATGAACAAAAATAAATTGACAAGATCAGGTGAGGTTGTGTTATGACATTTGTTTGGAGGTCTGAATTGTAAAATTCTCAAACAGACTTTCACCCAAATTCCTTTCTAGTTTTTTCTCAGTTTTCTAAGCATGACTTTGTGTTTGCTGTTTTATGCAGCTTCCTTATTTAATGTACCAAGTTTTCAATCTGAACCGTGAAATAGGAGTGTCAAGTGGCTAAAGATTTTGTCTTGAATTGCAGGTGATGATGGAGGGAGAAAATAGAAATTTCTTGATCCCCCATTTATGTTGCCTTCTCATTTCCTCCTTCTGTGTGTTCCAGGGAAGGCAGAACCAATGCCCACGTGAAAGGGGATTACCAACGTATTGGAGATGTCATGCTCAGGAACATGCGCGCTCTGAAGGTAGATACAGGAATAAAGACATGGAATTTGGGAATTATTGAGGGGTTCTTTTTTTGTTATGTCAATGATCACAGCTCAGGGTTAATATTTCCATTAATCACAGAATCTCAGGATAGTTTGGGTTGGAAGTGACCTTAAAGCCCATCCTATTCCACCCTCTGCCATGGGTAGGGACACCTTCCACTATCCCAGGGTGCTCCAAGCCCCATCCAACCTGGCCTTGGACACTTCCAGGGATGGAGCAACCACAGCTTCTCTGGGCACCCTGTGCCAGGGCCTCACCTCCCTCACAGGGAACAATTCCTTCCCAATATCCCATCTAAACCTATTCTGTTTCGGTCAGTCTTGAAGTAACAAACAATTACCATTGATAAGCAATTTAAAAAGAAAACACAGTAAAATAATTGCAGTAAGGCTTTGTATCACTGTTGCTTATTTATCCACCCAGATTTACCTTGAGAAAAGGTGCTTGTTGGTTATTCAGCAGAAAACAAAGAAAAATTATTTATTTAGCTCCCCTATCAAGACCTTGATGCGTAAGGTTATTTAATTAAAAACAGACATGTTTTTTTAAAGGCAGAATAGTTTCTTCTGAAATTAAGTCAACTTTATAACTTTATTTGGAGCAGAGTGCCTTTGTCAAAGAGTTACATTAGTGCTGTAGTAGTAATTACTTAATTCAAACCAGTGGCTGGAATGGGAGTGCAGGAGTATGGAACTATTTCAACTACCAGCCTTTGGTATTCCCAGCCGGCACAGGCACAATGCCATACAGACACCGATTTTGACCTTGACTGGCAGCTGCCTGCTGCTTTCATTAATTATGAAAGACTGTTTTCCTTTGATCCAAGTAACTTTTTATCAAATTCCGCAGGAGTTCACCAGTTACCTGCAAAAGCACGACGAGGTCCTGACGGAACTGGAGAAAGCAACCAAACGCCTCAAGAAGCTGGAGATGGTTTATAAGGAGTTTGAGCTGCAGAAGGTTTGCTACCTGCCCCTCAACACCTTTCTGCTCAAACCCATCCAGAGACTGATGCACTACAAGCTGATCCTGGGGAGGCTGTGCAAGCACTACACAGCGGAGCACCGGGACTTCGCCGACTGCCGGAGTGAGTGAGCACCCAGCCGTGTCCTGCTGGCAGCACCCCTTCCCGTGGACATCCAACATTCTGCCTGTGCCCTGCCTGGGAAGACAAGAGTTATGGAATCACACAATGCCAGAATGGTTTGGGTTGAAAGGGACCATAAAACTCATCTCATTCCCCCTCCGCCATGGACAGGGGTACTTTCTACTAGACCAGGGTGCTCAGAGCCCCGTCCAACCTGGCCTTGAGCACTTATGTTCAGTTATGTCCACAAATGCAATGTAAGTGCTTTTTTACCCCTGGCATTCCAGGAAGTGGTTTTCTCATGATAGATCCCAATGTTTCAACCAAAGCTGGAAAATTAGTCCTTTTCTAGCAGGAGAAAGGAAAAAAAAAGTAGTTTTTTTATGAGCTCTGTCATCTAGATATAAAAATGCGACCAAAAAATGTAGCATCAAAAGCATGTGTAGTAAATTCCATTCACGACAAAGTAATCTTTGGCAGAAATAGCCGAGTTTTATGTTTTTCATTTACTTTCATCTACATGGTAAATACTTTTTTGTTTAAGCAGAATCTGAGCTCCACAGTGATCTCCAGAAGCATAGGAAATGCTGTGAAGTCACTTGCTAGTCTCTATTTACCCTCCTCTAAAATACACTTAAAGAAGCTGGCAGTTAAACTGGGTGATCATTGTAGTACAGTTGTTCCAGCTGAGCTGTTCTGTTCTCTAGTGGCTATAAATTTCAGCTCTAAGTTTCAGATTCAATTTTCCAGGGGTGGAATGGGTGGCCTGGGTTGCTCTGCCCTGGTCCCATTGGTGCTGTTCTCCATACAGACGCGCTGAAGGAAGTCACAGAAATGACATCACAGCTGCAGCACAGCCTCATCCGCCTGGAAAACTTCCAGAAGCTCACAGAGCTGCAGCACGACCTGATTGGGATAGACAATCTCACAGCACCTGGCAGGGTAAATGCCTCTGCTTAGTTTTTAGAGCCTTTATTGGTTTCATTTCCCAGGAAGTGCCTTTGAAGCATGGATTTGCCGTCACTGCCCCTCTGGTCTGTGGGACAGCTGTCAAGGCTTCATGTAACTGTCTCACAGTGAATCCCATGGATGATGGGACCATCAACTTGGTGGTATTCTGAGGAATAGATCAGAAATGGTTCAGCTTAAACTCTGGCTGCAGTTTCACATTTCCAGTACAGACACTGGGTATACGGGGGTACGGTGCTCTGTGTGTGAGTGGGAATGGTGTGTCATACTGGAAATCCTCTCCCAGCTCTGTTTGTGTCTGCCTGGTGCAGCCTCAGAGAATGTAGGGATGGTGAGAGCCACAGCACTGGGCTAAACTGCTGTGGGTGCCTCTGTGTTACAGGAGTTTGTGCAGTTCCTGCCTGGTTTTTTGTTTCTTTGTTTTTGATAGATGTACTGGGCATAAATACAGGAGCATCGCATGTGCTTTGGGGATGCTATGGCAGTCACTGCAGTGGGATGTAAGTGTGATAGGTGAACTGCTGCTGTCCAACAGGAATTCTGCTCCTTTCCTTTCTCTTCCTTCACTGATTTAAATGGTGGCTGCAGCAAGGAGCTGATTCATGTCACAAAAAAGGGAAGGAAAGTGTCATCGGGCCTCTTAAGAAATCTGTTAGTGATCACTGCTGGGCACCAATCAACATCTGTGTACTCTGGGATGAGAATAAAATTCCCTTGAGTCAGAAAAGATCAAACATTGTCTAACTTTTTCCTTTCCACTGCAGGAGTTTATCCGGGAAGGTTGCTTGTACAAGCTCACTAAGAAGGGCTTACAGCAGCGGATGTTCTTTCTGGTGGGTGTTGCTTCTGACTTTTATAAACCCAAAGTCTTCAAGATAAAGTTGTTGGGAAAGTGTGTTTTCACGTGCTTTCGTTGAAAATCAGCACTTGAGATTGAAAACTCACTATATGTGTTGTTTTAAGAGGGTGTGACTGTGGCACTACTCTCTGGGCAACTTGGTTCCTTAATGGCACAGAGTTTTAACAGAATTTTAAAATTTAATTTAATCTCTTAGAGGTAAACAGAAGGGAGGTTTTAAGGGTAGTTGGCCAAACTGACTGAGAAATAGCATTTTTCATGCATCTACAGTGGCCTTTAAATATCAGATTTCTAAGGAGATGTCAAAAAATCTTTGGCCCTGCCTGCTGCTGGGAACACTGATTGTTCTCTTCCTGCTTTTCCAGTTCTCAGATATGTTACTGTACACAAGCAAGGGGGTCACAGGGACAAATCAGTTCAAAATCCACGGACACCTCTCTCTGCATGGCATGCTGGTAAGTGGTTCCATGTTGTGTCACAGGGTTAAAGAAATGGCTTTGCCCTAAGACAGATTGAGGAATTCCTTCAGGGCACAAGGACCAAAGCTGCAAACTGCCCCAAGGCCGGTCTCAGCAGCAACTGGACCTCAGCATGTGTCAAACCGAGCTTGATCTGCAGGTGTTGAGCCTGTTCTTTCCACATTAGCAGCACAGCTGGAGCAAACCCTCTTGTCCACTCACTTTCACACTGCTTTGAGAGGCTGATCTGGAAATAGGGGTTTATTTATCCCGGCATTTTGCTGTCCTGCTCACTCTTCAGCATATAACCAATCCTCCTGCCTCCCCACCCCTTTTCTAACAGGATTGTTCTTTCTGTCTTTGGTTTGCAGCTGATAGTGCTCGACCCTCCGGTGAGTAATGAGCCAAATCTGCTCCGACCCCTTCCTTTCCCTGCCCTGTTGGAAGTGGTTTTGTGCTCCTGCAGTAGAAACACACCATAGATTTTCATGTAGAGCCAAAATAGACTTGAAAGTAGGTGGTGTTCATCAAAGAGTTGCTCTTCTGCCCTTCCTGCAGCCAGATTGGAATCCTGTTTGACTCCAATCCCAGCCACCACAGGACAGTTATAGTGTTTATTGGTGACTGAGCACTGATGAGAAAAATCTTTTCTTTTCCTGCAGGTGGAAGAGAGTGAGAATGAATGGTCTGTCCCACACTGCTTCACTATCTATTCCGCACAGAAAACCATAGTGGTGGCAGCCAGGTAATCCTAGTTTTCCTCAGTTGCCTAAATCTCAACCTTAAATCATAAGGTTTTTTACTACTTGGTGACCTGTTCTTGAAAAGCAACCACTACAGTGTATTTATAAATCAGGTGTGTAATGGCAGAGGAGCCAATGCATTTGGTATGCAGATGTCGTTTTTTTAATTCCAAACTAACACCTGAAAATGTAATTATTTTAAGATCAACCATTTCTCAGCAGCTGTGAGTCAGAAGGTGCTTGAAAGATTCTTAAATTTTGAAAAATAAATATAATTTTTACCTTGTCATGACTTTAAAATAGCTCAAAGGTTACCTGTCAAAAATAAAAATTGCTGCTGGGCTTAGACCATGTGTGGAACTTTCAGTCTAAATAAAAAACTTTCAGAAAAAAGACGTGGTTACCAAAGCAAAGAAATGTTGTGGCTGTGTCGAAAGCCAAACCTTGCACTGTTGTGTACCTGTGGATGCAGATACACCTTGAAGGGCTGTGAAGCTCTCACCCTGCAGTGGATCCTGTGAGGGTGAAGGAAATCCCCTCTTCCTGCGCTCTGTGTTTTACTCGCTTGAGATGTCAGGTACATCCCAGATGCCCTTTAAAAGATGGGCAGTGCTTTGGGATGCCATTTATCCTTCCAAAAATCGTGGTTCATATCGCCCATCTACAGAATTCCTCTCCTGACCCACCGCCAGCTGTCTGTTCATTTTATTTGCTGTAGAGTCCAAGTGTTTAATTGTTAGTTTAGTCTTGTTTCAAGACTTGAATATAGAGGTGGAGGATGTATGAGGTCAATTTATTCTCTGGAAAGCTCCTGCTTTGGAGGAATTCTAATTTTGTTTTTATTTATCTGATGGAAATACACTGTCCCTTGTTTTGGGCAGTGACCTGTGCATCCAGCACACGGGCGCTCGGTCACAGCTCTGGGCTGGTGGATCCCCATTCCCACTGCTTCCCTTCCAGTACCCGCCTGGAGATGGGCAAGTGGATGGAAGACCTAAATGTGGCAATTGAAATGGCCAAGAAATCTACTGAGAAATCCGAGATGCTTCTGGAAAACTCTGTGTGCAACCGCTCCAACAGTAAGTGGTGTTTCCTGCCCCCTTGAAAAGCACCAGCTGGGCAGTCCTTTCTGCTTTTCCTTTTGTGAGTTTGATGACATAAATGAAATGTTTTTATAATTCATATGATAATGGAGAGTTAATTGGGTTTTGATTTTAATCAAAAGAGAGATGCTTGTCTTCCTAGACTGATGTTCAGTGTAGCTTTAAATGCAGCAGAGATGCTCCCATTGCAGGTCCTTAGTAATCTCTTACATAGATTTTTCTCAATTTAGCCACGTGGTGAATTTTTTTTGTCCAAAATGTGGTGTCTCTGGAGACCAACTTTTGCAGCCCAATATTCCTGTGCCTGTCTGGTGGTGTTATGGCTGTGCTGAAACATGGAATATTTGTTCTTGGAGCCCTCTGTCCTGTTCCTTGACTCAAGATGAAGTGTGATCATTTTTATTTGTTTGACACAGCACTGACTCAAACCATTCTGTGATTTTATTGTAGTGGAAAGTATCCTTGCCCATGGCAGGGGGTTGGAACCATATGACTTTAAGGTCCCTTCCAACCCAAACCATCCTTTGATCCTGTGAGTCAGCTACCCCAGGCAGAATTGAGTAATGAAACCCAGACTGACGTGCTTAGAGTGGTCATAGGAGCTGTGTAACCAGTTCAACTCGACATATTTAAAACTGCACCATGGCAAGAGAAAACCGCCTTTCTCGGGAATCCCAGCTTCTCTTGCTTTTAATATTGCACAGTTTTCTTAAACCACTACCCAATTCTCCTCCCTCAGGATCCTCTGATGAGGTCTCTGTAGAGCAGGAGTCCGAAGATGACATTCACTCCTCTCGTAGCTCCTTGGACAGGCAGAGTCACCACCGTGCCAACACAACCATGCACGTGTGCTGGTACCGCAACACCAGCGTCTCCATGACCGACCACAGTGTGGCCGTCGAGGTACCGAGGGCGAGCGCTCGCCTCACTCTGTCCATCCCGCCTGGGCAGCGGTTTTGTGTCCAGGGAGAGCATGGGCCATCCAACACTGCTGCATGCCTGTCCCCTCTGTCCTTGTCTGTGTGTCCGTACTCACGCTCCGCTCTCTGTGCAGCAGGGCTTTGCTTCGGCAGTGGGACCAAAGCAGGGGAAGTTTAAAGGAAACCCAGGCTATCCTAGGACTGAACTTTCCTTTGAGTTTCATCCTCCTTGCTGGAGGACTGGCCATCCCCTGTGCTGATGTGCCTCAATTCCTGGGGTCAGTTTTGGGCCCCTCATGACAAGAAGGATGTTGAAGGGCTGGAGCGTGTCCAGAGAATGACAGCGGAGTTGGGGGAGGGTCTGGAGCACCAGGAGCAGCAGAGGGGGCTCAGCCTGGAAAAGAGGAGGCTTGGGGGGGCCCTTCTGGCTCTCCACAACTCCTTGAGAGGAGGGGGCAACCAGGTAGGGGTCAGGCTGTGCTCCCAGAAAACAGGGAACAGATGAGAGGAAACGGCCTTAAGCTGCACCAGGGGAGGTTTAGATTGGGTATTGAAATATTTCTTCATTGAAAGAGTGGTTAAGCATTTGAACGGGCAGCCCAGGGACTTGGTGGGGTCACTGTCCCTGGAAGCGTTCAGAGAATGTGTTGATGTGGCATTTGCTATATGGTTCAAGGGGGTTTGGTTAAAGGTTGGACTTCATGATCTTGGAGGTCTTTTCCAACCTTAATGATTCTATGATTGTAAATTCCCTATCCATGTATTTTCCTTTAGAGACTGACTGTGCTGTACTGAGCTCTGGTTAGCTGCTGTACTGCACCCAGAATTAAAAAGAGGGAATTCAGATGGAATTCTCTGCCCCTCCATTGCTGGCAGGACTGAGCAGCCAAATGTCTTTTCAGGGCAGCATCATTTTTTGCTGAGCAGCAATGTTTGTTATGTGCCCACTGAGGTGTTCGAGGCCAGGCTGGATGGGGGTCTCAGCAACCTGGTTTAGTGGAAGGTGTCCCTGGCAGGGGATAGAACTAGATGAGCTTTAAGGCTCCTTTGAACCCAAACCTGTCCAGGATTCTATGAGCTGCTGGCACCTGTGGTCCACAGTGTTACTCACAGTGCAAGGCAGCACTGGTGGCACATTTGAGTTCTGAATCCTGGAGATTTTGAGACAGATCTGTTCAGCACTCCTTACACTGCTTGTACCAAGTCTATGGTTTTACTTTAGGCAGCAGTTTGGCAGGGTAGGACACCTTCCTGGATGCTGGCATGCTTGGAAGACTTCCAGAAGTGGGAAGGACCCTAAATACCATGGAGAGAAAAAGGAGGTCACTGACTAGACAGAAGCAATGGGGCAGGGGACTGCAGCATGTGTCTGTACCTGCCTGTCCTGCTCTGCTCTTGAGGCGCTTGTTTAAAAGGAGTTACAAGTTTGGGCACTGGAGCTCCTGCATTTTTCTGATAAAGAGACTGGATCAGCTTGGTAAGGGAAGTGCTGTAGATGTGACCTAGGCTTGAGGTCCAGACATTGGGCACTTGTGCTGGCTTCTGTTGTGGTTTCTGTTGGAGAGGACAGGCCTTTCCCTGCTGGCACCTTGGGAAAGACACCATCTCACGGTTCTGTGCCTGGATAACAAGCCCACCCTGCTACAGGTTTGGGATTGAATGTGTGAGTTCTTGCACTTCCTCTCACTCTGATCTGTTCCATGTTCTAACACCATCATTTTTTTCACAATCCATTTTCCTTTGACAGCCACCTTTCTTGCATAACTCTTCTCACCCTAATGTTCTTTTTCTCTTTCTCTCCCCCTTTCTCTGCTCAGTTTTCTGCTCTCTTGCTGTTTCTCCAGAGCTTCCTCCTCGCTATTTGCTGGGCCAGGCCCAACGGCCCAACACAATCACCCATGTTTGTTGGTACCGGAACCAGAGCCTATCCCTGTCTGATTACTTGTGCATGATCCAGGTAAAGATGCCTCTCACATTTTGTGCTGGTGGGGAGGAGCCATGGGATGCCCAGGAAAATGTCCTGCTTCCTAGCTGCTCACGTGAGGATGCTCATCCTCAGAGGCAGAGTTGTACCCTTGCCTTGTTGGGACAGGATTTCCTCCTGTTTATGCCTCACAAAATGGTTCTCTGTGGAAATCTGTCGTCTGTCCTGTCTTTTACTCAAATTACAAAATCCGTGCAGTGTCCTTCCATGCCGTGGGTTTCCTTATCCCTCTGGCTGACTCCAAGGCAGTGGTGTCCCCTTCCACGCCAGCTTGGCTTTGTGTAGCTGCCACGTGTTTATCTCCCAGCTCTGCCATCCTCTGCTTCCTGTCCTGCTTTATTTCCCTTCTCACACCGTGTGTTCCATGAGGGTTTCCTGCACGTAGGAAAGGGTGGCTGAAAGGGATGGACCCTGGTGGCTGATGGGCCCTGGTGGCTGTCACCATACCTGGGAGACCTTTTTCACCAGGGAGCAGGCACAGGAGCGGCATTGGGCTGTTCACCTGCGGCAGGATGGCACCTTGTGATTTCATGGGACTCCTCTTTTCCTTCTGTGCCAGAACCAGCTCTCTGGGTATTTGCTGAGGAAGTTCAAGAACAGTAATGGCTGGCAGAAGCTGTGGGTCGTCTTCACCAACTTCTGTTTGTTCTTCTACAAGACGCACCAGGTGAGCAGGCGTAGGTGAGGGGATGATGGTCAGGGGGACCTGGAGGTCCTTGACTTTCAGCTCTGGGGGCAGCTCATGGCTGTTTGAAGGAGAGCAATGAGTAGAAAAGGAGGTAGTTCATAATGAAGCTGGTCTCTGAAAGACTGTGGGCGCTTCTTGTGGAACTTAATCAGGATTTCCAGTTCTGATGGTACTGACCTCCTGTGGGTGAGGGGAAAATGTCTCCTCATGCAGTGACTAAAGGATGTGAGGGACCTGGCAGCCTTTGGGCCTCCTTTGCCCACTTCTCTCCCCACTGGGCTTCAGCTCAGCCTGACAGGCTCCAGGGATTTTTCTGTCCATGGTGCCTTCAGCACCTGCTTGATAATGAACTGTGGTGCAGTGCAATCTTTTCATTTTATTAACCCAATAAACTGTTTATTAACCCAGTAACTGGGTTATTCTGGCTTCTTGCCTTGAAGGCACATTTCTTTTGTGAGGGTTACTTTACCTTTTTTGTCAGGTCTGTGCTTGGAGTTCCATAGAAAGGGTGCAGAGAGGGAGGAGGGAGCCCGGGAGGCAGCAATGGGCAGAGGAGCAGAAGCAAGTAACTATAAAAAAAATACAGGGTGCTGGGGGAAGGTTAAATTACAAGCTGTTGGTGGCCTTGCAGAAGAGTCCTGTTGTCTCCTGAGCAAGAGTGCACAGCCCTTCCCTGCGGTAACAGGGGCTGCATTGCAGGGGTGCCTTGCACTAAGGGCTGGGCTCTTGGGCTCTTCCAGGACGATTATCCCTTGGCCAGCCTCCCACTGCTCGGTTACACGGTCAGCTGCCCTGCGGAGGCGGATGGGATTCAGAAGGATTATGTCTTCAAGCTGCAGTTCAAGTCCCACGTGTATTTCTTCAGGGCTGAGAGCAAATACACCTTTGAGAGGTAATTTTCTGTTTTCTCTGTCTTGGTGTATAACCTGCTGTTAACTCAGTGGTTGGACATCCCATCCTCTCTTTCCTCCTAGTCTGAGTGATTTTACAGCACATTCTCAGGAATAACATCCCCTTCCTCTCCCCACCGATGATATTGGAGATTCTCCTCCACCAGAACCCTCCTCTGTGTGTGTGGGAGCTGGAGATGCACCTAGAGCTGTGAGCTGTACTTTGTGCCAGGAGTCTGGGGCTTCCTTGGAGCCAGGGAGGCATCTAGGGGGAAGGGCTGTGGGGTGCTCACCCCTGCCAGCTCTTTGGGAGTTAGATTTCCAGGTTCTGGAAAGGGTTTTTTTTGGTTTTTTTCTTCAATCTTTGGAAGCAGAAATTATAACACAAGGCTGAGAGCAACGAATGCAGCGCTCCCTTTCACTTGGCTGGTTTCTCTGTAATTACATTTTGTTATTATTCTCTATAATTACAAATATTTGCTCTCAGGGGCTTCTGCAGCAGGTCCAAACTGTGTGTGAAATGCACTACATACAAAACTTTGCTGCTGTGTTAACTGTTGAGAACCCTTGCACTGGGTCCTGCCGTGCAGGGTCAGTTTGGAATGTGGTTTTATTGAGATGTCACATGTCCCCCTTCCTTGGGAGAGTGTCACAGGCTTGTGAACAGCTTAGGTATCAGCTACCAGAGCCATGAATTGTGCTCTTTAATGCACTGGGCTCATGTAGTGATTTCAAGGGGAAAATGTCTCATTCACAATAGGTTTGTCTTGCCTTTTTCGCTGTTGCTTTGCTTTTTTCAATGTGAGCAAGGCTGTTACCTGTTCCCTAATTTATTGTTAAGAAAAGCAATAATTATTGTCAGTTTGTCATGCTTGATAACACTGAGGAGAGAACACAGTGAACTCTCATGGGAGTTCTCTGGAGGTCAGAGCACTGTAGACCTGTTACTTGGACAGACAACCACTTTCTGCAGGGTATTTACCACATCTCAAGCTGTTCATTTGAAGAGTTAATTTCCCAGAAGGCTTGTAAAAGAAAGAAAATGGCTGTTTTGGGAGGTTTGGGAAAGGGCTACAGCTCATAACCAAAGGACAAGATTATCTGTGAGTGAGGGTTAAGCATTTCTCACGTCTTTTCTTGGCAGGTGGATGGAGGTGATCAAAAGAGCCACCAGCTCTCCGGCCAGGTCGAGCCTGCTGCTTCCCAAGGAGAAGGACAGTCACACAGACTGATGGGGGGCAGAGCTGGATCTCTGCTGGCAACACCAACAAAAGAGGCAGGTGAGAACAGGAGTCTCTGGAGTTGATAAAGCAAAGACCCAGGAGGGTCATTTCCCCCGGTATGGAAAGTGGGAGTGAGGGGGCTGCAGACAGGGATCACATCCATTCCTGGTGGTATGGAAGAGGGTCACGTCTGTTCCAGCTGAACCTGCTTAGAGAGAACCCTACAACAGCAGTGCTCCAGTGTGCACACATCGTGGAAGGGTTCTTGTTCCATCCTACCTGTACAGTAACACCTTACCTGCCCTGAAGGCAGGTACCACCTTGTTTGTACATTTTGACTGGATGCTCAGCACACATGGGAGAAAACCAGCAGCTTCCAGTGGTGCAGTTGGCTGGCAGCAGTGGGTGCCAGGGCTTGCTGGCTCCCAGACATCCCCTGCTCCCTGGGGTTGGCAGCACAACCCGTCCTGCTGCTGTCAACATCAACCTGCTGGCACAGCTGTCTCAGGCTAACGGGAACACACGGTGTGTTGGCTTGCACGCAGCTCGTTCTGAACAGACACTGCAGCTCTCCCAGAACAGCTCTGCTCCTCAGGAGCTGCCACGGCAGCAGTTTTCCAGGGAAGCGTGAGGACCGAGTCTCTGCTGAGCTGTCGGGTGTCGGTGTATCGTGGATCGGTGCAGGGGGGGTGCATGGTTTGTCCTCTGAACTCAATCACTATTCTCATATCACAGCTCCAGTTTCTTTATCCTGTAGTAGGAGTTAAGTAAGGCATGGGATGGCAAACACTCTCCACTCTGGTGTGGGTGATGTTTTCAAGGCATTTAAGCACTGTAGGAGAACAAGCCTCTGAAAGTCACTGTTGCTTGTGCTTTTGTCATGCAAAGACTTCTGAAAATCCCTAATCTTATATTTCAGTTTGGGGTGGGATCCATCTTCTGTTTCTCATGAAGGTGTAAAAGTCACTGGATTCCCGATGGAGCATTAGTGTCTGTGGACCCTATTAAATTTCTGTATTAAATCTGAAATGTTTGCAGCTTGTTCTCTTTTGTACAGCTGTCACCTTTGGGTGCCTCTATGGAAGGACTGACATATGCTAAGTGCCACAAGATGCTGTTGGACGTGGCTTTGATGGGCTGTGCTGACTGATTTGTATTAGATAGAAAAGTGTTTGTGTACTAAGAAGGAAAAATGCAGGGGTGCAGTGAAAGCAAAAGTGAAGTGTTGCATGTTGTGAGGATGGAGGAATATGGAGATCCCTGTGACAGTGGGAAGGATATTGGAGCACTGATGATGAACACGAGTGGTCAGTTATGGTCTCAAGCGTATGTGGGATGAGGACTGAAGGGAGGGGGAATCCAGAGGGATTTTCTTGCTTGGCATTTGCATCCTAGAGGAGTGACTGCAGCTCCAGCCTTTGCCACCGCTCTCACAAAGACCATTGTCCCATTTAAGTTAAATGTACTTAATTTATTAGCGTCTTCATTTATTATTTTTTTAATTACCTGTTGTAGGTGTATCCATGTGGATTGATAAGACATGTTATACTGTGGCTGAATATGACTGTTCAAAGTAAATAGCATCTTGGTATAAAACTCTCTCAGCCTCTTATTCCTGAGCTCACCCACCCCATTCCCGGGCCCACCATCCCATGTTCAAGTTACTCAGTAGTTTTCCATGACTGGATCTCGGCTCACCCTGTACCAAGCGCTCTCCATCCAGAGTCAGGATGGTGTGGAGGTGGCAGAGCTGCCTTTGTGGAGCCCGAGTGCCACTTGCCCCACAGTGAGAAAGTCTTTCCTGAACGGCTGTGGGCTGGTGAGTGAATGATCCTTTAGTTGCTTCTGTGCTGAACCTCCAGCTCAGCATCTCCTGTCTTGGCAATGCAAGTGCTGAGGTGGGGTCTCTAAACCACGAGCCTCTGGAAGGACAGCAGGCAGCAAAAGTCTCTTCTTGGTTTGAGAATACCGAGCTCAAATGTCTCTACATTTAAAATGCAGGAGCTCAGGCTAGAAAAGCCAAAAACTTTGCTATTCCTAGAACTCCAGATACCTTAACCTTAGTGAATTTCAAAAATTGTGAGGATTTCAGTGGTGTATCAGTTTTGTGAAGTATTTTATTTTTCCAGAACTCTCTAGGAGTATTTTTGTCTTAACTACAAGCATGAGCAGTTTCTTTAACAGGAGTATTAGGCAAGATCAGGATTAAAATGGATCCTTAAAATTTAGTTTCTTGCTAAGGTGTATGTAAGGGGAAGATGCAGTTGGGACTTCTTGGCTTAATAGTCATGGTCTTGCTATTTCCAAGACCATCCAGTTCCACCCCCTCCTCCCCCCTTCCCACCATGGGCAGGGACACCTTCCACTATCCCAGGTGTCTCCAGGCCCCGTCAAATGTGGCCTTGGACACTCCCAGGGATGGAGCAGCCACAGTTTCTCTGGTCAACCTGTGCCAGGGCCTCACACTCTCAAAAGGAAGAATTTCTTCCTAACCTACCTCAGGCCTGCCCTGTCAGTGTGAAGCCATTCCCCCCTTGTCACCCTGGAACCTTCTCCTCACTGAACAAGCCCTACACTACTATTTTTCCTTCTTCATGCTTGACCTTCATCCGGGATAACACAGTCCTGCTGCACTGCCTAAGAAACTGGACTTTGTTCAGTAACTCCTGACACATTTACTGCAACAGACTGGAGCTGTTGTGGCGACCACTCCCTTCTCCCCGGCCATAGCAGTGATTGTGTTACACCAACCAAGTCACCTCCTTCTTTCACCCTGGCCCCCCAGCACAGCTCGAGCTCTGCAGAAGCAGCAGCAGGAGCGTGGGCACAAGGCACTGCACGCCTGGCAGTGCTTGCACCGTGGCTGTGCCAGGGGATGAGGGCTGGTGTGCCAGGAGCCAAGTCCTCTGCTGGGCAGAGTTAGTGCCCGAGTGTTGGGGAGACATTAACTGTCAGACTTTCATTTTTACAAGGCATCAGTCACCACTCCAATTACAAACTGGACCCACCCACCCAGCTCTGCATCCTCACCTGGCACACTGAACCTGTGCTTCCACACTCCGGCTGCGGGTGAGGCCAGCTCATCACCACTGTCCTGGCACCAGCCTGCTGAGCTGAGATGAGCACATGGCATTGAACAAAATTCCCCTCAAAAAGCACAGTCAGAAGTGCATTTATCAGTCTTGCTTCTTGGCTCCAAGGGAAAAACAGATGAGCACTGCAGCATTGGTCGCAGCCTCAGCTGTGCCCTTCACCTCTGCTCCTGCCCAGGGAAGGACAGTTGCAAGGGTTTAAACACAATTAAAATGGCACCTCCAAAGTGCTCATCCTGTCCCTGAGGTCACACAATCTCAGGGCTGTCTGGTTCAACCCCTGCTCCTACACAGTGGATTATCACCAAAGATGGAGACTCCACCACCGCCCTGGGCAACCCATGCCACCGTTTGGGCCCCCTCCCAGCTGCACAGTGAGACAGAAGAAGGCAGAAGATACCCTGTTGCCAGTCAAGCCTGAGTCTAAAGACTGCAAATAATGAACAATATCCAGCAAAAAACCGCAGTGCAGTGCTCTCCAGTGCACAGCTGTACCCTTGCCAACAGCATGTGCTTCCTGAAGTGCCAGCAGAAAGAACTGATGTGCCTGCAGCTGTAAACCTTGCACACAAAGTATTCGGCTCTGCTTCTGGGGTCTCTGTTATTGAGTCAAGAGGAAGATGGAAGGGAAAACCAAGAAGAATGCAGAGAAAAGCACCTGGAACCAGTCCTTTTCCCCTAATAACACAGTTACACCAGCCTCATTTGTTTTGTTACTTTATTGAAAGTGGCAGATCCCTTTCAATGTTTTTAAAAACTAAACCCATTGTTGCTTTGAATACTGGACAAAGGGTGTGGGGATTGTTTCCTTTAAAAAGTTTACTCGTTACACTGCAGAGCATGTGAGTAACGATACAGGTACCTTATCGACACGGTTTGCTACCGCTGTGAACAGCAACTTTAAAAGCAGCAGGAGCCCTTGTGCTGGCCTGCAGCCTCTGCCTTCCCCCTCTCCAAGTGTCCTGTCTATACATTAACTTCTCCTCCTGAGGGAAAAGTGGGTTTGTTTTATTCTTCCTAACTGCAAGCTCTGAGCTGGCTCTCACCACAGTGGAACACTGCCCTGCAGCAGGGATCCAACAGCAGCACCTCTTCTCTACTGTACAAGTTCATAGTGTTGCTGCGCCTGGATTTATCCATCAGGATAAAAGATAGTCATAAGCTAAACTGAACACCACACACCAGGATAAGGGAACGTATGGTCCTCCTGAGCTACTTGCAGCCCAGCACTTAAAATCGGCAGGTCTGAATCTAAGTACCAAAAATCAAGCCTTGTTTCTAACCAAGTGTCTTTAAAAAAAATGCTGAACAGCTCCAGCCTTTGTTCTCAGTGGGAGAGTGAGCAATATCATCCACATACAAACATGAAGACACAAAGATCTGGATAACTGAGGTCTTGATGACTTCATGGGAATCTCTTTACAAGCAACCAGCTATCAGGGGTTATTTTCCTAAGTCTATCTCTCTAGACCTTTAAAGTGTAGATTTAAGATCTGTGTGCTTATCCGAATTAAAGATTTGCTTTATAAACTAGTAGGATACAGAAAGCAAAGCTCCTGGGATGGCTCTGCTGGAATACCATAAGCAGCCAACACAGCAGTAGATGCTTTACTTCCTCTGCTAGCAAACACCACCCCAGCTTGTCAGCTGGAGCAGAGCCCTGGCTGCAGTGAGTCCAGACCCCAGGCTGAAGAGGAGCCAGAAGGGAAGGCTGAGAGGGAGGCCTAGAGCAGCTTTTGGGAATCCCCAGCCCTACCACACTGCTGTGAGCCATCCAGTTTATGTCCTCCTATAGAGACAATTTCTTGCCTCAAAAACTGCTATGTAGTGTCCCGGTGTCTTCAGCTGTTGTGTTGCCCCCACTCCACTTGGTAGCCCTTCTGCCCCACGTGGGCCTGCACAGTGCGTGTCTGCTCAGCTCAGACTGGCACTGCCCAGCCTGCCTGTTGAGCTGCTTCAGCTGCCAGAAGTGCCAAGGACAGAAACTCCACCAGCTCCCACAGCAAACATACCATACCCACTTTGCCTTCTGCTCCCTGGAGACCCAAGGCAAGTTCTGCTGTTGCCTGAACTAGATGAACTAACACCTAATACAAAATGAAGTCCCAGAGCCAAAAAAAGAGCAGCCAGCAAACCCATCCTCCTGTGAAATAACAGGCTGGGAAAGAGCAGCCGTGTATCAGCTCAGCTGCTGCAGCACTGAAGAGCATTCTGTTACTTGTGTGCACAGGGCTTGAAGTGATCCTCCAGAACAACTGGAGAGCTGGTCTCGTTCTCCCAGAGGCCCTAAATGCCTGGAGAGCTTCCCAACATCCCTGCACTCACACATGACTGCTCACAAACACTTCTTTAGGAAGGGCAGGAGGCTAAACCCATCAGACTTGCCTGTGAAACATATATCAATGGAAGAGAATCTCCCTTTTTCCAGCAGCCAGGCATTTACCAGAAACAAGCTGTGAATCAAACCAAGCCAAAATGGACACATCCATTGTAGGAAAACAATTAAAAACTGCATTGATTACATTGTAAAAACAATTAGACCACCCATCTCGGGTTCTGCAAAAGGTCTGAATTGTACTTGCATCGCAAACCCCACCCTGGGTTATCATGGAAACACGGCTAACACGAAGGCTCTGAAATGTCCTGGAGTCCATCACAATGTCACATCCAACGGCAGATGGTGGTCTGGATTAGAGATGTAGTTCTTATGAAGCTGGAAAAAATCCTTCCCCCCTCACAACAACAGCAGGGAATGTGAGTGTCAGCGGGCAGAGGTCAGGTGGTTCCGACTGTGTGAAAACCTGCAAGGAAGAATTAACAGGGAGAACTGGTCAGTGCTGGCTGTTTGAAGCTCTGTGGGGGAAGGCATCCAGTTGGGTGGGTCTGTCCCTGCCCCATTACCACTGCCCGTTTTTGCTAGATAAAAAGTCCTGGCAGAAAAAAACAACACTTTAGCAAAAAGCCAAGGTGGCACGTTTTTCAGGCTTTCAAGATTCAGTTTTAAGAAGTTTTTAATAAGAAGAAGTTTTTAGCACTAGTGTTTTACAGTAAGAAAGCAACCAGGTCTTTGAGGTTTTGCAAGCCCCTCAAGAAACCAAGTATCTTGTGCTTCTGCCCCATCCAGTAGCGTCATTTCTAGGCTGACAGAAGTGAATGATGTTGAAACAGCTACCCTGCCTGCAGTCACCCACAAACATCTATGAGCACCTCCTGCTCAGTGAGAGGCTCAGGTTTTACAAGTATCACAGGACGCCTTTTGTGCCCCCTGTGGGTCAGCCAGAAGAATGAGTGTTCTCTTTCTGGCGTTAAGTGATTATTAGACAAGGGTTTCACACGGTCCCATGGTATATTTTTTATTTAATTAATTTTATACACACACACACACACACACACACACACATATATATATACATACACATATACATACACACACACACAGACACACACATATATATAAAATGTGTATGTATGTATGTATGTATGTTTATAAATATAATGTTTAAAACATGGTATATTAAGCTTGGAAGCTTCAATGATATAGAAACAGAAGTCCTCTAGGATGGCCATTACATTCGGTCCTTAACATCTACAGCTCTTCTTTGCTTAATACAGCATGTACAGGACAACCAGGGGGCAGGCCCAGACAGCATGAGATTAGGAAAGGAGGGTCCTGCATGACCAGTCTGATCTCCTATGAGCAGGTGACCCGCTTAGTGCGTGAGGAAAAGACTGTGGATGTAGTCTGTTATCTCAGACAGCATTCTCCTGGAGAGGCTGCAGCCCATGGCTTGGACAGATACACTCTTCACTGGCTTAAAAACTGGCTGGATTGCCTGAGTCCAGAGAATGGTGGGGAACGAAGTTACATCCAGCTGGGACCTATCACTAGTAGGGTTCCCTTAGGGGCTCAGTGCTGGGACTAGTCCAGTTTAATGTCTTTATGCATGACCTGGACAAGAAGACTGAGGGCCCCCTCAGTATATTCACAGATGAGACTGAGCTGGGTGGGCATGAAGGCTCTGCAGAGGGATCTGGACAGGCTGGATCCATGGGCCAAGACCAATGGTGTGAGGTTCAACAAGGCCAAGGGCCAGGTCCTGCACTGCAGTCACAACAATCCCTTGCAGTGCTACAGGTTTAGGGCAAAGCAGCTGGAAAGCTGCCTGGTGGGAAAGGACTTGAGAATGCTGCTCAGCATCAGCTGCACATGAGCTGGCATGTGTCCAGGTGGCCAAGGCCAGTCATTGGCCTTGTGTCAGCAACAGCAGGACCAGGGCAGTGACCAGTCCCCTGTGCTGGGCACTGGTGAGACCTCACTTCAAGTCCTGGGCCCTCCCAACAAGCAGGACACTGAGGGGCTAGAGCATGTCCAGAGAAGGGAACAGGGATGGGAAAGGGTCTGGGGCACCAGGAGCAGCTGAGGGAGCTGGTGGGGTTCAGCCTGGAGCAAAGGAAGCTCAGGGGGTCCTTCTGGCTCTCCACAACTCCTGACAGGAAGGGGGCAGCCAGGGGGGTCAGGCTCTGCTCCCAGAAAACAAGGGGCAGGACAAAGGGAATGACCTCAAGCTGCACCAGAGGAGGTTTAGGCTGGGAATCAGGAAGAATTTCTTCACGGAAAGCATTGTCAAGCATTGGAATGCACTATCCAGGAAGTGGTGGAGTCACCAGCCCCTGAGATGTTCAAGAAACAGCTGGATGTGGCACTCAGTGCTCTGGTCTGGTTGACAAGGTGGGGATCAAAGATTGGACTCAATCTTGGACTTGTTCTCCCACCTTAATGATTCTGTTCTATTCAACAGGTACTTGAGTTACAAGGCACAAACTTTAACCCATCAGAAATAAATGCTTAGAAAGCTGAAGGGTGTAAAGACTGTAAAGCTTGGGTTGTGTTTACAGGGGCAGCCAGAACACAGAACGGTTTCTTTGATCTCACAGGTATGGCAAAACACTTCCAGCCTGCTAACCAGGGAGGAGCCAAATACTGTGTTTCTCTCATTAAGGAAAGGGTGAGATCTCGGATAGCCTGCTGTGAAAGGGAGAAAAGCCAAATTAGTGTTAAATAAAGTCTGATAAATCTGTGACCAGGTTAGCTGTGTTGGTACCTGCAACACATAGATGTGACTGGACTTGGTGCCAGTAGTGGAGCCAAGTTTGACCCAGCAAAGAACTAAATTCTACCAGACTACACTCCTTCACTGGTTTAATAAATAATTCTCTTCAGGAAAGTACACTTTCCTGTATATCTACAGCTGGGCAAGCAGTGACTAGCTGCACATAGTGCTGTAAAGCACGTTCCTTGCAATGAAACAGGTATTTATTAACAGAAACCTCCTATCCCAGACGTGATCCCAATGAGATTTTGCACAGTCCTTGCTACCTGAGTAATGGGACCAGCAGTACATCATATGCGTACAGATATACGTGCAAAATGAAGGTGAATAGCAGCATCTTTGTGTGCCCTGCAACATACATCTACTCTACAGAAACCTGTCCAGCGTGAGGAAAGATTTCTGAGGCCTAAGAACTGTTTCTGTTAAATGAAAGCAGTTAAAAGAAGTGGCACAGGAACTATTAAGGCAGCTGTCATCAATACTCACTTTTGTCTGTCTTGACTGCTCGTCACCGACCTCTCCACAGCTCTGGAGGCACAACAGCCCCAGCTCACACTCGGGACACTCACCTTTGTACCCGCTCCACCATGTGCGCTATCAATTTGTCAGAGATGCCTGGGCAGGACTCCTCGGCCAAGCTGAAGGCATTCTCCAGCTCCTCCATGGCTCCCACATTGCCTCCAGTCTGCTTGTGCTTATCTTTGAGCTGCAACCCAGAAACAGGACATCAGGTCCTTATTTTGTTGCAGAAAGCACCGGTCAAGTGCAGCACAGATATTAAGGCCCTTTCCCTCTTAGTATGACTCCACCAGGGTGCAGGAGTGCACTGACATTCCACTTAAACCAAAAAGAGCTCTTTTTGTAGGTCATGAAGGCAGAAGTCCAGTGTCTGGGGTTCATATTCTCCTCCAGGTACTACTTCCCCAGGGCACCATCACACAAGGATCTGAACAACAATCAAGTGTCCTGTTGAGCAACATCTGCCAGCTTACCACTGTCCAGTTCAATTAAGCTCCCATTAGGCCCTGCTGATTAAAGGGCTTTACATAAAGCCTGGCAGTTCTTTGCCTCAATTCTAGGATCAGCCTTTCCTGTTGTCAGAGCCCACCTTTTCTCCATGCTTCAGAAAGCAGGACAATGTGAATGCTAATCCCCAGCTGCAGTCGTTCCTGTGCACCAAGTCCCCTGCTGGGAACAAATGGTTCCCAGGCAAAAAAGGCTGCTGCCTCCTCCATGGGGCACCTGTTCCTACCACAAAGCCGTGGGAACAACCCACACACACCTCTGTCCTGTCAGAAGTGGCAGAGGCATGGAGGGCAACTCAGTTACACATCAAGGATACAGATTTCTTAGGCCAAAAATAGTTGTGATGCTAAAGCCAAGGATTTGATGTCTACCTACCAAAGGCTGCCCACATCGGAACAAGCCCAGGGTCTGTCCTGGAGGTAAGTTGTCAGTTTATCATCAGCCTTCAATGCCAAGCCCCTGACCTTCAGCTTGCCCAGCAGCCTGTGATGGGAGCAGCATTTGCTGGGCTGTCTCTTCCCCCTCCAGAAGAGCTCTCTGGAGCCTTGCAGGAATGAGAGCACTACACTGAGCTCAGCCTTACCAGCTGCTTCCTGCTGCTTGTCCCTCCAGGCCCAAGTGTCATTTTACCTCCCTGCCCCTCAATTCCTCCAGATTTGCAATTGCCCACATCTGTTAATGACTCCCCATGAGCCATTTTCAGTATTAACATCCAATAACACACATGCAGGGAAGGTAGATAAAAGATTACAAACAGTATCTCAGTCAGATCTCCATTCACAAAGCCCAGCTTCAGCTCTCTCAGGGAAAGAGGGGATCAAGCCTAGCTGGTTTAAGATGCAATCATACAACAGTGAGGAGGACAAAGTCTTCAGTTCTAGTTTCCTACCAACAGCAAAGAATAACACATGCAACCAGCAGCAAAGCAGATTTTCAACCAGGGGAAGTTTTCTTTCAAGTGCCCTCTACTGCATGCAAAAGCCAGGTTATTTCAGAGACTGCCCAGAACCCTTCCTGCACCTGATTTTCCTCAGTGAGATCTGCAGAGCCAGCAGGAAAGTCTAATCAAAAGAGGACCAACAAACTGGGGTAAGGGAGTCAAACTAGCAGAAATGAAATGTCTGAGAAGCGACTTCCTGCCTGGAACTGGTGCAGCAAGGTTAGTAAGTAAAAGCACAAAAACGCATTTACAGTCTCTTCATCTCCAACCAGCAGAGACACCAAGAAGGTTTTACTCACCTCCCCAAAAACTGGGTGAACAAGTGTGGAGAGACACTGTGACCGTGGTTGCCTCTTGATGGGCTCAGTAGGCTGGAAAGCAACAAGAAAAGAAGTTTCATGCACAGGCAAAAGCTCCCAGGGCACATGAAGTACTAAGCCTTTGGTGAATTCACAGCACCTCCAGGGCAATCCCATTACCACATCTTAGGAAAGCCACAAATCACGGTACCCTGATGATGTGGAAGAGGCAACTCCGGAGCACCAGCCCTTGGTGCCAGACTGAAGTAAATTTTAGACAGAAGATGAGTGCCTGGTGGCTTCCCCAAGATCCAAAAGCTCGGGTTAGTTCAGTGTACTTCAGAAAGACCACAGCACACAGACCTTCTGGGAACCATGAAGAGCCATTCCTTTGTGCAGCTTGCTCAAGGAATTGGGGCGAATGGTTGGTGGGAATGTCCAGATTGGACCCTGGTCTCCATCCTCTGCATCTCCATCACTGCAAATGAAAAGGGGAAAGTCAAGACAAAGCCTCAGCTCCATACATTGGGGGTTTGCCCATACTTTCCCAGAGCCACAAGTTCTCCCTGCCAGATTGCCATATTGCTGCAGGTCTTCAGGCTTTTCCCTACCCCAGAAAAAATTCTGAAGAGAAACCTCTTCAGTCTCTATGGCACATATACAGCATCAAAGAGATCTGAGGTAAGTACTACATCCTGTTTCCAAATCACCACATTCACCTTTCTGATCCAGCCAGTTTGAAGACGTTTCCAGTGCTAGTTAAATTTAGGAGAATTTCAAGACAATCCAAGCTCCCAATTTGAGGGGCCAGGCTTAGATGTTATAAGCCAATCTTCCCCGGTCCTTGGTCACGGGAGTCGCTGCCACTGCACTTGAAGAGCAGCTCTGTGACACCAGTCTGGCAACAAAGTGCCCTTTCCCCACCCAAAGCCCACAACTTGACTGTCCTGCATAGCAGCAGCAAATATTTACACCTGAGTACACATACACACAAACCCAGCTCTTGCCGCAGTTACTAAAGCCTGTGGCTCTTGTAGTTAATGAAATGTACATAAAATACAGGCAACAAGAGCCCTGTTCTACCAGTTACATGCAGACTAAATGTTTTGTGTCAGTACTCTGATTCCTTACACTCAGCAAAGAGGCTCCACAGGTTAAGACCAGAACAGAGAACTGGGCCCCACTGAACAGGAGGTAACAGCCTGGCTCTTCAGGCAGCACTCACTTGCTCCCAGACAAAAGCTCAAAGGTGAAGATCTCAGGTGGAAAAGGACCTGAGCTGTTTGCAGTAGGCTGCCCTGGGGCAGGCAGGAGCACCTCTCCATGCAAAGCATGTACGTACATATCAGAATCACCAGAACTGGAATCTTCTCCATGGCCCTCTGATTTCCAGCGCTTGAATCGATCGATCAGCTCCATTAGGAATGAGGTTTTCTTGGTGTAGCGTGTGATGAACTTGTGCTTTAGCAATTCTTTAGCCGTTGGCCTCTGGAGCAGATAAGGAAAGCATGTCACATCTAACCATCGCTGCACACCAAACATGCAACTCACCGACTTCAACTGGAATCACAGAATATCCTGAGCTGGAAGGGATGCACAAGGATCATCAAGTCCAACTCCTGGCCCTGCACAGGACAGCCCCCAGCAATGCTACCAATCCCCAACAATGTGCCTCAGAATGTTATCCAAACACTCCCTGAACTCTGGCAGCCTTGGGGCCATGACCACTGCCTTGAAGAGCCTGTTCCAGTGCCTGGCCATCCTCTGGGGGGAAAGCCTTTTCCTAATATCCAACCTAAACCTCCCCTGACACAGCCTCATGCCATTCCCTTAGGTCCCATTGCTGGTCATCAAAGAGAAGTGATCAGTGCCAGCCTCCATGTCATGAGGAAGTCCTGCCAGGTTCATGTGTCCATCCTGTAAGCTCAGCAATTCTCTCTCTCCAGAAACTCTGGCACCTTCCTGCTAAAGGAATTTTTGACCTCTGCTGACCTTTACCCAAATTCCCAGGGGGCAGAAATACTCACAAATCTAGGATCCTTATTGAGGCAGGCTTCCACAAACTCCTTGAAGGGCTTGCTGTGGTGACCCTCAAGTGTTGGAGGGTTGTTTTTGGGGATCAAGAAGAGTACCCTCATTGGATGCAAGTCAGAATTTGGAGGCTCTCCCTTCGCTAGTTCAATGGCTGTAATCCCAAGGGACCAGATGTCTGCCTGGAAAAGAGACGAAGAATAACACACAACAGCAAGGAGCAATTCTACAACATGAAAGCATAGTTTTAGGACAGCTAATCACATAAAATCAGATGGGGCATTTCATGTCTCATACACAAACTTCTCCAGCAGACTCTGAATCATAACAGGAAAGAATAATTCGTGCAGGAAGCAGCACATCCAATCCCTGTTTCTGTCCTAGCACCACCTCACGTACAGTAGCCCCAAGTAGCAATCCTCCTGCTCCCAGCTCACCTTGAAGTCATAAGCAGACTGTTTGATGACCTCTGGCGCCATCCAGAATGGAGTCCCCACAAAGGTGTTTCTCTTGATTTGGGTGTCTGTCAACTGTCCAGCCACCCCAAAGTCAGCCAGTTTCACATCTCCTTGTTCTGAAAGCAGCACGTTGGCAGCTGTACACACAAATAAGCAATTAAGTCTGCTGGCCTCTCTATTACCTCCAGCCCACACAGAACTAAACACTGAGTGAGGCTCTCCCATGCCATCCACCTTCACCCACAGCCTAGATTTCCAGCCTCAGACCCATTCTTATGCTTTGAACTCCACTGGGTAACATGGAACAAGCTCAAGCACTTTGTTGGATTAGAAGGGGAATATTGCTAAGGTAGGAGAGGAAATAGATGTGAAAGGCCACACAATCAAGCAGATGTGACTCCTGGCCACACAAAGAAGGGATAGCAACACAGCCTCTAATGCTCTTGATTTTACAGGTTAAACAGCCGATCCTTCTAAAGAGCTCAAGTCCTACTCTTGTACTAGTCCCCACTCACTCATAACACTGTAACATTGTGCAGGTTTGGGAACGGGGTTTTTCTGCAGGACTTTTCATTCTGAGACCCTACCTAACAACTTTCAGCATTTCCCCTACCACTGGTAGCCAACAGGCCTGATTATCTTGCAGTGCTAGAAATGTGCAGTCTCACGTACGCAAGGGAATCTTTTCTCCCTGTTCTCCCTGTATGATGTTTCTGTGCCCTGCCTGCTCACATCCCCTCCTGCAGTGGGTCAGAGCAGTGAGCATCCAGCACTGGCCACAGCTCCAGAGCACTGCCCCTCCATCCTGCCGCAGTACTTTGATGCTCTGGGCTCGCTGCGACACTGCTCTTCAGGAGGCAGATGCCAGCTCTCTCTCCACTGCACGTGGCCAGTGACTATAAAAACCAGCAACAGGATAAGCTGACACAAGCTGCCCTGATTTTCTAGGGCTGTGAACCCTGCATAAGGACAGCTCATGTCTTCTGTGAGCTACAACCACAATAACCAGCACACGCACCCTTGGGGTCCAGCAGCAAAGCCAATGTCCAGACCTAAGTCAGCTAATATCTGAGTATGCCTTCCATTGACTCCTTTGCTTTGGCTCCCTGAGTGTCCAAACTCAAAGTGCTGGAGGAGAGCTACAGATCCTGATTGTTACTCTAAACCCTAAAGACGTGAAAAGCACGAGTTGTGATACAGTGACAAGCATCAGATTCAGAAAACAGCAACCCAACAAGAAAAGCAGCACTGAGAAATAGTCTTTGAAACCTTGCAAATTATGGTGAAATATAATACCTCTGAATTTTATGTTACTAACATCCCTTACAAGAAAGGGAGTTGAGCTCTCCAACCTTACCTTTGATGTCCCTGTGGATCTTCCTCTCTGAATGCAAATAATCCAAACCCTTTAGGATTTCTCTCAGGATAGTAGCTATGTAAGTCTCTTCCAGTGGTCCTGGCTTCAGCTGATAAAAGGCAGAAAGCTGACTTAAAAGAGGGTGACTGATGCCATGGATTTTCCAGGCTCTCAGTTTGTTACTTGGAAACCTTGGCCAAGCAGGCCACACTCAGCAGGAAGCACCTTCTTGCACACCTGGTGCACATTCTACAAAGCAGAATGCTGGTCTTTGCACCTGGCAGCATTAAATGGAAAAACTTTGCGGGATTTTCTGCTAGTCTATCAGCCTGTTAAAGGCTTCCCAAATAAACAGCAATTAATCTCTTGCTTTGGCCTGGAAATACATTGGCAAACAAAATATTTTAACAGTTTCTCTTGTTCAGGTTTCTCTGCTAGCATGCAAGTACTGAATTTCAGCCTCTGAGACATCAACCCTCAGGCTGTGCAGTATGGTATCAAAGCTCTTCTCCTTTCCATCCATTCTCCTCTAACCAAGTCCTGCCTCCTCAGCACAATAACTGAGGTTCTGACACTCAGATAACTTCTGCTGATGGCTGCCCGCCCCTACATCTTCCTCCAAGTCACTGTAGGCTCAGCAGTTTTCCCTACATGACTAGTCACTGGTCTGGAAAAATGCATGTTATTGTCCTAAAGAGAAGAGAAAAATGCTGTGACAGAATACAGTGCAGCAGAACTTTGCCTATGGGTATATTCTGCATTTGAATTCTCTTAAAATTTGGGTAAGTCGATCACAGACCATGTCTTTACTGAGTTATGCGAGCACTGAGCAGTACCATAACTCTGACTAGGTGAAGTGCAGATTTGCACTGCTCAAAACCAACTGGCTGTGGTCACTTTTCAGATCACTGGCTCTTTGCATAATACAGCAGCACAGCATTCTGGAGAACAGTGCTGGGACAGGTGAGCTCCATGAAAACATTCCCTCTGTCCTGGGATAAGCATAACCAACATGTCTGTCCTGCACTGCTTGCCCCTCAGGCCCAGGACCACCAAAAAGATGGTATATGGCAAATGAGTGTCTGGCTTATGGACCTTTCACAAACCAAGTCTCCAGTCAGTATTCTTCATAGTCCAGAACTTGCCACTTACTTACCAAATCCAGGGCTGAACCTCCTCCCAGGTACTCCATGATTATCCACAATTTAGTGCCCTGCAAGCAAGAGCACAAATCAAGAGCAAAGACAATAATAAAAGCAGACAGAAAAGTGAAGTACTCATGAGGCAGCAAAATACAAGAGTAGTCCTGTACACAATCCAAGAGATGCTGCACACTGCAGCTCTCAGAGGCTTAAGAGAGGAGCCCCCAGCTCCCTCTTTTCTGTTGACACAGCATTACAGAGGTGGACCTGCCTCCAGAACATTTCTAACTCTCGGCTTGCAGTTTTATCTGAACAAGTGCCCCTACAGGCACCAGACTGCCCAGCCCATAGATAAGCTTATTCCCAGGTTGGAGCCCTTCAACATCTCTCCAACAGCTCACCCAGCATAAGACATTTTTAGCAATGGCAGGGGAGCATTGCAGCCTTTGATCTCATTAACAGGGCTGCCAGCTTGAAGGGTACAATGAGCAAGACATTCTTACTCCTCAGGGAAGAGATTTCCATGCTGAGGTTCAAAAGCTCCTCTAGAAGATATGCAGCAGGTCCATGAAACTGCAGCAGAAGGCTGAGAAAATGTATTATGGCCTTTGAAAAATATGTAAGGAATATTCAGGACCCAAAGAGCTCAGGAACTGTTTGCGGCAGTCCCACTGCTACATTCATCTCCAGCAGCCAGCATGCAGAGGCTACTTCTGCTCAACATTACTAGTAGCTTCCATGAGAGATTCCTAAACCTGTTCTCAATAGGGACAGTATCAGCACTCCGCCATAGACTCAGTTCATATTCTTTTATTCTTACAATTCTTCTGATGAAGTACAGTTTCAACCTCCTCTTTTTTTCAGAGGCATAAATCCCTCAGTGGTAACACCTTAAGACTGTGCTGTTCTGGGAAAGTATTCCACCAACTTCCTATCCAGAACTGTCAGACCAGGGAGAGGTCAGTCTTCAACAAATAATTTGCTCTCCAGTGAATTGCCCTGCTCTTGGTACCACACAGTACAGGGTGCCTCATTTTGATGTGCCTAGCAAGTGTCTTAAAGCCCAGTCTGTTCCTAAGTGCACATCAATGCAGTGATCAGAGCCATCACTGCTCCTGCTGCCATGCTGCCACTCACACATCAGACACTTTCCCTGCTGTGTGCCACCATCTGTTGCAGCACCCACAGAGGAGCCTAAACTACTGGCAAGGAATCACCGTGGTTTGTCCTACCTTCAAGTAGGAGCCATAGTACCGGGTAATGTAGGGACTATCACACTGGCTGAGCACCGTAATCTCCTGCTGAATGTCCTCGATCTCATCCTCAGCCTCCTCCAGATCAATGATCTTGATAGCAACCACTTCCTTCGTGCGGTTGTCAATCCCTTTATACACTTCACCAAATGATCCTTTGCCAATCCGCTCCAGCTTGGTGAAGAGCTCCTCGGGATCCACCCTGGAGTGCTAAAACACAAAGCAGAGACGAAAAAATTCCATTAAGTCCCAGGGCTGCAGAGCACCACACACACCCATACAGATCATCTCCGTACCTGTGCACCGATTGTGTTGATAAATTCACCTGAAACTCACATAGCCTAAAATGTCTTAGAAACTTAACACAGAATACATCCAAGATTAGAACTGAAGAAATCTTTTCCACAGGCTTTCTGACCCTGCAGACCACAGTGGTGAAGGAAAAGGAGGGAAGCCCAGCATGAGAATGTCAGCAAGTATCTCTATGGAAAGTGTCAGCTGCACTGGGACAGGGCTGCTCAACCGCAGGTACTAACTGCTGCCAAAACAGCTCCATGAGCAGGCACCAGTTCACGCTTCAATAGAGACCAGCAAGGAGTACCAGAACCAGCTTTCTCTTACAGATCAGGATGAGAGAATGGGTACAAGCAAGAGGCAATGTTTCCCTAGTTAGCCTTCCTGCACTCAAAGACTGAAATGATTTCGAAGATATGCACCCTTCCCAACTTGTCTGAAGGGTGAAATATTCCACTAATATGAGTTCGTCTTCTCTGCTGCAGACTGATTTCCAGGCAGCACCCAGCCCAGCTCTCCTCAGATGTTTGCAGACAGAGCCTCACATCTTTTGGAAGGTCAGCAGCAAGGAGTAGGCAGGAGAGCAGAATGGACGCTCCATCTACCTGACCTGCTTTTCTGGAACAGCCTCTTCCCTGGCTGGCACACCCAGATGCAAAGGCAAATAGCATCTCCTTCATTAGATAAGCATGCCAATTAGGCAGTTGGTTAGTTACTAACAGTTACTAACAGACAAATACTGACTCTTTAACAGCAGTTGCACAGTTAATTCTTTATTAAGATGAGTATGGGTAAGAAAATAACTGTGATTTGTTCCCTTTCTCATGCTATTTCATTCAGTCCAGCTGCATACCAGGAAGTCCTGCTCTGCTTTGTGATACTAAAATGCTCTTTGTGATTAGTTTTGCTACTGTTTTTGTTAATAGTTTAAAAAACAAAAGTTGGAAAATATGGCCTGACCTTAGGAAGCAGCCAAGCCCTTAGAGGGAATTTTCCACACCCAGAACTTCTCAGTCTCACCTCCAACACGTCACTCAGTGAGACTGCTCCCTCACAAGGGCCTTGAGTTGGTAGATTTTATCAGGGAACAGGGAAGCCACATTTTTCCATCTCACACCAGGTTCTAGCAGCAGGTCATCATTGAGCAGACCAAGGTGCTGCTTAATGATTAAGCCAGTCTGTCACCACAGGTTGTTTGCCTCTGTGCCTAGTGCATTGCTATAAGTCAGGCCTGGGTGAGCTTCATAGGCAGCTCATTCAACAGGATTTCCACACAAACTCCAGTCTAAGATACAGAAGCATAACCAAATATCCTTTTGCATCCATAGCAACACCCAAACAGGCCGTGCTTTCAACAAGTGCACTGGAAACAGACTGGAAGGGATGTTCAGAGATAAAAAGCACAGGAGATACATAGCAGAGACTGGAGAGAGGGAGGTGGGGAAAAGAGGATTTGAGCTTGAGAAATGCCAGGGGACAACATGAGAATGATGACTGCAGGCAGGGAGAACAGTCTGACTAGTGCAGGCTCACTACAGACCAGGAGCAGCTTCCACTTCTTGACTGACATTACTGTGCACAGTGACCTACTGCACCCTAAAAATGCCACTCAACACATGAGCCACTCCCACACATCAGGGAGAAGGGAGAGAAAGAGGATCATCTCCTAGAAGCACCTGCTCAGCTCAGAAAAGAAACACTACCCACATGAATTCTGCAGAGAAGCAACCCTTCAAGGAAACCTTTCTCCCCTCCCATGTAACTTTTCCATGAGATAAACTGCAAGATGGAAGAAACTGCTCCCCCCTCAGCTTGGTAGGGCACATCAGAGAATCAGGTCTGATTTCTCCAGACCAGGACATGAAACATAAGAGCACTGGCTATGGCAGGCAGCTTTTGGGACAACCACCACTTTGTGGCAGGCTCTGTAATCATGGACAGCTTTGTAAACAAGCGTCCAGACGTGGATGTTGGTTTATCCTGTTTTCTGTAAGACAAAGCAGTTCAGGTAGGTGCGGTGAAGGAGACAAGGCTTCCTGATAAGCAGACAGGAATTTTACCCAAAGGACTCAGGAAAACAATGTAACTGATGGGCAGATGTGACAGGACCACCCACATTAGGCAGCAACACTAGGAAACTTCGCAGGTACTGGATTCACCTCCCCAATACTGACATGGGAATGATTTAGAGCTCTCAGGGGACAGGGCAAGAGTCTGACTATATGGAGGGCCTGAGGATGTACATCCCTCGATGCAGTGGCCAGAATCGCAGAAGTCAGACCCAGTGAGAGAACTCAGTATAGGGCCAAGGGGTACAGTGTCATTCCAGCCACAGTCAGAGTCTCTGGACACTGCTGGAGGACCACAGTTTGCTGATGAATTTCTTCACTTTCTGTAAACAGGGAGGAGGAAACAGGCCCATCCCCAGTTCAAGTAGGTCAATGACGGCTCAAGAGAACACCTTGTGAACTATCATTGTGGACACCACAGAAGAAATTGGCAGGTGGCATTTTCAGCAATTCTGAATTCCCATGACAAACTAAGATGTCCTGGCTGCAGGACAATGTTCAAAAGCCCTTGTCCATTAAAAAAATCCGGTTTGAGACACCACATGGTGACGTGCTGACAAACAAAAGTGATCAGATCTGTGGGCATAAAAGCCTCAGAACTCATCACACAGCAGCACAAATGCAGTTCCACCAAGAACGGAAAGCTATGGAACTGCACTGCTCTGCAGAAGAGAGAACAATGCACTCCACGAGCCTGACTCTCCCCTACCCCAACACATCTGCACCTGCAAAGCATCGCAGTGAGAGCTGTAATATGCACCATCCATCCCTCTCCTAAATATGAATTATCTCAGTACCAGTCATCTTGTTAGAGAATCACCCTGGCTGGAAATCCATGTTCTAGAATTGCACTGCTACAAACACACCTGGAAAACTTTACTAGTAGGAAGCAACAGAATCCATACGGAATACCTGCTTTATACATGCTTAAATGAGCACATACCCCAAAGCAGCTTATTAGCACCTGTCACCTTTGCAACTGCTCACCAGCTTGGATTCTTTCAATTTTCTTCCACATTCACAGAACCCATCAGGGTTGAAAAATGGAGCTCCAAGTCAGCAGTGGCTGCTCCTTGTTCTACTACTACATGTAAAGCCGTTAAAGGGATGGTCACTACATTGTAACTTTTTGCTTGACTGAATGCTTATTACACAGCAGTTCTGAAGCAAAAAGCCTCCTGCTGTTCCTCTCCACCGAGAGCAGTCAGTCAGGCATCAGAGATGGTTCAGGCAGGCCTGGGTAGGCTTTGAAGGCAGAGCACACAATGCACAATCTCAGCTCTAAGTGCAGGAGGAGAATAAGCATGAGAAGGATGATGAAAATTTCCCAATAATGTGCTCCACTTCTGCCCTCCGGGATCTAATCTCACAGCACAGGAAAGAAGGATGCTCTGTCCTGACAGGTGCTGGAGTGTTTGCCATCCTGACTGATGATGCCATGTTTTAAAACAGACCAACTCACTGCAGCCATCAGGAATTAGGAACTGCAGTGTGTTATGAGACAAGCCTGGCAGTAACACCAGCTGCTTCATGGGGAAAGAATGGTTTTGGCAGCTCTGCCACCTCCAGCTGCAGAGACATGATATCCACAGTCTTTGAGAAGATGCGGATAAGTAGCAGAGAAGAAGGGTAAGTATCTGTCCTCATTTCAAACCTACTGCCTGGAAAGATAAGCTGCATATTGGGAACAGAAGCAAATACCATTTGAACCAGCTGAAGATCTTTCTGGGCTGTGTCCAGCTGGATCTTACTCTCAGAATATTCAAGAGCAAGAATCACACCTGCATTTGTTGCATGAAACACTGAGGGGTGCTTAAACCCTTTTGGAAATGAGAATTCCTTAATCTGAGGCAGACTGGAATTGGAATCACTGTTCTATAGGGGAGAGGTCTGTAACAGAAGATTGCCAAGGCCATAATACTTTAACAATCAGAAGCTGATTGGGTGCATGGCAACTTCAAAGGGCTTATGTGCAACTACAGCCGCATTCAGTGTTATTTCTGACTAGAGCATTTTCCAACCAGCCAAACAAACAAAAAACCATAATTTTGCTCTGCCAAACACAGTGGAAGAAGGAAGTTGGTTTTAATAGAACTCATCCGCTCTTCTCTTTCCCTCATTGCCTCCTCTGCTCCCCACCTTGTCATCCAGCATTTACCCACATTGCATGCTGAACACTCACTCTGGGCTACCAACAGTCTCTTTGGTGAAACCAGCTTTATATCTGGAATAATCTGAAAGCTTCCCTGTCTATATGAAATCTGTGCACAGCTCTCTGCAACCATCAAAACCTGAGACAGTTTTGAATTTCTGGAGTATAAAAAAGAGGGAAGTTTGTGTTCAACACTTTGAAACACACCTGCTTGTCTGAGACTCCCAAATCTCTTCACAGACAGTATTCTTTTACTGCAGGTAGTAAAGCAATACTTAGCCAAAAAACCTAAATGGCTTCTTCAAGGACACATAATGAACAGCAAATCCATAAACAGAGCTCAAATCAGAGCGTTAAACATAGTAACTAACACAAATACATCATCTGGCAGATAGAGCTTCAGACAAAGACCGGAGGGCTGCAGTGCTGTATGAACACAGCACAAGGGAGTCAAGGAAAGATGAAACAGTCAGCTGAGGCAGGGAAATGGAGGCACAGCGGCAGAGCAACCCGGGCATCAGCATAAGGTAACTCTGCCCATCAGCACCAGAACTGAGAACCAAAGAAAAGTCAAGCCCCTGGCATCCCAATTGAAGTCTTAGTCCCTTGATTTTCACAGTACCTCCCACTGCTCCCTAAATTCCAGTGAGGAGAACTTCAGGCCAGTTCCTACTGCCCTCCTAGCAAGCCTTAGTTACACAGATTACAAGGTTCCACCAGGGATTGCTGAAAAGACCAGAGGAATGGACAATACAGATCGGTTTCCTATTCTAAGACCAGTCAGAGAGTCATGGGATGACAGGATCTGAGAATGCCTAACATTTCCATAATAAATTCAGAGCTGAAAGCACTAGAATGCTGATAAGCTTAATGAGTGAACATTGTGTACAAAAAAAGCTTCAGAGCAACCTCCTCTGCAGCTACAGAACTCAGTTTTTAGCCCTAACCAGACAGTAGCCTTCCCTTTCTCTCCCTGTACAGTGACTCAGTCAGGCACTATATTTACATTTAATTCCAGACACACTTTGGGGAAACAGTTGACGTGAAAGACAGCATGCAAACTAAGGTGCATTGCAAATCAATTTTAAATCAGAAAGGGTTTAGAGAAAGCATTATATCAAACCACTAAAGCTTTTAGTAATTCTACACCTAGGAGCAGAACAGAATAATGCCCCAAAAGTCACAAAACATGGTTTAGGAAGACCTATGTTCAGTATTGACATTTGGCAATTAATCAAACACAGCCCATAACCAAATTCAGAAGGATGAAGATGCAAGCCAACACTATTAATGCGGTTTAGCTTTTAGTCCCAAATCCTGGCATCATCTTTCCACATTCCTCTTATGAAAATGTCATCACAACAGCAGCATTTAACCACATCAGGGAGGCTGAGATGTCTTGGAAGACTTACTGCTCAGTATCAAATATCACTGCCTCTTATGCAGCAAGGTTACAAGGACCATTTTTCTGAGACTAATGCCATGAACACTTTAGGAAGGTACGTCTGGCAGAGCCAGCATACATAGTTTTTCTGCTCCCATTTCTAGACCTCCCCTTCCAAAAACACTCAGAAAAACAGTGATTTCTGTCTCCCTAAAAAGAGTGCAGTTAATCCCAGAGAAAGGCTCCATACTGGGTGAAGAATTCACATTCTGTACGGCTGGCAACACAACACTATCAGCCCAACACCAGCACCAAGTGAGACACAGATCAATCAGCTAACAGGAGTAAACTGAGACCTGTGCAAGAGAGATAAAGAGTGGAAAAAAGTGATTTTCTGGTTACTTGTTTGATCCCTTTGCATCAAAACCAAACACTGTTATGCAAACCCTTGAAAAGGATTTTAAAACAAATTTTTAAAAATCACTTACCTGGGTAGCAAATTCTCTCAGGTGAGCCATGCCTACAGAATTGGGTTTTTTGCAAAATCAGGGAGGATTAGGATGTCACAGCACAGCAGGAAGGCGATGATTTCTCCACTGGTCAACTGTGACAAACAAGAACACATAGCTCTCATGTGAGGTTCCTGGAACCTGGTTCATTCCCCTAAAGAGTTATCTGCATCTTTTCTCTTTCCTTGATTTGAAGTTCTCCTTCAACCTGCCAACATGTTCTAAGTATGACAGGCCCTCCTTTCAAACCGTATTTCTTAATCCTTTAGAGAAATGCCTTCCAGATATGTCAAGGAACCTCACTCTAACGTTATTCACTGACCAAGTCTCAGGCACCATTTTCCCTACCATCACCTCAGCACACTCCCGGGTATTATAGTTAACCCCAGAGCTTTAGTCCCTCACCACCACTCCCAGCATCCTCCCCAGCACAGCCCGCAGCATGGTCCTCAGACACTACTTTTCTCCTGCTCCTCCTCAGCAATCCTCTCACTGAGGCTACTCCTCCGCTCCCACTGTCCCCGGTACAGCCACTGGCAAAGCTCAGCTGCCCAGCACACACCTTCCTCTTCAGGAACCCCAACCCTGCTCCACCCCTGGCCGCTCCCTCTCCAGTGTTCCCCAGTTCTGTCCTCCTCAGCGACCTCCACCCCAGCAACAGCTGAGCTCCAGCCCAGCCCGGCCCGCCAGCCCAGCCCTCTCCAGTGCCCCCGACCCCAGCACGCCCGGCTCTCCTCAGTGTCCCCCGTCACGGTGCGGCCCCGCAGCTTCTCTCCACCCCCACTCCCGTCACGGACACCTCGTCCCACCTCACACCTCAGAGATCTCC
>VZTX01024995.1:0-65839 GCA_013400915.1 Pardalotus punctatus | reverse complement strand
CGCCGCCCCGGGCTGCCCCGGGACACCAGGCGCGGCGGGGGGCGGGAGCGCCGGGCCGGGCGCAACAATACGGTGCGGCGGCGGGGAAGGCCGCGCCGCGCTGCATGCCGGGAGGTGTAGTCTCCACGCAGCACCGCACGGCAGTAAGAGCTAGTTCCTGGACTACAATACCCAGAAAGCCACGCGCCCCGCGGCAGGGCGGAGCGGCAGCGCGGGGTCTGCTGGGGCGGGGAGTCCTGAGGCGACGGGGGTGGGCGCTGCTCGGCCCAGCGGCTCCGCGACCCCCGCGCGCTGGCGGGGAGGAGTCGCTTTTGTCCTCCCGACCCCGCCTCACGGGCGCTTCCTGCTGGCAGCCCTTACCCAACTGTGCCCGGGAGGCCTCTGGGTGACGTTGGGCAGGCCCACCCTCAGCTCCTCTCCTGCCCGCTGTTCCTCGTGAGGGTGAGGGGCTGGTCCCCCTTTCCCCCCCCGGGGACTGCCGGTGCCCCCCACCCCGCCGCGGGACGCCAGGCCCTCGGGGGAGCCGGCAGAGCGCACCGGCCCCTGCGGGAGGGGGAGAGGCGAGGGGACGGGAGCTCCCTCATGGCGCCGTTCTCAGCGCTGCATCTGAAGGGTTGGGTTTTCTTCACGTGCTATAATGTCAGTGACGGATTCACGTTTTCAAAGAAAAAAAAACCACACCACAAAACAATCTTCGCAGCCTCTGTTGCCAGGGAGCTTTAACGCTGACCCTGCATTTCTTCCTGCAGTCAACAAACCAGGCACGGCTTTTCCCGGACGCTAACATGCAACGCCTTTGTCACAACCTGCTGCTTCTAAGGGTGAGCTGGTGCTGCTCTGTAGCACAGGTGAGCTGTAGCAAGAGGAGCAACGCTGGGAACTGTCGCTGCATGGACAGAGGGGTCTGGGCAGCAGCCAGCAGCTCCCTCACATTCCTCTTATTCCCTCCCGTATCCCTTCTGCATTCCCTCCCCCATCTGTCTCCCATCCCTCTGTTTCCCTGTGTCTGATGAAACCATCCAGCACTTTGAGGTACTTGAGTGAAAACACCAATTAGATAGAGCACAGGTATCAAATACTCCTGCAATGGGAATCTGGTTTTGTATTTATATCAACTGTACCTCACTGGAAGGTCTTGCCTGTAGGATTCTTGGGTTGCTGGAGCTTTGAGTTTATACCTGCAGGACCAGGCTCCTAGCCCCACGAAGTACAATCATCTTGTCTCATAAACAACCCTATTCCAGCATGACACCTTGACTTAGGAGATTTATGAACAGACAGAGAAATCAAAGCTTCTTCTGAAGCGGGAAAGGAAGGAGAGTGAAGTTCTGCTCTGGTTCCACTGTAGTAAGGACCAAGGGGTGAAGTGTTCCCTGTTTGAGTCCCTGTGTATGTTACTTAATGATAATTTCACCCCAATGCCTCAGCTCTCCGCCTCTTGTCATGGACAGTCATTAATTTAGCTGTTGTTGGCATGAGGCCAAAGGGCAGAATTCTTACCAAAAGAAGTGTATGCTAATGTGCCCAAGTCTGAACATACACACAGGAGCAGCAATTAATTTGTCAGTTCAGGCTATCTTTCACAAGAGTAATTGCCATGTAGGATCAGCGTGGCATTTCCATCTGAAATTGCTAAGGCTGTTTTAGGAGCACAGGAGACAGATGAGGGTCAAATGTGGGCTGGTGTTTTTCCTCATTTGTGATCCACAGGTGGCCTGCTTTGTAGCCTGTTGCTCCACAGATGGGCAGGAGAGATAGTGTGGGATTTTGGTCAGGTCACCACCTGCAAGAAAGCATTTATGGATCAGTAGCTGGTCACTTTGGGCACTGTGGTTTGGACAAGCTGCGGGTACAGGGCTTAGAGATGATTGCTCTGTGTCAGGCAGCTATTTCTGGGCCTGTTTTATAGGGGACAGGATTATTAATGTGCTCAGAAGAATGCAGAAAAAAATGCTGCTCATTAGTCTTTGCCTTAATGGCAGTATTAGTAAGTTCTTACCTGTTCTTACCTTTTGCTTCACAAAATTTTAGGATCTTCATGTTTTCAGGGTTCCTACTCCTCTTCCCATGCTTTTTAAAATTGGTCAAGAGCTTTGCGTAGGGACAAGTCAAATACCTAGGCCTGTAAGATCACATATTTGCTGTGTGTGCTGAGTGGCTGCCTGACCCTTGATGCTGTGAGGCAATCCGGCTGGAAAACAAAGGCATCTGTTGTAGGGGTTTCTTCTGTTGTTGGGGTTTCTTCTCACTTTTCAGAAGTTATCTCTTCTCTATTGTATGATTTTCAAGAGGATAAGCCTGTTAATTCTTTTCTTTTCCCTTTTCTACTTCTTCCTGTTTGAGCAAAGGGATCAACCTCCAGAATAAACAAAAATTAGGTTAAAACCTGATGATATAAAAATATAGTATTTAAGCAAGTCTTCTGCTCAACACCCAGCCTGTGAACCCCACCTCAATTATGAAAGCTACTTACAAGTGAGCTGTGCTGCAGCCCCCATTCCCGTGGCAAGTTTTGTGCGCCCATGGAGTCTGCTTTGTTCCTGTCCACAGAACTGGAGCCTTTATCAGAGATGTGTTAGTCAAAATTGCTAAATATCATCTCTATAAAATGTAATTATTTCAAAGAATTGATGTTTTCTGCTGGCGGTGTGGAATAAACACTGCTTGAGATAACCCCTGTAATTCTCACATAAAAGAGAAATCTTGACCCAGGTATTTATGGCTTTTGCCTAATGAGCTGACACACCTGGCTCTGTTTCCAGAGCCAGAGAAGAGTGTGAATAGTTAGAAGTTTCAACTGACCTGTTCTTAAATGTCCCACTAAAGTCACTCAGCTTTTCCTTTTTGCTAGGAAGTATGGAGTGAATCACAAGAGGTCTCTCCTGATGCTCCTTTACCCTCTGCTTTCAAGCACAAGAAAGATGTCTCAGAGTTGCTTCCCTGCTTAAATGTAAAATGCTGCAGTTGTATTACTGTATCCCCATCTCTTGCATACCTGTTTGGGTCAGACAGAAAGGGGTGTGGGGGTGGGTGGGTATGAAAATGTGTGGTAAGACACAATCATAGAGTCCTATGGGTGGGAAAAGCCCCCTCAGACCATCGGGCCCAACTGTTCCTGCAGCACTGCCAAGCCCAGCATCCACCCATGTCCCCAGGCACCACTATCCCTCCAGAATGGTGAGTTCACCACTACTTTGGGCAGCTTGTGCCAGTGCCTGACCACTCTTTTGGGGAAGAAATTTTTCCTGAATATCCAATCTAAATCTCCCCTGGCACAGCTTGAGGCCTTTTCCTCTTGTCCTGGCCCTGTTGCCTGGGAGCAGAGCCTGAGCCCCCTGGCTGCACCCTCCTGTCAGGGAGTTGTAAAGAGAGAGAAGGTCCCCCCTGAGGTCCTTCCAGGATGAGCCCCCACCAGCTCCCCTAGCTGCTCCTCATCAAACTTGTGCTCCAGACCCTTCCCCAATTCCATTGCCCCTCCTTTGTACGTGATCCTCTCATGGAAGGTTGGCCTGGAGCCCGATGTAGTAACAAAAGCAAAGAATGCTGGTCAGTAGACAGTGTCTAGTACCACTGCAGGCTTGTTCTAGCAAAACAAACCATGAGGAAAGGACCTCAAGAGCTAGTTCTCTACATTCTACTTGCCCTGGATTGTGAAATCTTCCAATAAAGTGTCTGTTCATGGTTGGTTCAAGCATTGATAGATTTTTCTGTATGAATTACTCAAAATACCCAGATTTACGTTGTTTCCCTCTTGAGAAACTTGTCGTGACACTGTTGTCAGAGAGGCTGTGCAGGCATCACTGGGAGAGCCGGGCAGAGCAGTGTGGTATGGCCTGCTGTGAAATGTCCTACAGTCCCTGGGATATGGGGCAGCCGGTCTGTGAGATGGGGATATGAGCCTGGTGCTGTGTCCTGGGGCTGCTCATCCTGCAGCAGTTCAGGCCTTTCCACCCTGTGCCGCCCCTTTCCCTACACCTGCGGCAGATCTGGAGAGCCCTTCTAGCGCCCTCGCCATGCTGACCGTGCGGTCATGGAGCACGGATGGCCCTGGGGCAGGTAAGAAGCTTTGGAAGCCAGCCTGGTTTGCTCTGTGTTGGTGCCAGCAGGTGGCAACAGCGCCTTGCAGCCCCGGCTCCTTGCAGCACCCGGCAGCCCCACTCGGCTCATTGCGACAAACGGCAGCACCGCTGCTGCCAAATCCCCGCTGCTCTGTCACTGCTCATCCCTTTCCTGCGTGGGTCATGCAGCCCTTCGTGCCGGTGCATGAAGTGGCGCTCAAAGCCAGGAACTCAGAGCTGTTCACTCAGCCTTCAAGCAGATATCTCGCTTCCAAAGGAGGTAGCAGCAGGTTGAGGAGCAGGGCCGATGGTGGCCTGTGCCTGCATCTCTGTCCTGGGACTTTGAGGTTTCCTCCTGTGTGACTGGGGCCAAGACTGATTCAGTTTCTTCTGTCTGCCCTGGGTACCACATTAAACATTCAGGCACAGTGAGGGCAAACCAACAGAGTGGACTGTGTTGTGGAGGGTGACAGTAACTGCAGGGAGATGGGTACAGCTGCCAAGTGACTGGGGGACATAGTGGGGTAGGTGATATTTGGTCTGGCACCTTAGCTTTGGAGTCACTAAGGGACGTGTCAGGGGAGTTGGAATGAGATTACTTTTAAGGTCCCTTCCAACCCAAACTGTTCTATGCTTATTTGCAGCAGCAGCTTATGCACCTTGAGCCTGGAGAGCCCTGAGAAGTGGTAGCACTTTCCTAGCATAAACAGAATTGTGAGCAGAGTGGTTAGCCTGCGAGCTGGGTGTTAAGTGCTCTCCCTGACGGTAGAATTACTTAGCAGGATAGATGGGCGTCAAACTTCCCTGTAAAATGTGCAGCAGAATAACTCTCTTTGTGCTGCAGAGCTTGTTTGGAGAGGAGCTGTTTCTGGCTCCATTTGGATACCGAGAATCTGGAATAGTTTTGTGGCTGGAGTGGAATTGTGGAGAGCAGTGATGTGGAAGAGCACTATTGCTGCATTATGCAGTTAAGTAGTTACACTATAGGAGCAGAAGGCAGGTTATCTTCTTGACAAGAGGATCCTTTTGAATTTGTCATGTCTTGGGAAGGCATATGGGTTTGCCCAGTGCAAAGTGGAGTTTTCAAGTCCAAGGAAAAAATACACTGCTACAGAAAGAAGCAAGAGTTGGACTCACTCAGTAAAGAGTTTTACTCTTTGCTGTGGTTTATAGTTTGCATCTGGACTTGGCCCCTGACCCTCTGTATAGCAGGTGCTACTCAAGCTCATGCCAAAACAGTCTCTGCCTGAGCTTGCAAGCTATATTGACAGTTTTAAATGGGGATGCTCTTCCTAGTCACCTTTCTTTTTGGTGAAGATTTTGAAATGCAGCAGTACCTTACCTGAATTCAACAAAGGAAAGGAGGAGCATAGCGCACTCTTAATTTAAAATTGCTCCTCCCTTTGGGGTAAGGCATATGGTGTATTCATTCTGCTCTATTTGGGTGCATCACAGCTACTGATAAGCATAAAGTGATTGCTTTGTTTTGGCAGTAATGTCCTGCTCCAGGCCTTAAATGGTGCTCATTGTAGGAAAGCCAGGGAGAATTCAAAGAGAAATCCATACCCTTATAAGATAGATCAGGCTGAGCTGGTACTGTGGGAATCCACTGGCTTTGATGGTGGCTCTTCAGATCTACGCTTGTATGGAGACTGCAGCAGACTGTTAAAGCTACATCAGTCTTCTTCCTGCTTTCAAATTGTATCATTACAAATCTTGCAATATTGGCTGCACAGGGCTTGTTTTCTGCTGATATTGTGGCTCTTAAGGCTGTCTTGAGTGTTGAGCAAAGAAAAGACCCTTTATCCCTCAATCCTGCTGGCAAAGTGGAATAAGCAAGAGTGATGCTTGCAGCTGTAAAGCCCAGAGTGCAGCTGACGCTCCTGTTGGCTCAGCAACCCTTTGCTTCCCACAGCGATTAATCCCTAAATTAAATGAAGGTTCTTCCAAGCCAAGAGCATGGAATGCTTGTTTTTCCAAGTCGTGTTGCTGGGTAGTGGTAGAAGACAGTTCAAGAGGATTGAGGCAAATTCTGGGTTCTTGCAGGCCTCTGTGCTGTGCAGAGGCAGGAATGGATATGGCTAATGTAATTCTGGAGCAATTTTTGCTTTTCTGCTAGTTTCTTCTGGCTGCCCTGGAAGCTGTATGCAGGTGAGTGGGTAGACCCCTGTTTAATTGAGCTGTAAGGGATAGTTGCTGGCATATACTTTATCTGGGTGATGGACCTGGCACTCACTGAATATGACAGGGGTAACTCCTGTCTGTACCATGTAATACCTATGAAAATTGGTGTGAAGGCTTGATACAGAGGAAAAAATGCTCTGCTGGAACTGATAACGTGGCATTGTCCTTCAATGGCTCAGACCTTCTTTTAAACTGGAGCTGCTAAATATGGTTGAATCCCCTCTGAGTTATCCACCCAGGAAAAAAAAAAAAGAGAAATATAGTACTATCCAGAACTGCTGGAGAAAATAAGCTTGCTTTGGTTGCCTGCCTATTGCCCGTGCAGATTGGCCAAACACCTACTTTCTCACTCCTGTCCAAGTTAGGAACAGGAATACTCAGCTGTAATTCTGGTAAAACCACAGTGTGGTCACACTTCTGTTTACAAAGATCTCTGCCATTCAAAATGATCACTTTACTTAGTCTAAGGTGTTTCTGACCCCTCTGTGTTCCAGCTTTCCCCTGAGAAACTTCTGCGGTGCTTTCTGTTCTGCTGCCTTCACTGCAGCTTTGTGAGGCCAGTGCAAGTATGTGTGAGCCATATGGAGACTCCTTGGAAAAGAAATTAATGATCTCAATTGTGTGTGGAAACCCACAGTGAAATAAACCCAGTGTAGTGCTGATACCTGGGTCTGAGTTCAGCATGCAAGGTCTCACGGACAAAAACCTAGAGAGGACTTGACAGTTGATATTCCCCTTTCTGACAGCAATTTTTTCTTATCAATACATGTTTTTCAAGCCATTAAACTAAAATGTAACACTAAATAAAACCAATTATTCAGATTCATGTACTTCAGAGGAAAAAACTGAGCTAAACTGAACTGAGTTCATGCTCCCATTAACTCCCAGGACACCTTGTGGAATGGAAAAGCAGCAAATAACGAAAGACTCCTCTTTAATTTCACAGAATAGTTTGAGTTGGACAGGACCTTTTAAAGGTCATCTGGTCCAACCCCCCTCCAGGAGCAGGGACATATTCAACTAGATTTGTCCAGAAACATTTCTAAACAGGAAGATACAGTTACCTGGCTGAGTGAGTAGTTGCTTGAATTAGGATTCTGAAGAGCTTTCTTTCTGTCTTCTTTTAAAGCAGCAAGGTGCAAAGCTACCTGCTCTTTTAGGTCTCTTTCTGTTGAGGGACTTAGTGCCAGCATCAAATTTCTGTTTATTAATGAATACTTCCTTGGCCTCTGCTGTCTCTCCACCATTAACAACTCTATCCCATGATGTTCTGCAAGGTTTAGTCATAATTTATGTAAATTGCTCCAGGCTGCTGCGGTGTGAGACTGATGAACTCATGGCTGCTTCTAGAACTGAAGTCACAAAGATTATATTTCTCCTAACAAAATACTGTGAGTATGTTAATGCCAGCAAGAAATGTTATCCTTCCTTGGCTTCTATCCAGAGAAACTGGTCTGTGGTTTACAGGATATGAGAAATCGGACCTTAAGTGAAGATACACTTTGGGAGTTGGTGAGAGACACAGACCCTGTGCAGGCATGTGTGAAGCTGATTTTGCTCTGATAACTCACAATGAGCAGCATCTACGTCTTTTATATCAAGATTGTCTGTTAAATTACTGATGCTGTACATCTTCCCTACTTTGAGGCTTCTACTAGAGGGGCATCGCTGTACTTTAAACAGCAAACATTTGGTAGGACGTGTACAAGACAGCTCAGTGGCTGCTTGCCTTCCTCATGGAGAAGGAGATGTGTTTAGCTGCTTCTAGTGTCTTCGTGGCAGTGAAAAAAAAGCTACCTGTGAGTGTTTTTGTCATTGCTTGCTCCTATCCAGTGCAGCCATTCTTAAATGCGGGATTTGATTATGTGTTATTTCTCCCTGTTTTTGCTACATGTAATGATGCTGAACCACACTGACTCCCCCTTAAACCACTTATGTTTCACTTGCAAATACTGAACTAAATCCACCCTTCATCTGAGACTGGTCACTGGAATGAGATGCTTCTCATCCCTGGAAGTGTAGTTTTATGAGTTTCTGCTTCATTCTTCGAAAACACTTCCCCTAATTCTATTTTCACCTATTAGCCTCCTCCTTGCTGTTGAGAGACTTCAGATTTAACCTGGCTAGTGTATTGCTGGCTTCTCCCCTGAATCACCTGTGGGACATTGCACTCCATTGCCAGTTTAGGCAATGAGTTCATGGCTCAGGTGAAATTTGTGGAATGCTGAAGGGATCTTTTAGTGCAAGTTTTCTCATGGATTTTATTCATGTAGGTAAGTAAATATTTCATAGAATCATTAGGTTGGAAAAGACCCTTAAAATCATCGAGTCAAATTTAAGCCCATTCCTCACTGTAAAACAAAAATATCACAGATCAGAGCTGTGAGCCTTTGTTGAAATTCTGAAGTGATGGAAAGCATGGCAGAAATTTGAATGGCTTGTAAAATATAAGGAACCAGCGTTGCTTATGTTGAGGTGGTTTGTCAGGCTTTTTGTGAAAAGTAATTAATCTTGCTTAATGTGTAGTCGATTTTTTCCCCCTGTACCTTTCTGGCTCCTCACAGTCAAAGGACAAACTGAATTAGCTCAGTAAAAAAGACTTCTCTGAGTTTGCAACATCTGAGAAGTCTTGAATTTGTCCCCAGAGGAGACTTTTGGTCTCCAACTGCTTATTCATTTCAATAGCTGACTCAGTTCAGTACCTGTATAAGAACGGTTGTGTTCTGGTTTTTTGGTCTTGAGTGCTTTTCCACATTCTAAAACCCCTTTCAACATCATGTTATGTTTGATAGTTTAATTTAGCAATGAAAGACATAATTTTATTTCTATTTTCTTTGCATTTTAAATTGCATTTTTATTAATGTTCAAGGGCACATACAGTAGCAACAGGAAGTTAAAACAGTGTAAGTAGAAAGCAGCCTGGGCACAATCAGATTTCTGATTGGTATCAGCTTTAAAATTGCCTAAATACACATCCCTTTTCTCCTTTTATGCTGAGAGAGAAACCATAGCAATGAGCTGTGTTCAGATGCAAGTAAACAGGTGAGTATGAGACTTGTCCTCTCTTAAAAAAAAGTATAAACCCAGATTAAAATGAGTGACTTCAAAACAAGATTTCACTTCGACTAAAGTGGGTCCACACTGACCACCTTTGGCAGTATTTTTTAACATCTGGCCAGATGTTTGCTGTTGTCATGCCAGTGTGAAGTGATGCACTGGAGATGTGCAGGCTGGGCAAGAAGCAAAGCATCAAGAGCCTCCTGACTCTTGCTGAACTGATGGTCCAAGACCTGTAGCAGTTCTTTTCCAACAGAATTCACTAGGGAGCCTAAGAAGGGATTCCTAATGATGGTGGGGTTTTCCTTCTTCTACGAGCATTCGTGGGCACCTGTATCACCTCATCCCAGACATTAGAGCAGCTGCTGCACCCAGCTGCCTTTCAGTCACATAAACACTCCAGCCCAAAGGTTTCTGGGTGAAGTAAGGGACACGGAAAAATTCGTGGTCAACACATGCAAGTTAACCCTGCTTTGGACACCTACTCAAGCAAGATCATGTTTCAGCCAGAAGGAGAGAATTGCTTTTGTCCTGGCTGTTGCACGTGTCAGATTCAGATACCTCAATGTCAGGTAACAGAATGCTGACATCTCTTTTTTTTTTTCTTTTTCTTTCCCCCTCCTGGTTAAGGGCTCTTCCATGAGAAGCCATGAAAGCCCTCATCTTATAAATGCAGGAAAACCCAGACATGCTGAGCAATTGTTGCACTCACTAGAGGATCTGTTGATTACCTTCTCTCAGCATTTCTCTGTCTTCTGCAGTGGACAAGGAAGCTCCAGATCACCACAGCTGCATTTTTATGTGGACCATTAACAGCAGTGTGATAGTTTCCTGGGCTTTTTTCTTGATGGAAAAGCTGAATTTGTTTCTTTTTGCTTGTAACTACCTTGCTTGTACTAATACATCTTGCAGGTGTGCTCTGAATGGAAGGTTTATCACATCCAGATGAAAAATAACCAACCAGCTCCCTGAACCAGTTCGCAGTGCCAGCAATCCCTAAATTATTATAGTGCAATTTGGAAGGACAATTTAGGAATTAGTGTGAGCAGCTGGACATGAAGGTTGCTGTAGCTGATCCTGCTGCTGAGGAAAACAGCCCTATACTGCTCCACTGAGTAAGAGGGGTAATTCTTGTTAACCAATGCAGCCTTAAAGAAAGCTTTTGTCAGTGTGGAGTTCCACAAAGTCTAGAGGTGTGTCAAGTGTTTAGAAATGTTTTGCTGCAATCAGAGTGGAACTGCATCCTCATGGAGGTGCTGTAAGGTATAATACTGTGTATGAAGCAACCATGCACTCCAAATTTGATCTGTGCAGACTAAAGACATCACCTTTACCTCCTTGTCTGAGACCTTGAAAAGACCATTTTTTTAAGGCCATAGCTGCTGCCCTGCCCAGCAGTAGAGGCTAAGACTGAAGAGCCTGAAGAGACTTTCCAAAAGTCACCAAAGGTTTAATTACAAGTACGGTTACATTCTGAATATGCAAAACTTGAGTCTGAATTCCTTGGAGCATGTTTAGGGCATGAAGATGTGTACAGGGTAGAGTCCTGCCCAGTGTTATCAGATCCAGCAATCCCTTTGCCTATGTAGGACACATCTGTGTGCCAGCACATGTCTTCCAGCTGCAGATAAATGCGTCAGAGCTCATAAATGCTGCTGAACCAGTGCAGAAGTGCCTGTACCCACTTCAGGCTCTCTGATTTTGGGAGCATTGCAGGCAGAGGCACCTGCCTGTCTTTACCTGTCCATGTACATGTATCCCATGTGTGAGTGTGAACTGATTCCTAAACCTTGTTGGTGGTCAATTGCTAGAATGAGACAAAGGCTTACCCTCTGCCTTTATTGATTAGAGCTTGAAAAGGGAAGAGAACTCTGCTCTCTTTGGCACAGTGTCTTCTGCCTTTTCCCTTTCAGTGGTAAATATCTTATTTGTGTTTCAAAACAAAGCTATAGCTCTTGAACAACTTCATACTTTTTATTTCTTTGTGTCTGCTGCCTTGTTGGCTATGAAATGATTGATTCATTTAGTAAAATGTGTAATTTTGAAGCAAATTTGAAGACAGGAGACAAATAAAACAGTTATATTTACTGAAGTAGGTTCTTAAGCAGATGATGCAACCTCATCAAAGTCCTATATGTAGCTAGAAGCTGCTGTCTTACAATGAGCAGCTGCTGACTTGATACCTGAGAAGCAACAGTTAGTTAAACTCTTCTCAGACAACATTTCCAGAATAAGATTCAGGAATACAGGTAGAGACATTCTGTGATTCAACTCCAAAGCTAACGTCAAATTCCTGCTACAGTCTCCCCTTCACCATGTTTGTACATCAGTTCTGGAGTGCACCATATCTCTGTTCTGTCTTTGTCAAAATGTGTGGATAGCAGAGAAGTTGTGCCTGCAGTGACAGTGGGCATGGCAGTGGGTTAAGAGATGAAAGCGTTGGATATTGGTGCTTGTCTACATCAGAAACCAAAGTAATGGATTGGTCACTAAACTTGATGTGTTTAAGTCACTAGACCTGTATCCTCATGAAGGAGAATTGTCTAAAGGCTATGGAAGATAAGTTGACTGTGACGCAGCATCTTTGGTCTGGTATGTGACACTTGGCGCTGCAAAATCCTGCTCCAGAAAAGGTGCTCTAGGGTGATCCTGTCAAGCAAGTGATACAACCCACTGCATGGCTGTGAAAAAGGTTCAAAAAGCCTCAGTGTTTTACTTGGGTCCCATTAAGCAGCTGCTTCCATGTATTGTTTTCCTATTGCAGGTGGCAAAATATTTCTATGTAAAGAGAAGTGTTTTGTCCTACCTTCCTGACCCTCCTGTACAGCTTTGCAGCACAAAGCCCGATATTGTAGGTGTGTTTGTAGAGGTAAGTGATAACTTCACAAACACAGACTTGAAGTATTGCTGCAAAAATCACATAAGATTGTACGTTAAAAGTGGGTGAGATAACGCAGAAGGTGGTTCAGGGTTGGTTTGGTAGAAGGCATTGGTCTGGCTACAGTGCCAGAGTTTTGCCAGAGCATCTCACCTCTGAAGGGAAACTTCCTATAGCAGGTAGAGGCTAGCAGGGTTGGTTTCCAGACTCTCTGAAGATTAACTGTATGTCTTTGGCAACCCTCTGCTTCTCAGTCCTTACTCTGCAGGTGTTTATAACATGGGATCTCTGCGTGTCATTTCTGCTGAAATTGTAGGCTATGTGAAGTGGCTGGGATAGGCTCTGCAAGGTGAGACACAACAATAGCTCCGATCAGAGCCAGGCTGTGGGAACACAATGCTGAATGACCTCCTTGGCCCTTGGGGTTTTTCTCATGCTCTTCCAGGCATCTATATCATGCAGACCCTCTGCAGTGTGCTCACGATTCACTTGCTATTTTGCTTCAACTGCAACTGCTAAAAGGCCTTCCCAGAGACTTCCTTCTCTAGCAATTGAGCTGTTTAATGTTGAGCAGAAGCTGTCCACATTTAAACTATTGCTGTGTTCTCGCTCATGTGGCTTCTCCAGGGTTTGCTCCCACTTGGCATGCTTATAAAACATAGTCACATCTTTGAGGTCCCCTGGTTTTATGAAAGGAGTGCTCTAAGCTGTTTTGGTCACCCCTTCTGAGGCAGGCAGGAGCTGTGGCGTAGAGCCTGTTGTTCCAGCCAGAACACTGTCATGCCAGGAATAGCTACAATGGAAACAGTGGTTTGGGGTGATAAAAACTGCTTTTGCACTGTTTCCTGCCGTTCCTTTGCCGCAGGGGTTTTCCCGTTATAGATCAAGTCCCTAAGCATAAACATTGTATGGAAAAAGGGGCTCTGATTACAGTGACAGCACCTTGGATTGTTAACGCCCTCTTCTTTTGTGGTCAGCTGAGCACTTGAATGCTGTGGTTCCATCTGTTTTACTTATAGAGGCATCATTCAGTGTGAAGCTGTATTTTTAATGTGTACATAATATAGGTAGAATACAATGCGCTATTGGGTGGGTTTTTTGTAATACAAAGTTTGGTTTTTTATACACAACCCTCATGCTTCTAGCTTTTGTGTCTTTGCTTCAGAGTGGAAGTTGAGGGGGTGCTGCATGCTGTGACAGTTGGGCAAGGAACACATGTGGGCTGAGATTGGCACTCACAGAGAGCTGGGAAGCACTGTGGCACTTGCATATTTGCCAGAATTCTGGGAAAAATTATCATAAGTTAAGCAATACTGATATTTAAGCATTCCGCTTTGTTTCATAGCCTTACTGAATAGGAACAGTTTGGATAGGGCCCCTGTGTCAAGCTGTCAGCTGCTGCAGGAAGCTAAGGCATAATTTTTAATGATTTTTTTCAGCCATCAAGGTGTCAAAGGCAAAAATATGCTTTTCCAAGACACTATCAAGCCCACTCTGCAGGGAAGGGGTGGGTTAGGGGTTAGGGGTAGGCACAGAATCTCTAGAGTCCTGATTTCAGCTTCTGTGGGACAGACCTCTGTCTATATTTAAATTTGAGTAAGGCTAGTGGATAAAAACAAATTCCTGAGAGAAATTGGAGCAAACACATCTGGTGCTGCAGATGCAGAGTCACTATTGTCATCTTACCATGATCAGACTGAGCTGAGCTGGGGTCCCAGCTGGCATCATTGCATGCATGTACCTCTCCTTAATCCTGCTCCTTTCCCTGAAAAAGCCAGCTCACAAAGAAGATCTGTTGCCAAAGGGTATAAGGTACCTCAGCCCTTTTCCAAGACAGCAAAGCAGGCTCCAGCAATCCAGTTAATGGCAGCCAACATGCTCTGTGTTAATCTGTGCTTGAGTTGTGTGTTGGATGCTGGCCAGAATGTTCAATACGTCACATAATCAGGCTTTTTCGTGCAGTTCATTTGTTCCTTTTTATCCCTCAATTTGGAGATCAGCATCGGTGCAGGTTGTACTTGAGGGATTTATGGGATCAACAGTTTGGGGGGCTGTACTTGCCTCTGTCTTTTCTCGAAGGCAACAAGATGACAACAGTTATGTCTCACTTCTGACCTCCTTTCAGAAAGGCTGTGTTTTGAACATGCCAAGTACCCAGCTGCTAATATACAAATTGTTATTTGTTGGGGAGAATTTGTGTTTGGTCTGGTAGAATTTTTTGGCTGCAGGAAACTTCTATTATTAAAACTTCTTTTGTTTCAAATTGTAACATAAAAAGCCAACATTTGTATGTGGTTTATTGAGATTAAATAGTATAACACATGCACATGGATGAAAGCTGAATGTTGTGGCATCAACATGATAATGTTGCAACAAGGAGTTGACTTGAAATTAATTTATAAATATGTTCAACTAATTGAAATGTTTTTCTTAACACACTGAGATAAAGTGGACAAATGCCTGCCATACACTTCATTCTGTACAAACTATTTCCTATCAACAAACTCTCTTCATTTTTTAAAACTAGACTACTTGTAGTTCGGGGGGAGTTGCAAGCACTGCTTGCCTTAGCCCAGAGCTGTGGCCACATTAATCATAAAACCATCACAGAATTACAGAATGGTTTGGGTTGGAAGGGACCTTACAGATGATCTATTTCTAGCCCACTGCCATGGGCAGGGATATAGTCCAAAATGAGGGAGGTGATTGAATTGGTAAGGCTAACCCACGGCTGAATATGACAGCATATAATTCCCCCACTTGGCTACCATATGAAAATGACTGGCCAACATCAACTCTGCCAGAGCTGCTCTGGGAATCCAGCAGAAATTATTCCTGTTTCAGTAGTGCATTCATCACTGTCTGTTACGTGGGGTAACCTGGTCCAGAATTGATGCTCCCACCCTCACCCTGAAGTCGAGTCCTTGAACGAAGCCCCGTGAAGAACAGCAGAGAACCTCCTTAAGAGAGAAGAAAGGGGAGGAGAAAGCGTCTCTCTCTGGCTATAGCAACCCCACCTCCCGGTTATTTCATCTTCCTTACAAGGCTAAAGCCAGAAGCTTTCCTCTGCGCCTGGGTCCCTTAAAAGCAGGAGAGCAAGCCCCAAGGATCTTGGTGGAGTGCAGCTGGGATGTGGGGCTGACAGAGACGGGGAAAGAGGCACTGGCATGAGCCCTGCGGAAAGCACAGCAGAGGAGGCTGGTGCTCTCCAGAGAGGTGTGACAGTAACCTATGAATCCTAAACCAGGTGTCCAGTGATGCAGATCTTCTAAAGAAACATGAAACCAAACCCAAAAAGAAATCACTGAGGGGTGCAACATGAGAGGTAAATATATTTTTCCTTGGGACAAACTGAAATAACTGACTGTGTTTTCTTTGAAAATTGTCATTTTAAGTAGGTGTCTGAAACTGCAGACTGAAAAATGCATTTATTAACATCTGAATAGAGACTGGTCTGACTTCAAAAGCAGCACTAGGTTAAAAACTCAGATCAGCAGATGAATTCAGGTGCCCCTGAAGAAATTTTGAAGCTTCTCTTTAGGCATTCACACCTTAAATCTTTTTAAAAATCTACTTTTCTTTTTTGCTCTCTCTGCTATTGCTAGATGTTTTCAAGAACTAGTATGCACGTTGCTTTGGGGAAAAAGCGTGGCACAACCAAAACCTAAACTGAGAATATGGTAAACTGTCTCCATCAGGACATTTCAAATGCTTCCATACCCCTGTTCTTGCAGTAGTGCCATTTCTTTAGAAAGATCCATGACCTACTGAGCTGGAATGTCTGTTGACATCTGGTTGAGGTTACTGTAACTGGTATTTGGGGTTTTTTTTTTCTTCCAGTTTAATTGAAACAAGCTGAGATTGCCTACACATTCTATTCAGTGTTTTCATACTCTTGACTGTCTAGTCTCTCTGATGGGTAATTCTAGAACTGTCAAATCTGAACTGGAAAAGAGGAAACACCTCGAGAGTTCAAAACTGCAGCCCTTCTGTGGACCATGCTGCCGGGGAAAGGCAGAGTGGCTGAAAGATGCAAGACTTTGCCCCTTGTCTGTAAGATGGACCAAGACAAATGTTTTGCAAGTGTGATACTACTGACTTTAGCATAACTGTATTCTGGAGCTTTTGATTTACATCTTTGCTATATGCTAGAGGACTTACAAATGCTTTTATTTACCAGCTAAAATGAAAAACTGGCCTGTGGAGAAGAGCTACTGGGAGCTGTGACAGACCATGGGAACAGAGGATTACTAGACAACTCCTGAAGATTCTCATCGGAGACATTGGCTCAGCTTTGCAGTCAGTGCATGCAGAAGTGTGGGTTCAGCAGTCGAGGATGGAAGTGCTACGTCGTTCCTCAGTCTTTGCTGCAGAGGTGATGGAGGTTTTTGACAGGTCTCCCACTGACAAAGAGCTTGTGTCCCAAGCCAAGGCTCTCTGCAGAGACTACATAAACTCAAGGCTGGTTCGAGCGGGTGTCAGCTGGAGCAAACCCGAGTACAACGCCCCAGTGCCCGGGGGTAAGCTGGCCGAGGTGTCCACCATACTGCTCCGACTCGGTGAGTCCCTGCTGGGATGGGGGGAACTCAAACCGTATGGAGTGATGCAGACCAGACAAAGGTTTCTGGAAGAGGCTTTTCATGTGATGATAAAGAGATTTGTCTTCTCTGCTTTGAGCATTTAGTTTTGGTTTTGGTGGTCTTCCCTGAACAGCTCCTTTGCTTGAGTTTCCTCAGTCTCTTGGATCACTGCTCAGCACAGGGTTTCTGCAGAGCTGCCTTTTTCTGAGGACTTGCAACAGCTCAAAATCACAATGCAGTCCAAGAAAGCCCAGCAGCAAACTGATTCTGTGTGCACAGTCTCCAGCTGTGTAACAATTCTCACTGTACTTAGAGCAGTCTTTCTCAGCTGGGCATTTTAACCGGTCTTGCAGTGTTTTCTCCAGATGTGAGTGACTTGATTGCCACGATGCACCTGGCATCTTCTAGGGCACTGCTGCCACTGGACTTGGGCTTCAGCAGTAGCTCACCCAGCTGCAAGGACCTTTAATTTGGGGGTAGTTGCTTAGAAAATGTGTTGTTAGAGATTTCATAAAAGCTGCTTTTTAATGGCAGTGTGTTTAATTTTCCTTTGTCTACCTTAGTCATTCAGCAAGACCTGAGTTTTCTTGCTTTTTGCTGGAGCCGGAAGGAGTTGGTTGAAGTTGCCTGGCATATGCTGCCATTTAGTGCTACCCTCACAGCACAGCAGCTGTGGGGCTTCAGGGAGAGCAATTTGAAGGCCATGCCTGAAGGTTGTGACGTGAGGACATGCTCTAGAGCTTGTACCAGGAGCACCCTCAAAATGTTGACAGTTGCCTGGCCTTTTGTTTTGGGTTATGTGTCCTGTGTGCTCAAGTCTAGCTGTTTGTCTTTTGGGAACCCAACACCCTCATTCTTGGAAGTTGCTTCCAACATCCCTGCAGGTTGGTGTATTAGTTCACATCTGGCTTGGAAACTACCACGAGCATTTGCATCTGATTTAATTACGTCAGAGTTCAAACAAGTCTGGTAAAATAACCATCAGCTGGGCCTAACAAAATCAGGACTAGGCCTGGTCTTTCACTTTCTGCTCTTTCTGCCTGATTGATATTATCCCAAGTTTCTTTTTAAGGCATAGCTGTGATTCTTTTAACTGATTTTTTTTTTTAATTAATTCTTTTTTGCTTTTTCTCTTCTATGCTGACTTTATTTCTGTTTTTGTTTCAGTGGTTGTTTGGTTTTTGGGGGACTGGTGTTTTTTGCTGTTCTGTCAATCTGTCTGTTTGTGCTCTCTTTCTTTTCTGCCTGATTTGGGGGTTGGGATTTATTTGCTTTCAACCCAGTCTTCTGTGGGTGGCCAGGAACATGTTAAAGGGCAAGCAGGTGGCACACTGGGTCTGAAGGCGTCTCCTGGATGACTCTCCTGTTACTTATGCATGTCCAGATGGAAGGATTTGGCTGATTGTCCCAGTAACTTGATGCCTTCTCTGAGCAAATCTTTTTGGAGAGTGCCATGTGGTACCCATGCAACCAGAAAGCTGAGCAGTCCTCCTCATTAGGATGAGGAGTCATTTCTGTCCTATTTCTTTAGAAATTCCACTTGCCACATGGCCCATCCCTTTCTTTTCCTCTTTGCTGCCCTAACTAGCACAAGGCCAACTGGTATCCAGCCACCTGCCAGGAATGCTAATCCTTAGCCACTTCCTAAGCAGTGCAACGAGCCAGACCGGGTTTTTTCTTTGTGATGGTGCTGAGAAGCCTGTGGAGATGGTAAATTGGAGTATTTCCTAGCCCACTTGCACATAGAGTCCAGTGAACTGCCTGGTGGGCCAGCAGAGATCCTGGGCACAGGTAATGCAGTTGGAGGTCATAGGGAGGGAGACCCCGTCAGCTCAGTGAGGCTTAGCAGCTAATTAGTGCAATTAATGAGTGAGACATGGTAAACCTACTGGTATGGCCAAATGAGGCACCCCAGACCAACCTGCTGTGTGTATCAGAGTCTAGGTTTATCTGATACTGTATTTCCTCTGGCCAAGGGCTAGGGAAGTGCCCTTTGACCACTGCACTGAGCTTCTGCGCGTGGGAACTGTCGCTGCTGCCCTGCTAATTCTTCCATAATCACTGGAGGAAGGAGGAGAAACCCCCAATTGCTCTAAATGTTGCAAAGTTGGGTATCAGAACAAGGATCCTGGAGACCAGCACCAACATGCCACAGGAGAGATCCTGGGGCTGCTGGGGCAGGGAGGCTCTCTGAGCATGGGAATGCTTTCCTGTGCTTTCCTTCCCCAGATGCTGCTGTCTGCCCTGTGCTTTGCTGCTGTGCAGGGTATGCGTGCCTCCAACCAAACCCTGATCTCATCTGGGGCCTCCAGGCACTGCTTGTTTGAAGTTGTAATAGTGGCAGGCTACCAAGTGCTGATCCTGGCCTCTTGTGCCTCCCTCTCAGTTAACCAGGGCTATCCCCATTTCCTTACATTTACCAGGAAGTCTGTGTGCTGCCTGTGAGGAGAAAACAGCTGTTGAGTAGTCCAAGTAAGGTTTCCTCTTATCAGGGCTGACCATGTGTTGGCAGGTTTCCTCTTGCCATCAAACAGGGACAATCCCACACTCAGAAAGGGCCAGGAAAGCTCAGCTGTGGAATTCTGTAGAGCTGGGGTTTGCCTGTGCTGAGTGTCAGATAAACGAATTAAGAATCCGTAGCTAATGACTCTGTAACAAGCTCCTGACTGCAGGGACATCTTTCTCTTTAGCTCCTATATAAATGAAATTTTGCGGAGAATCAGTTGCCCTCTGTCTGGGCCAAGTCACCTGGGTCTTGCAGTGGAATATTAAGCTGTTGAGATAGCTCTTCCTCTTCCCAGAGCACCCTTGGGCAGAAGAGCACAGTGTGTCCTAAATCTAAGTCAAAAAGGGCTCTCTGTGCACAAAGGACCTTGGTCCCATGGGATGTTTGTGTTGTGTCACATTCCTACAGCAGCTGTGCAACCTTCATTAAATATCCATGAACCTCTACAGAGAGAGCAATCCCTTGGAAACCGGGCTTTATTAACTCTACTACTCAAAAATTATTTGTTTTGCTACAGAGGAAAAGCTTTACTGTTGTTTCCCAAGCTCCATATCTCAGTCCTTTGGGAGGAGGTTCTGTGTTTGTCCTTGGTATTTTTGTCTTGGTCTTCAAGCTGGCCTAACACCTCCAGCCATTTCCCAGCTGGGCAGAAAATGCTCTGGAGGTGAAAGCGCATGTCTGTGTGTGTCAGGAACCTTCCTGCAGAGCAGTCAGCCATGCAAATGAACATTGCTTGTACCATTTGGAGGAGGGAAAGCACTCCAGATTGACTCTCAAGTGCCTGTGTGAGCATAAAATAGCTGGGTTGAGAGTCTCTGTTCAATTAATGTTGTGCAGCTCTGGGTGGATCCTTGGCTTTCATCAGCCTTCAGCATTCTTGAGTCACTCTCATGCACTTTAGGCGTTATTTTACAAGCCTGATGAGGTGCTGAGGAAGGGCGTATCTCTCAAAAGCTTATGTGGATGTACATGCCTCCTTAGCACTTCTGAAATAAAATGACATGGCCTTGCTTATCTGAGGCCTGTCTCCTGTGTTGGAAGAAAGACAGGCAACCAGCCTGGGAACAGCATTTACATCAGGGATTACTGCAGCCACACCACTGGTTCAGGGCCACTGCCTGCCCCAACTCGCTTTAGGAGTCCCAGACATTAGAGCAAACTGGGAAAGGAGGGTGCAGGTGGCAGGGAATTGCATCTAAACGACCCCAAGGACCTCTGCTGCCTGCTTAAACTCAGGTGGAGCCGGTGTCCAGACTCTTTGGCTGAAGGCACCCCTGTAGTGACCCCAGCCATAATTCCTACATGGTGAGAGCAGGATTTGGTGTTGTGCATGCTGACCCCTGGCTGTTTGTTTCCAGGGGATGAGCTGGAGTACATTCGCCCCAACGTCTACCGGAATATCGCGCGCCAACTGAACATCTCCCTGCACTCGGAGACGGTGGTGTCGGACGCCTTCCTGGCAGTGGCTGCACAGATCTTCACTGCAGGTACTGTGCCCGGACAGATACGCAGACAGGGCTGGGTGGAAAGGAGCAGGATGGAGCCACTTCTCTCGGAGAAGGCATGTTTCTGGCATAGCCTGTAAGGTGGGGCCTGTAACTGCTGTGGGCAGTTTGGAAGTGTGCCCTACTTTAATGATTTAATGAGAGTTCCTCTCCCTTGTCTTCTGGCAGGGAAAAGTCCTGGATTGTAATATCCTCCCAGTAGGCTCTGTCTCATTCTAGAAGGCACCTCCTGCCCTTCCTCATCAGGAGGTGGTGTTACCTCATTGCGTGGGGAGGTCACTCATTCCAAGCTTCTTTGCTCACCATTGGCAGCTGCAGAAGATTCATTGCATGGGAGTTTCCCTTGTTCCAGCTCACACTGCTGATGCTGGGAGCCAGAATCAGCTCATCACAAGGGAGCTCTTTTCCTCCTGGCTTCCTTTCCCACAGCAACAGCTAGAATTGCAATGGGACCTGTGTTTTTCCTTTCTCATTTTGGGGGAGTCTTGGCCCTTAAGGCTGTTCCAGATGAGCAGGTGCATTGAGCTTTCTCCCTGCTTAGATGTGAGCCTTCTGCTGCTGCTGTTAGACTGGTTCCAGAGAGGATTATTATTATTAAGCAAAATTATGCCCTATATGCTGTGTTCCTGCAAAGGAACATCAGCTTTCCCTGGAAACAGTTCCTGCACACAACTGGAAAAGCAGCCCATGGGAATTGAGGGAAGAGAAGCCTTTTGGAGACATTTATGTCAGGCAGGTTGTAGGCTTTCTGCAATGTCTTGTTATATTGTCTGTGCAAGGGACAGTAGATGTTAAAGATTGGAAACAAAACCAAAAAAAAGGAAAAGAAACCCAAGTAAGCAACTTGCTGGCAGCATAGCAGTGTGAAAGCACTGGAACCAGTGACAATAGCATGGGAAGTGTCGTAGGACACAGGGACACTTGTGACTTGAGGAATAGTTGCTACAGGATAGAAGTCCAGATATCTGTTGTACTTTTAAATAGGCTGCATCACTCAAAACCTTTTAATCCTCACAATCAGCTATGCTTCTTTCTCTGGAACCGCTGACGCTCTGGAGAAGGCCTGACGTGCCAAAGGTCTGAACTGTATTGTGACGGGGAGCACAGATCCTCCCCAGAATCATAACAGATGGCAAAATAGATCTCTGAGAGGGACTGCCCAAGCAGGGCAGATTTTACTCAGTGGGTTATGGAAATTGATGCTGTGTCATTGGAAATGGATGGAGTTGGACTGTGTGGCAAGTACTGCAGCCCTCAGCAGCCTTTCAGAGCATGCCTGGGATGCAGCTTGCCTTTGCTCTGGGCTGGCCTGGGAGGCTCTGTGAGGTCAGAAGGCAAGAGCTGGGGAAGTGTGGCAGGAATGTCTGAGTGTGGCTGTGTTCAAAGGGCAGGTGTCGGGTCTGGTCGCTTAATGCTGAGCTTTACTTGCATCAAGGTTTACAGAAAAACGAAGGTCAAGTTGGCAGGCCCAGGTGCAATTTGCATTGCAGGTGAGTAGGTGATCTTAGATGACTACAGCTGACTGCATTGGGACTGGCCCACCTCCAGAGCTGAAGTGACACAGAGAGCTAAGCCAGAAAGCCAGGAATGCTGCAGGTGGAGTGGAGTGTGTGTGCTGCAATGCTGCATAACCATGGTGCTGGGGAGAAAGTCTGCTGCCTCCTGGAAATTCTGCTCTCAGTGTATATTGACAAATTCATTGAGAGCTGCATTTTTTTGTGTTCCTTGACAGCTCAGGAGCCAAGTGTGTGGGTTGTTGAAAATTAAAGTAGAAATCATACCTCTTAGTTCTAAACTTGGGTTTTCAGGGTATTAAGAATAGAATCTGGATTCAGGCCTGTGAGGCTGACAGTGCTGGAGACTTTGGACTCAAGCTCTTTTGACAGTGCTGCCCCTCCTCTGGGAACACCGTGCTGCAGAAATGGCTGGCAGTGTACTGGTTGCACAGGGGCTGATTCAAACCCTCCCAGAGCTCTCAGTGTTCTGGTCTTAATTCTTTCTTGTCTCTGCTGGGAGTTGTGTATATAATTGCTTTTATCAACTTGTTATTGTAATTTCTCCTATGTAGAAGGCTGCTGAGTGGCAGAGGGGTAGGAGTTTGCTGATTTTTAACATTCCTGGATTGCAATGCAGTCTCCAAACTCTGCATTTAACAATAAATCCAGCAAATCGGAGTTGGCTGTGGCAGCCAGACATTCATTCCTTTTTTTCTTTTTCATAGTTCAGAGGAACGAGGCTCTTATTGAGCAAAGGAAACCAGACACTCAAGTTCAGTCTGAGTTTTCATGCCAATTACCAAGTTTATTAAGAAAACAGCTACAGTCTGACACTGCAGTGCCTAGACAGGTTGGGGAGCCCCACTCGTCACTTACGGTGCCTTTCCAGCAAGGAAGCAGGGGATTTTGACCCTTTTTTGCTGGATGAGTTTTCTCCTTAATCTTTTACATATCTATCTTCTATATTCTGGTCTGGTTTTGAGTTTTCACACTGTAGCTCTGTCTGTGCTCACTTCCTGTCCACACTGTCTACAAGTGTTGACAAGCCCAAAACTTCCCTGAGCAGCCTGTTTCAATGCCTCTTCTTTCAGTGAAGAATTTTTTACTAATACCCAATCTAAACATCATTTGGTGCAATTTGGGGCCATTTCCTCTTGTCCCATGGCTTGTCATCTGGGAGAAGAGACTATGGCAAAGCTTGGGCTGTATTTTGTTCCCCTGTTTCCAAACAACTCATTAGTTATTCAGGGTGAGGAGAGCCCACCTGTGTGGAGACAAGCACCACACAACCCTGATCTGCTTTTGGTGGTGAAGGATCTGCGACAGCATCATCTCTGTGATGTTACTGCTGGTTCTGATGCGTGGTCCAAAGCTGCTCTGTAGGTAGCAGGAGACTTCCCCTGTCTTGAGCAGGCTTTGGTTTGGGGCCTGGCTGAGCTGACTTTTACCTTCAGTATTTAAACAAAGGCCAGAAGGAAGAGGTCACTTGGTGGAGAAACAGAAGTAGAAAGGGGAGAGGCATTTTCCTTTCCTAAAGGAAGCAGTTCAGACCTGTTGGTAAGATCTGCTAGGCATGCGGGCTTTTTAAAAGCTTGCAGCCTGGTTTTTACTGGGGTTGGTTTTTAATCAAGAATGCCTGGGCTGAAGTGAAGCCTGTGTAATAGGAAATTAGGGTTAATGCTTTCTGAGGAGAAAGCGCTTTCCCTGCAGGAGCAAATGGATGTAGATGACATGAAGGTGACTGGTGTTGTTGACACACCTGAAGGATGGGATTGACATCAAGAGGGACCTGGACAAGCTTGAGAAGTGACCCATGGGAATCTCATAAGGTTAAAAAAGGCCAAGTACTAAGGCTGCATCTGGGTTGGGGCAACCACCAGGATCAGTCCAGGCTGGGGATGGAGATCAAGAGCAATCCTGGGAGGACTTGGGGGTGCTGGTGGGTGAGAGCTGGACATGCCCTGGCCCTGCATACTGGGACCCAGAAACTCCCTGTGTGCTGGGCTGATCCCCCAGCATGGGCGGCAGCAGCGGGGGGAATTCTGCCCCTCTGCCCACTCAGACCTGCCTCCAGCCTGAGGGTCCCAGCACAGGAAGAACATGGAGCTGCTGGAGTGAATCCAGAGGAGGCACCAAGATTATCAGAGGAAGGATGGAGCAGCTCTGCTGTCAGGAAAGGCTGGGAGAGCTGGGATTGTTCAGCCTGGAGAAGAGAAGCTCCAGGTGACTTAATTGTGGCCTTCAAGTCCCTGAAGGAGCCAACAAGGAAGGTGGAAAGAGACTATTTAGAAGGGCCTGGAGTGATAGGACAAGGGGGAATGGCTTCATACTAACAAATAGTAGATTTAGATCAGATATTAAAAAGAAATTCTTCCCTGAGAGGTGAGGCCCTGGCAGAGGTTGCCCAGAGAAGCTGTGAGATGAGCTTTGAGTTCCCTTCCAACCCAAACGATTCTAGGCTTCTGTGAAATGCTGTTAGAAATGCATCCTGCTGCTCCCTCAGCACTTAGGCCTTGTGACTTGAGCTTCCTGCCTTGTGCACATCCCGCTTGGCTTTTCTGTCCACCAAAGTATATTGTGTCTGGCTGTATTCTCCCAGCTGTTGAAGTGTAGCAGTGGATCGTGTTTCTTTTAGGTCTGATTTGTGAGCAAGACTTTGACACTGAGTGGAGCAGAGGGAAGTTTATTTGAATAACCTCGGGTAGTGTGCCCTGAGACTGCACAGTCATGTCTCATGGCTTCTTCAGCTCTCCCCTGGGGCAGACAAGCTCATATGAGCAGGAACACTTTGAAGAGCATTCCTCTCCTGCTAATTCATTTTACCCTGGGCTCCACAGTGTTTACATACCTTCAGCTCCATGGCTGGCCTAGAGTGCACAACTTGTATTTCTTATTTTTTTATAATGCCTTCTAAGCAGCCCTTCACTTTTTCCATATCCTTTTGTTCCATGTCCGTGAGCAGAGCTTTCTCTTTTGACCATTGCTTTCTGAACCAGTTTTCCATTCCCTGTTGTTAGCTCCTGTGCATGTTAGTCCACACAGTGGGAATCTGTGAATGGATTTTCTTGCTTGGTGATGAGTGCCCATTTCACCCAGCGTGGATGACAGCCAGGCCTTTTGAGGAGTTTGGAGCAAGATGATGTGTTTTTGTTTCTCGTGTGCACTGGCCGGGTGCAATTCCAGCTTGTGCTGAGAGATGCATCACACTAGTGTCACTTTGAACCCAGCCTGGATATCATGGGGGACAGAAACACTGCCCTCTCAGTAGATTGTGCTCCTCTGCCCCTGCCAAGGGAGTCCTTGAGAGAGAACAGTCAATGGAGCTGGTGTCCTGGGAAGGTGCAGAGGAGGGCTGTCGGAGCGTGTTCCCCTGCCCTGTCCTGCATGGGGCTGGGTGGTTGCTGGACCCTCCTGGGCAGGGGGCCCAGCCACAAGTGTGGCTCAGGTGTCAGAGACACCTGCTCTTCCCTTGCTTCTCACCCTACAATATCTAGTGAGAACAAGAGCATAAGCTCTTGTGCCCTGCTGTTGTGAATGAGAGGCCCAGCCGGCTGTCTCCATTTTCTGCCTCCAGCAGTGGCAAGAGGACTTCAAGGCAAATGGAAATCAGGAGGGGATTTCCTCCTCTCCTGGCCCCATGGAACAGCTCTGCTAGTGACAGGAAAGGCAGACTGAAGGATTGGTTTGACCCTTATGGGCCCTCTCTGGAAAGGGGATGTGACCCCTGAGCCCTCCACATCCATCACCATTAAAAGCATTAGCCAAGAGCTCATTCTCTTTCTGCTGTCCAGTGAAAGGGAGAGGGGCTCCCTCCGTGTGCCAGGGAAGCATTCACCTTGTGCAAGTCCTGCAAGCAGGTACCACTATGGAAGAACCTTGGTAGGGAAGCTGGAGCTGAAGGGCTTCCTCCCATCCTCTCTGGACCAATGTGCCTGAGACCAAACTGCTTTCCTGTGTACTGGGGAAGTCATGGGTCCCTTGAGCCTTTATCTTTGACAGGCTGTGGATAGACTTTTCTTCTATTGGAAAGAGAAACTTGGGTTCAAAACAAAGTTACCCAGGACTGGAGCTTTCTGTGCCAGAGTGACCTCAGTCCTGTCAGTCTTTGCTACTGCCGTGTAAATATCTCAGAGCTAATGGACTTGCTTCAGATACTAAAGAGTTCTGTCAGTAAAAGCTTGGGAATAAGCCAGTGAACTCTTCCCTGGAATTTTGGGTAACTTTTGTTATGTAACTCAAGATGCAAGGAACCACGTTTCTGCAGGGTTGGAGAACTGTACAACTGACTTACCCTAAAGCTGAATATAAGCCAGCTGGGGCTCTAGTCCTGGAGACATCATCAGCAAGGAGCGTAACCCCTTAAAGCCTCTTTCATTAGGTAGAGATGTATTCACCTGCCCTGGGACAGCCCCTTTCTTGCAGGGAGAACCCCTCTGTCTAGTCTTGTGTGGTTTCATAGCCTCTTCCTGGCTCATTCTGCTGGCTGTCATGGTGACACACAATATGAGAAAGGCAGATAAATAGTGTGAATGCCAAACAGGCAGTGAACTTCCTGAGTGACAGCGCTGGTGTCAGGGACACCGCAGGGTCTGGTTGGCAAATAAAACTAGAAGAAGAAACAGTTACTTTAGCTACATTAATAACTTCCTTTCATCTCGGGGATAGTTCTGGGCTGAGTATCACAGAGGGTTTGAGCTAATGCTGTTACAGTTGCTGCAGAGCCTCACAAAAGCCTCATCTGTAGATTTTGATCTTATATTTGTCTTGAAAAATGCGTTTTTTTTTAACACTGAATAGATTTTCTTCAGTCTAACAAGGTATTCCTGTGGCTGACATTAAGTTCCTGTAAAGTTTAGTTTTTGTTTTTATTTAAGGAAAAGCAAGCAATTCCTACAAGTGTTAGTGTGAGTGTCCCTTTTGAGGCAGTAAGTGTAAGAATTGTGGAAATGCTCTGAAATCTGCATGTTTTCTAAAGAAATGTGGGGCAGTCTGCTGCGGTGAAAACAGCTATGAGGAGGCTGGAGCTCATGCCAGAGTTGGTTCAGGCTACCTGGGGGTCTGAGAGTGCAGTGAAGGAAAGAGGGAGACTTTAGCCCATTTAAACTGTATTTTTGCTTGCTGAGCATATCCAGTTTTCTGGTGGTGTGTTTAACCCCTCCTGGTCCATAGATCTAGCCATTGCATGGATCTTTCCATTCTCTCGCCTGTTTTCTTTCTTTGCTGCAACCCAGCAAGAAGAGTTCTGTGTGTTTTTTAAATATTAGAACTTCCAGGCTTCTGGCTATATTTCAGAGAGACTTTGGACAGATTCCATAGAGACCTAACACTGTAAAATACTTCACAGTATGCTTGATAAATATGGCTATTACAGATAATAAAGTGAGGGAGGGGGTTGCCATTGTGCACTGGTAGTTCTGCATGGGAGTGAAAGGGTTGTGTTTCCATGTCACTGATCCTGAAAAAAGCCAGAAGAGGGGCAGCTGACTGCAATGTTTGAGCATGAAGGATTTATGTCCCGTGGTGTTGGTAAGGCACGGGGGAGCCCCCGAGAGGCTGGCTGGTACCTAGAGCTGAGCTCCCGTGCTTATTGCTAACACTAACAGGAAGATGACTACTGCTGGCACAACTTCCATGGGAAACCTGCTGCAGGCAGGTCAGCCTGGCAGGAAGGCTGTCTTCTGGGAGATTAGATAACTGACTGACTGACTCTCCACCCCTGCACTCCTTCACTGGGGTAGCAGAGGCAATTTTAACTGGGCAGAATGGCCAATTCCTTGAAGTTACCTGTTTTTCAGGTGGAGACTGAGGCCTAGTCCTTACACTGAAGAGGACATCAGCCCTCATGAGTGCAAGTGGAGGGGTAGGCACTCTGCTCTGTGGTGAGCAGTGACAGGAGCCAAGGGAATGGCAGGAAGCTGTGTCATGGGGGATAGACTGGATATTAGGAAAAGATTCTTCCCCAGGGAGTGGTTGGGCACTGAACAGGCACCCCAGGTAATGTCACAGCCCCAAGGCTGCCAGAGCTCAAGGGGCGTTTGTACAAGGCACAGATTGTTGGGGTGTCCTGTGCAGGGCCAGGAGCTGGTCTCAATCATCCTTGTGGGTCCATCCAGCTCAGGATTCTATGACTCCTCTATTCCAGCTCTGACTCTATGGACCCTCTGGGACCTGTAGCTTTGCTTCCCTTTGTTTCCTCTGCGCCATGATAGAACTGAAGATGCTTGTTTTGTGTGCTTTGAGTGTCACATTGGAACAGTTTTCTCTGATCTAGAAAAAACCAAGACTGCTTTGTCTAAGGCTGCTTAAGATTTGTGTTGAAGAAAAAAACCCCAGGTTGCTCAAACTATTTGAATTCTATCACCTCCTGTGCAGCATGTGCATGGCTGAGAGCCAATGGCAATACAAAGCATGATGGTGCACATCTTCCCCATCCTGATGATGCCTTTGGGCTGCTTTCTCCAGAGCTGTGCAGCCAGTGCTGAGAGGCAACCAAATCATACCAAGATCAGATTATTTCATTCTGCTTCTCTATGTGGACAGTTTTCCCCAGTCCTTGTCCTGTAGTATTTCTTTTCCCCATGTGGAGAGCATACAGAACTGTGGCTGCACGCAGGCACCATGGGCACATGTAATGAAGCAGAGTCATTTCCTTTGGTTATTCAGGGCTGATCTGAGTGTGTGTGTAAATATGAATAACCTTTTTTCTTTTCACAGGCATAACGTGGGGCAAGGTGGTGTCCCTCTATGCAGTGGCAGCTGGGCTGGCAGTGGACTGCGTGCGGCACGCGCAGCCAGCCATGGTTCACACCATTGTTGACTGCCTGGGAGAGTTTGTCCGCAAGACCTTGGTGACATGGCTGAAAAGGAGAGGAGGCTGGGTAAGAAATGCTGTCTCGTCAAACTTGTTTCTGCATGTGCAGACCAGAAAATATCCCAGTTAATGAAAGGGAGAGTGCACTCCCTGCAGCTTTATACAGAAAAAGGCTGTGTGACAGTCTCTTCCACAGCCCTGTGGCCACCTCTGTCCTACTTACACCTGTGCTAGACATGTAACTCTATTACTGCCTCATGGCCCATCCTCAAAAACATCAGTTATTCTTGTCCTCAGCCTCCTGCGTAGCTGAGCCATAATATTTCAATCCTGACCCACCAGCATCTGTTGTGTTCCTGATCTTCTCCAGAGCTAACAGCCAGTCATAGTGGGACCCTGTAGGGGTCATTCCTGTGAGGCACTGGCGCAGGTTTCCCAGAGAAGCTGTGGCTGCCCCATCCATGGAAGTGTTCCAGGCCAAGCTGGATGGGGCTTGGAGCAGCCTGGTTCTAGTGGAAGGGGTCCCTGCCCACGGTAGAGGGTGGGACTGGATGATCTTTAAGGTTTCTTCCAACCCAAACCATTCTTTGATTCTGTGATATTCTTGGCCTGCTGTTTTCTGGCAAAAACTGACAAACTGGCAAAAAATGAGGCCTACTGGTTTCATTTTCCTTTTGCCCCTAAGCATCATGATTTCTTAGGTCTCTCTATACCCAATGTGAGCATTGGTTCCTGTGGAGGACCGTTCAGAGTAAGAACTTTATTTTGGTGCTGTGGAATAGATAGATACCTTTCCAGTGACCTGCTCAGCACACTGGACAGACTGGCTGGCTGTGTTAGTGGCTGGCAGCTGGGATGTCTGTATGTACCAGGTTCCATGTGCCTGTCTGGCAGGGCCACAGTCACTCCTTGGATCCTCTAGTTGGCTGCCTGGGGCACAGTATTGCTCTGTGACACCACTGAGGTTGTAGAACATCTTGTTCCCAAAGCATGCACTCTTTCCAGACTAAGCCACAGCAGCAAATTCCCCTTTTTCCAAGAGGTGAAATCTATTCCTGAGCCATCAGGAAATGGTCAGGCTCCCCATCCACACAGATCTGGAGAGAGGGGGATGTTTTTTTCCAAAGGGAGTACTGCTCCTTTGTGCTGAGACTTCCCAACTGTGTCAGTAGTTGGTTCAGTCACCTGATTTCTTCAGGAGTGGACACCTCTTTTGGTGAGGAGGAACTGGGAAAGTATTATTGTTCTGATTTTGGATCCCTTCCACTTCCTAAGTACTAATCCTACCTTAAATCATCCCTGTCCTTTCTAAAACTGCGTCACCTTGAGGCCAACTGACTCAGGGAACTGTTTGGTTGGGCTAAAAGTAACCTTTGATTTGAATGCCTAATCTGTTTCATTTTGCATTCCAAAAATTAATTGTGCTGAGGCAGGTGAAGAGGATATCCTGGGATTGAGTAACAGTGTTCCTGCCTGTTAATGCCAGTCCCTGCCTCAGTGTCATTTGAAGCTTGCTTTAACTGAATACCTGTTAGAGCTGCTTGAAATGTATTCTCTGAAACATTTTTTTTTTTAAAGATCTAGTTTCACTAAAACAGAAATGTTGCATAGAAGCACATCTCTTTCTAGTTTCCAAGTACTTTTTTCTTTGTTTTGGTAAAACTGGCATGCTCTGATAAGTTAGCATCTTGTTTTAATTTTTGTGTTGCTTCATTAGAGTTTGAAAATGGAATGTTTGAATAGTTCCAAAAGGATATTTTTGGAAAGTTTGTTGCATAGCAAACAAGCTGCAAAGCCCATCCCCAGACCAGCAGTGGTTCTGTGCAGCTGGGGAGATAAGTCCACCGCTGGCTCCTTCTGCCAGCCATCCCTCTTTAGATGGGCAGCTGAATTGAATATTGGAGTTGTTGAATCTATGCTGATTGCTCTTGGGATTTGGCCCTAAGGAAGGGAAGCCGACTTCACTCCCCCACATCAAACAAAAGGACTGTGAAGGCTGCTGGGTTGTTCTGATACAGCCCATTTCCAACACCATTATCAGCAATTCTGGGCTGTGAAGAGGAAATACTTTCCCTCTGGAAATGAGGGGTGCCTTCAGTCTGGGGAAAGGCTGCTAATCCTCCTGCAGTCTTGTGCTGTGCTTCCCTTAATGTTCATCCTCTTGATAAAGGCATTGCAGCAAGGACTTTCCCAGCCTGGTTCCCTAATGGGCCAGACCAAACAGCTCTTTGATGGAACCCTCTCTCTCCCTGCCTGGCCTAGCTGGTGCTGGTTTGTCTTGGCACGCTGTCCTTGTTCACAGGGCCCCCATCTCTGACACAACAGCTTAGCCTGAGGCTGCCAAGAGTAATCACCGTGCCGTGTAGAGAAGCCACTACCCTGAAAAGCCCAACCCAAACTTTGTAATTTCTCCCCGGGAAGAGTTTGCAGCCTCAGTAGTGGCTTTACAGTAGAATAGAAAGATTGATTTTTAAATTTTTTTTTATCAGCAATTGCTACAAAGGAGTGCATGTGACTTGAATTTGTTTGAATAATTAACATAGAACATCAAACTTCCATTGCAACAGTTTATCAGTGCCTGATAAGGCAAAAAGACATGCGTTACTAAGTAGCTTTGAAGTTTTTGATTCCAGCGCCTTATCAGGTAGGCTTGATTTGGATAACAACAGCTAAGGCAATTGTTAAACAGCTGAGCAATTTTGCTTATCTAAGCAAGCCTCACACAGATTTGTAAGTGCTTCTGAGTGCGTCTCCTCTTGGTTAGAGCAGTGAGGTCATTGCCTTTGGGAGAACATAGCAGGGCTTTAAGGATTTTACGTTTTCTGATCTGGCAGTTAACCCTCTACAGCTGCAATCAACCCAGTGTGTATATTGGGCCTTGTACTGGCTCACATGAGGCACTAAAGCCCATTAGAGCTTATGTTTCTCATGGATCAGGTGCCCTAACATGTGTTCAGATTGGTACCTGCATGTCCTGACTTCTCTCAGCTAAAGGGACAGTTTGACACAACTGTGTTTTAAACATGATCCCGTGCAAGTCGCTGTAATTTGCCGGTTGAATCAGTTCAGACTTTTTTCAAATGCAAATAGGGTGAGTGTGCTAAACCATCATTGAAAGTATTCAGGGAGACCCACCTTACTTTCCTCCACAATACAGATAAAGTACCTGTAACCACCGGTACCACATTGCAGCATCTTCTGGTAACTGTATTGGCTCTGCTTGCTATGTTTGCTTGCCTTTTTTAGCTATAGGCAGCAGCGTTTCCACACCTTGGTACTGACTCAGCTTTCTGTCATTCTGTTTCTTCCCATCATTGCATGCCTGTATTCATTCTTCCTGCAGTCTCTGCTTGTCAGTTATTCATGGGCTCAGCTTCTCCTGATGCTCCCAGGAGAGCATTGGTGTGGTGAGATGCACCGTGCCAGCCTTCCAGACACGGTGAACAAGGAACTTCTGGGACATGTGGGAGGCTGCTGTCAGCAGAGCTTTGGTTTGTAGATGATGATGGGGTTGGTTAGTGTGGCTGTACTCACTAACCAGACTCTGGGATTTGTCCCTTCAGCCCCCTTTTCCATTCTTCTGATGATGACCAAGGTTGATTGGGCAAGGCTCACACATGTCTTGAACGCAGGCAGAAGGAATAGAGATTATTGGAGTATTCATCATCTCTCATGTCCTTTTTTGGGGAGGAGTATCTCAGAGTTGAGAGTCTGACTTATCTTTGCTTGGTCAATGAGAAACTTATGTCAGAAGGCAAATTTGGAAGACTGCTGAGCTAAGCTTGTAAAGAAAAAGCTTTTGGGTCTGTGAACTCTTGCCCTCCTTGTGATCTGATTATTGTTCCCATTTGCCACCCAAAAGTTGTTTCTGGAAACCACATGGGGCTGATGTGCTAACAGTGCACCCCCCTGTTATACAACCACAGTCCACATCTCCTTGTGCTGGGCTGGAGTTTAACCACAGCTCAATTATATCACTGGCAAAGCTTTTACTTTTGATTCCTCCACCAGAAAATGCATTTTCCCCTCTACCTCTGTCCTGTTCACTTCACCCTCTGGATATTTTCCATTTTCTCCTTTGCATGCCAGCTGAGAGCCTATCTCTATCAATTTGCTGGTTTGTTTGTTTTTCTGTAATCATTGCAGGCCAGCTTCTCTTCTTGTTAATACTTGAAACCGGCTGCCCAAGCGATCTTTAAATCTGGCTCACACATCTGGGAGGCATCTCTGCTGGCATACATATTTCCACAAACAAAGCTACAAAGTTTGCATTGCTTTAGATTTAAATTGGGGGATGGCTTGCTTGAACATCTTCCAAAGAAAACATTAAGGCAAGAGAAAAAGTGCAAGTAACTTGAGCTGATATTAAACAGGACAACCTCTGGGAAGCATCTGGCTTTACAGAAAAAGATGGAAATGCTGATACTGCTAAGGCTTCCTAGACCTTTTGAACAGGGAAAGAAAGCTGTATTTAACTATCCAAAATGGAAAGTGCTGGATAATCTTCCTGTAGCATTTCTTTCCCCAGGGGTGGCTGAAAAGGGGGACACTTTCCTTGTTGATGGGGAGTTAGGAAAGTGTATTTTGCCGGGCTCTGGAGCCTGATTTAATAACTTTCAGTGTGTGGAAGTGTCAGAGCCAACACCTGGTGCTGCAGCAGCGGTGGTGCCATGCTGTGGGTTGTGGGGCTGGGACAACCTGCAGAAGTGGCTGATGTGGGCATCTCTCTGATGATCTCTCTTCCCTCCTCATTAGGCAGACATCACAAAATGTGTGGTGAATACTGACCCCAGCCTTCGCTCCCACTGGCTTGTGGCCGCTGTTTGCAGTTTTGGTCACTTCCTCAAGGCCATCTTCTTCGTCCTGCTGCCTGAGAGATGAGTCTGAGTTGCCAAGCACAACCCCCTTGCCCCATCTTCTCTCCCACTCCAGAAGCAACAAGAAGTAACTGGAGAAGTAATTCCAGGTTGGTAATGGCAATCTCTGAAGAGGAGGAAGAGAAGAACTGGGACAAAAAAAAGGCTTGTTCTACTCTCCCGTCAGCTGGGAGCAGATGATCAACCACAGTCTCCTATTTGCAGCCAAATGAGCCTCTCTCACCATTAATCCTTTCAAGAATCTTGTTTCTCTGGATAACTTGCATGTGTGGCCTAGGTGTTGCTGGTTCCTGGGCATGCTGGTGGCAGTCATGTGCAGCATGGATGTCAGATGGCTGCTCCTTACAGCTGTGTTGCATGCCTATGCTAGTGCCAGGCAGAGGGGAGGAGGAAGGGAATATTCCTTGAAATGGGATAAGAAAATAGGAGAGGGGGAGAGTCCCTCATTTGCTCCATGTGATTTCCCTTTCAGTCCTCAGACTTGCTTTGTGTTGATTCTAGTTGTTATATTTGTGCTTAAACTTCATCTCCTTTATCCCTAACTCGCTTGCTGGGCTCTGCCCCAGCACAACATGGTGGATTTTTAACGAGATAAAACCAAACATTCTGTCAATAGATGCTTCTCCCTGATGTGTCTTGGAGATTGGTCTGAGTGGCTGTGTGAGGGGCAGGACGAGAGGGGCAGTGTGTGTTTTGCTGACCCCTCTTACTGCACTCACCCCAGTCAAACAGGAGAGTGAGGGGTGATGCCTTCAAGCAACAACTCGGGATGGAATTTCATCATGAAGAAAAACGTTTTGATTTTGTTTTGAGGTGTTTTCAGAGCTAAGCATGTAAGTAGGAAAAGCTGGGAGGTATGGGCAGAAATAGGGAAGCAGCAAGTGAACTGGCTGGCATTGTTAAAGCAGTGAGCTGTGCTGAAAGTAGCTGATGTATGTTTTTCTCCTTTAATCTCTTTGGAAGTACAACTTGTAGTCTTCTTTGTGGCAAACAATAAAAGAAAATAGGTGATATTTCACTATTGCAAAGGCTATTGTATTTGCTTCCAGACCAGACTTAACAATTCCAAAAAAGGCCAGAACAGTGCAGAGACAAACGCTCCGGCCATGCTAAAAATACTTCAGCTTTTCCCCTGGTAGACCATGTTAATGTGTTAAAACTATGACTTGCCTGGTTCATGCCTGGAATTTAACCCATGTTGTTGCCATGTCAGAAACATGCTGTTTTCACCAACAGATTCAGGGCCTCCCTGACGTCAGCAGGGAAAGGCCGCAGAGCCTTTTCTCTGCCAAAGCCTTCTGGAGACTCCCTGCTCACTGCCCTGCTCCCAAAAGTGTGGCAGTAGGCACAGAAAAAAAAAAGTGGATTAAGAACATGTGGTACTATAGGAGGTTTTGCCCCTTTTTTTTTTCCTGATTTCCCTCCCAAACATTTAGAGGGGCTTTACTCTTCCTGCAGGAGTTACAAAGGGATCTGAGAATAAAGCAAAATCTTTACTTTTGGGTACTATCTGTGGGCCAGGTCTCTACTCCCAGTTTGCAGTGCTGTGCTTTGAGCATCACAAACCCTAGCAGAGGATGTGTAGGAGTTAGATCCTTGCACATTCCTGCTTTTTCTGCTCTAGCCCTCTGCACTTTGGCTGATGCCTTGGCAGTGGGTGCTGGTGCCAGCTTTACCCCTAAGTGCTACACCCCCGGTGACAAGTGCTGTGCCAACTTGGTCTACATGTACATTTTCAGTAGTAAAGCAATTCTTGTGGATCAAAGCCCTTCTAGGGCAACCCCCCTCATCCCCAGTCTCCCAACAAAAACACTCACTGAGAAGGAGAGAGCCTGGCATTTCACTTCAAAGCTGTGTGCTGCCTTGGACAGTGGCTAGGGAGACTTTGGGGTGAGTTATACTGATGAAGTTCCCAGTGTGGAGGCAGCTGAGGTGCCATGAGGTTAGGGCATTTTTATGCATGTAAAGCTTGCACCAGTTCCCCAGATAAAACCAAATTGCCAAAGGAATTTTTTCTTTTTTTTTAAATTTCCTGACATAATTATGTCAGCATCAGGGGTTTTGCTGGCATCACTTACAGTTAGGATTTTATTCCTTAGATTCCTGGTAGATCTGGCTATGGAAATTTAGAGCAGGTACATAACACTTGGGGAGCTACACTAATCACCTTTGAACAGCAGAGAGAGGATCTCCTCCAGTCTGCAACAGAGACACTGAAAGCTTTATAGCCCATGGCAGGGGGGTGCAGATTTGTTGTCCTGAAGGAGCTTGTGGAAAAGGAGACTTTGTATTTCTGGAAATACCCTGGTTGTGTGCAACTTTGACTTGGACGGTTTGACAACTCATCAAGTCCAGCTTGCTTTGTGTCTCATGAAGTGTGTGGGAATTACTGGAGCAGCACAGTTCCACAGTGGGACTGGCAAGACCTATCTCAATTTAAATGCTGTTTTGAAATGTAATATTTAAGGCTATGGCTGGTTTTTTTTTTCAGAAAACAAGTGATAGCAGAAGAACTGTTAAGGAACACAAAGAGTTAAATGCACCAATTAAGTGGATTTAACAAAAAGATAATGACAAGCCAAATAAAGCAGCATTGCTGGAAAGGAATGTGTGTGGGTGGGAAGGGGGTTATGGAGGCAAACAAAGGCTCAGCCTGGAAACTGCTGATAATGAAGAGGTGGTGGAGCTCCCCTCGAATTGGTTTCAGACTTCTCTGCCTTCTGTCTGTCTTCTTGCATTTGCTAGTCCCTGCAAAATACATACTGGAGCTGAGCAGTGTTTGCTCACCTTGCACTGGGTGTTAAAAGGAGGGTCCTTCGACCATTCTCACTCCTGTAATAAGCACATCACCACCAGCCTTGTCACCAAAATAAACAACAAAGCAGACAGAATTGCACACACCGCTGTGCATTTAGGAAAGAACAGTATTGAGCATGATACAGACAAGTGTTTATGTTGTGCTCAGTCCTATCTGTAATGTTTAGCCGTTTTGGAGTACTTCCAGAGGTCCTTTACAATCTCAGCTGTTCTGGGGTCTGTGATTTTTCTATTCCCTCTTCTCTTTTCGCTAGTCCTACCTGATGGGAGACATCAGGGTTGGTTGTTTATCACCGTAATAAATATTTTCCTTTTAAATGATTGATGAAAGTCCTAGGAATAGATCTAATTTATTTAGTTGTTAAAGAAAACCAAGAAGAAAACAAGTACTGAGGTTAATACTAGAATACTATTGTGCTTCTACGTACCAAAAGCCTGTCTGTTGTTCCTCTTCCAGCATCAGAAACTGAAAACCCCCAAACTACCCACTTCATTCTTTTCCCTCGGTGTTTCCAACTATCTGTTTGAGAAATTGGCTTGTAGTAAAATCTGCCTTCATTTTTTTAAAGCTGTTTTTCACACATTGAATATTCTAAGTGAGACTTACACACAAATTGTTTTGAGGGGCCATTCCCTGTCCCTAGTGACCTTTCAGTCCACTGCCCAGTTGTTTTTTTCTTTTTTGTGAAGGGCAGCAGTCTAGGGGGGAGGGGACAAACCTCATCTCATCATGGGGAGACATGGCTATTGCTCACCCCATTAGGCACTTGCAGAATCCAGCCAAGCTTTAGCTGTCTCCTGCCTTTCTGTCCCACCAGAAAAACTGGGGGCTTAGGGAAAATGTGAGGCAAGGTCAGGTGGAGGCATGGGATGTGCTTAGGGAGAAGCAGGAAGAGGAAGAAAGGGTTGGATGGAGGTGGGAAAATGGCATCTTAAGTATTTTTGTGGCTGTGGAGTGTTTTGCAGAGGAGAGTTTTGCCTGTGGTTACAGCAGAGAGTAGAACCTGGAGGAACCTGAGCCTCAGCTCACCTTTGTTCACAGAAGAACTTGCTCCGGTAAGGATTATCCCACCATCCTCCCCCTCCAATGCCAACCTCATTTTCAGTTTCTTTGTAGTCAGCCTACACTCAGTCAACAGAAATATCTGCTTTATCACAAAGAGGGGAAGTAGAAAAGCCCTCTTGGTTTGGCAGCTTAAATGATAAGCATTTGAGAAGTGCTTATCATGTCCTAGACGTGGCCTTGCCCCAGCCACAGCCTTACTTGTACCTGTCCCCTATCAAACACTGGCAGCAGGTTCACCTTCTTCAAAATAACTACAGAGAGTGGTCTCAGTCTTGCAACAGATGTCACCTGTGTTCCTGCACTGTTTTTTCTCCTGCAAATGGAAAGAAAACAGTCTGTGAAGGCCTTAATTTATCAGACTTGCATCTGTATTATAGACCAAAGTACAGAACAAGAGCGACAGGGAGTGAGATTGAGGTTTCCCAGGAAATTGCAACACCAAACTTCCTCATTTTCAGACTTGTTTTTTAGACCCTGAGAAAAAGCTCTATTTTATTTTCCTATTCTCCTTTTAATGTGCAAAGTCTGCAAGTGGCAGGTTTTTTGTGCACAATTAAACTGAAGATGAAACAGATTGCAAGTCCCTTAGACGGGTTTCTGAAAAGATCAGACCCCGAAGGCATTCCAAGGGCTTTGCCTTCTTGATGAGGCTCTCATCACTGTGTGTCCCCTCGAATCTCTTCCCTGTCATTGCTTTTTTTAGATCTACTATTTATAACTTTATAGGCATAACTTTGCCACAGATTAATTATTCTCTTAGGGCAATGTGAAAACAATGCATGCTACTAGATTAATGACAAGCAAACAGCAATTTAATGTACTGCTGGCTGAGTCTACAAATTTCTTCTGTGCAAGTGGTTTGACAGCTGGAGTTTAAATACTCCCTCAGAAAAGCCTGTAACCTCTTTAACTCTAAACATTTTGACCCACTGGGATTATGAGCCCCCAGCACAGCTAAACAGAGCAATCCTCAATTGAACTTTACACTGTCACCAGGACCTGGAAATGCATTGCATGTTCAAGCAGAGTCTGTGGGAAATAAAGTGCCCCTGGGTCAATCACACGACATGCAAACCATGTCCAGGCAAGGTCAGATGAACAAAAAGCTTCCCCTCTCACAGAAGGAAAAAAATAAAGAGTCGGGAAAGGAATTTCCAACTTTCTTGAAAACATATTTCAGAACTTTAACTCAGGAGAAATGTCTTCTCTTTGCCCATAGAACAGCATTGGAGCTTGTCTTCTCCATCACTGCAGAAACACTTGCTATACACTTGTTAAATACAATCCCCTGTTGTTTCAAATTTCCATTTCAGTCCCTATCTCATGGCCTTCCCTCTTGCTTTTGTTGAGCTCTTTTTTTAAGCAAGATAAACTTTAATTCCCCATTCCCTGCTGGAGTGTGACTCGTGCTGGACTTGCTCTTGAGTCCCTTTCAGTCACCTCAAGGGCAACTGGTTTGGGTTTTGGAGGACTGTGGGCAGCACCAAGGACCTTCAGCATCACTAATCTGATGGGAGCTGAGGGGATGGGCTACTTGGTGGGACCAGCCCACGCAGTGTCTAACCTAACTCTCATTAGGCAGGAGCTGGAGATCCTGCACTGGTCCTTGCTGTGCAGATCCATTCTCCCAGTGCTCTGTGACACTGTCCAGGGAACATAAAACCACCTGAAAGTTGATCTTGAAGGCCTCTCAACATCGTGGTGTTGCCATTTTACTCCTAATGTGGAGGTGTGAGTTGGGGACTGTGCAGTGGCGGCTGCAGTGACAGTTTGTACCTGTTTCCCACCAGAGCTGAGCCTGTATTTTTTGGTAATCTAAGAAGGGGATTAAAAAAACCCCGAAATAGCCTTTTATTTTGATCTCCTTGGCACTTCAAAAGAACAATTCAATCACCGCTAAGCTGCTAGAACATACTTTCCTCTCAGTTCCTCAGCCAGAAATGTCCAGACTGCCCTTTTAAAGCCTGGCAAGTTTCTGCCAGCTAACTGCCTTGCCTTGTGCTGTCAGCTTTCCCTCTCAGTTCGCTGGCATTGCTCCTGGGGAAAGGTGTCTGATCCCCATGGCCACCTGACTCAGCAGGTTGTTTTCTCCCCCAGAGAAAGCAACCCTGTCCAAACCATCTGGTGGCTGTAGCAGAGCTGGGTGCATCCCTGAATGGCATTGTGCCCCGTTGCCTGGCGTGTTTTCTCTTTTGTTAGTGCTGGCCCACGCATTTCTACAGGGGGGGGAAAAGAGAAAGCACAGTTGGCTTTTGAAAAGGAGCAAATTCCAAGGATTGTGTTCAAAGCCTCTTCTGCTGCCTTCAAGGTTTGGGTACACGCTGCTGGCACTGACTGGCTGATGGACGCCGTGAGCCTGTAATCTGTGGCTAATGGTAGATTACTTGAGCTGGGAAAAGGTGCTTGGAATATCTGCACCCTTGGGTTTTATGGCTTCACTGGAGGAGGAGAGCAGCACGACTAAAAATACTTACGTGTTCAAGCTAGGGTTTTGTCTCTGAGGGGGCGCGATGAATTCACAGAGTCAAGCCCTGAATGTGTATTATTACAAGCAATAAACCTACTTGGGGCTGGAACTAGCTCGAGTTAAATTATGAGGCACCCTTCCCAAACCCTGCAACACATCAGGGGGAAGACCAGAAAAACTGCACGGCAGCTTTACTTAAATTTAAGCAGTTTAATAAAATAAGAAGTTAGTAGAATGGCTTGTGTTGACTTTGAATTCACAGCCTTGAGGGGGTTTCTGTAGGGATGAAGACTGGATGAAGCAAGGCTGTGTGGGGCAGCTGAGTGGGATGATCTTCCATCAGAGCTGGCAGGAAGGTTTTCCTGTCAGTTTTAGGCTTCAGCTCTGGTTTCAGAACAGGAGCTGGAGGAGAGGGAGCACACAGACACCCAGGGATGGGTGAGGGCACAGCAGCTGGGAAAAGGCAGCCCAGACCCCACACCAGGGCTCTGGCCCTTCGGATCACTGCTGCTTCTCATGACAAAGGGCTGTTTCTATTTGCTGTCCCTCATGGCAAACACAGCTCCAGGGCTGAGGAGAAACAAAGTCTTGAGGATACCAGGAGCCTGAAGTGTCAACACACCAAGATTAATGTGCAGTGACTTAAATCAGCTCATTTAGGAGCTCATAAAATGTAAAGCACTGAAGGAAAGGAGAGGGGAAAGGAGGGGAAAGGAGAAGGGAAAGCTGTAAGGAGAGTAGTGTGGTCCAGGGGTATCCCATGGATTCTCAGTGTACTTTCCAAAACCCAGTTACCTTGTGGAGACAGCTTCCTAGCAAGAAGCGTTTGTTGACTGCATATATTTCTGTCTGCAGACATAAAAATTTCACTCAGCCCTGCATTTGAAGGGAAGAAGAGCAGCTGAGAAAACATTTGCCCTTTTTCAAAGAGCTTTATTTACTTTGGGATCAGAGTGATTCAGAATGGAGGCACCAGCCGGGGCTGGAGGCAAAGCTGCACTTCTCTTGAAGAGGGAGTTAAGGATTATGTCAAAAGTGGAATTTAATCCTGCTGTCTTTCACTTAAAAGATTTAGCAAAGTGCTTCCAATTTACTCCAGAAACTTCTCCAAGGACAGGGATGTCCTCAGGCTTTGAGGGAGTCAAACACTGGGCGACTTGTCTGAAGGAAGCAACCCATGTGCATGGCCCTCACTGCCCTGTTACCATGGGCAGAGCTGAACATTCCCATCCCATAACCAGGAACCAAGCAAAGAAGGAAGAGTGGAGCAACAAAGGGAGTGAAGAGGATGATTTTACATCCTAGACCCAACCTCTTGGGATAACACTGGACAGCACAGTTGGCTTCTGCATTTGCAGGGCGTTTCACTCCCAGGCTGACTTTGTAGAGGGAGGCTCTTCCCTCCCCAGGGATTCAGTGCTCAGGGTGCTGGCTTTGGGACAGGCTGGCTTTGGGACGTGGGCTACTGGCAGTGCTGGCTCTACAGGCAGGCAGGCAGGCAGGATCTTGAGCTGCTGCAGTGGCATTGCCAGTGCCAAAGTGGGACAACAACCTCTAAGCACAAACCAGTCGCTTTCTGTCTCCCCCACCTTAGCAGACTTAAAGTTTAACTTACAGAACACAGTTCTGGTTTTCAACGCTTGGGAAAAAATTGTGAATATCTAGCCTGGGCTCTCATGCCAGACTTCATGGGTCTGTCTGATTTTGTGTGTCCCTTGGGTGGCCAGGAGCCTCAGAGTGAAGGGGCTGGACCAGGTCTGTGTTGAAGCTGCTCAGAGGAGAATGAGAAGATGCTGGCACTCGCTGGTGGCCCTGTGAGATCGTGAAAGACAGCTCAGCCAAAGGCAGTCCAAAACACCATGGCTGTGCTTTGTGATGAAAATTAGATGAAGCTGGGGCTGTAGTGAGACAGTGGCAGGCACAGAACTGCATAGGGGAGTCAAGGTTCAGCAGTGCCCCAGCACAGGAGTCCCCCCCACAAAGTGCAGGGGGGCATCACTGCACATGGTTGCAGCAATTCTGTACCAAAAGGACAGCACGAAACAGCTTCTCTGATTAATGCTGGGTATAAAGGCCAAGTTGGATGTGGCTTGGAGCAACCTGGTTTAGTGGAAGGCATTCCTGGCCATGGCAGGGGGGTGGAGTGAGGTTGTCTTTAAGGTCCCTTCTAACCGCTGTGTAATTCTGTGATTCTGTAAATCGGTGTAAATGTGTGTTTGCTCTTCCATGCTGATTTACTATCCCCATCCTCTACAGAAGACAATCTCCACTGGGTGCTTTGAGGGAGCTGCTTTCTCCACCACCTATTGCCATGCAGAGGAGGTGTGACGCTCGTGGGAAGGTGGGCCATGCTGCAGGGACATGGCTGTGTTAAACCTCTAAGTGATGCTGACAAACCAGTTCTTCTGTCTTACTGCTGCCCAGCGCCATGGGCTGACTTTGCCTTGGCAAACAGGGCTCTGTGGGGTCCGATGAGCGCTTTGGGAATAGTCACCTGTGCAGGTAAACCAACCAAACTTGCGTTGGGTGGGGTGAGACCAAACAGCCTCTTCCTCAATGGGAGGGAGAGGTTTAGGTTGGATATCAGGAAAAATTTCTTCACTGGTGTTCAAGCACTGAAACAGGCTGCCCATGGCAGTGGTGGAGTCACCGTTCCTGGAGGGATCTGAGAGATGTATAGATGTGGCGCTTGGAGACATCACTTAGAGGTGGCCTTGGCAATGCTGGGCTATCAGTTGGACTTAATGATCTTGGAGGGCTTTTCCAACCTTAATCATTCCATGATTCTATGGTTAATCCCATTTTGCATGGCTGACAGCTCCTGAAAGTGGCCTTTGCCAGATCATAATAGGCAGAGAGAGCAGAGCAGGGTTAACCTGCCCCCTTAAAATGGTCAGGTTAAGGGGGCAGGACTACCTGCCTTCACCTGCTGTGAGAGCCTGCTGTGATAGAGAGCAATAGCCTCTCCTGGGGAGACTGTGGGCAGCCTCCGGTGCTGATTCACACAGTCTGGAGCTGGAGGAGCTGGGGAAAAGCCAGGGTCACCTCCCTGCAGACCTCTCATGCATTTTGCCATCTCAAGGGACCACTGGGTCCCACACAGAGGTGCATATACACAGCACAGACCAATGGGATTTGCAGGCACCGGCTTCCCGGCCTTACTTTCCAGGAGCAGGCGTGTCAAGAGTGCACAGAAGACTGAGAAAAACAGGCACATTTGCGAATGTTTTTCCCCTTTTTGAAAGGGGAAAAACATTTGCAAATATGCCTGTTCTCCAGGCACTCCTGGGAGAGCATAAGGGGTATGTTTGGAAAAAACCTGACACCTTCATCTCCTCCTTTAGTAACAGTTCAGCCTGCTGGAAATACATTATTTGACTCAAAAAGCAGTCTGGGAACTTCAACATTACCCTCATCCCTGTAGCGCCAGCCTCTCCCAGCCAGCCCCAATGCCCACAGGCAGGAAGGCCTCCAAGGGAGCAGCATGATGAGGAGACCCACCACACAGCAAGATGGTCCATTTTCTCCTAAAATGTTTGTAATTAAGATCCCTGGTGATGTGTGTCCTATAACACACTAAAATTAAATAAAGGAGGCACTGTCGCAACTCTTGAAAAACTAAACAAACCAGAAAAAAACCCACAAGGTGCACTAGAAGGAAGCAGAGTTTGGACTGCCTTTCCAGGCCTGGGATGCTGCTTCTGCAGGTACAAACATTTATGGCCATGGATTTGTGAATGCAATTGAAGCCATGGAGTGGAGTTATCCACATAAACTCAAACTCTAAATGAAATCTCATGGCAGCTGTCCTGCTTTCCCAGCTGACGCCGTGCTCCAGAAAGCAAAGTGGATGAGAGAATAAACTTGAATTCATTTTTGATAATGCTGCCTTTAGCTTTTCTTTCTGCTCCTCCCATGGCACTGCTCTCACCCCTGCACCCATGGGTCACGAGGGCACTGGCTGCTCTGTGGGCATCGCTGGTGGCCACCTTCCTTGTGCCAGGTTGGAAGTGGATGAATCGACACTTCAGGTGCATTGCTTTGCTGGTGTCTGGCTGGATGCATAGAACCGGGTTACAAAAACCACTGTAGTGCTGCAAAAATCCCACAGTGCTTGGCCTGCTCTTGTCTCAGAGGAAATGCTCTTTTATTCAAACACATTCACAGTGCTTAGATAATGAATGTAGGACTAAAAGAAGTATTTCCATGCCTGGATATTCCAGTGTTTTAGACAGCAGGAGGATAATATTTCAAGGCTGGGAGACATAAAGGCACAGAAGAAAGTCCCCTTTTGGGCACAGGTGGTGCTGGTAGCCAGGTGTGGTTATTGATGCCTGTGCTTCAGATACTCCACAGCATCAAGGATGGCTTTTTTCTTCTGTTGCTTACTGGAAGCAATAGCAGAGCAGATTTCTTCCTTTCCCCTCAAAACCAAAGGCCTTTGGGTCCAATACACCACTCCCTACCCACCAAGCCCTTACAGCTGGGTGTTTGGTCACCCAGGTCATGGCTGGAAAATGTTGCATATGAGTAAAACTGGCATTCCACAGTGCTGTGGTACTGCTGAATCTGCACAGGTCTTCACTAATGAACATGAAACATGGGTGCACTGCTGGGGCTGGATGCACTGCTGGGGGTTGGATACCTCCATATTCTCCTGGCCTGGCCATACTCTACTACTTTTAATTAAGAATATTTTTGCTTGTTATCTCATTCCTCTCATAACATTTCTGTCATACCCAAATGGGATAAATGTGCACCAGATCCAAAAGCTTGACCAAGGGGCTTGCCCAGGTGCTGCCATATGGCAGACTGGGAGAAATTATCCATTACTGAAATATTCTGAGCTGAAAAGTGGAAAGAATGTGTTTCTGATGTGAACTAAGGGATAATAATCTGCAAAAACAGTGTCTCCTAAAGGCTGAGAGCTCAGATTTGGCACAGAACGCCTCAGCAAGCACTTTGTGGAGCAAGGTGAGTGGGAGCACAGCAAAGACAAGCTGTTAAGAAGGAAGTCAGGTGCATGAAGCTGCTGCAGGCTCCCAGGCTCCCTGCGGGGCAAATATCTGCATTTCTCCTGTTTGTGTTTGCCTGTACATGAAGGATGTCACCTCCAAACCATGGCCACACAGTTGTACCAGGAGAGGGAAGGAGATGTGCCAGAAATACAGGATCCCATGTGCCGAGGAGCCCCAAACTCAACGTGGGATCAACATGCACGAGGATTCTTCAGCACATTGGTACTCAAAAGTAGTGTCACCACCTGATAGGGCCAGGTGGTCACATGGCAGCATCTCCATGACTTTGGGAGGAGAGGGATTTCCACCTCTACCCATCTTCTTGCTTCCCTGATGCTTATGGGTGTTTCTGTGTTGGAGCTGTATCTGCCCCACAAAAGAAAAGGTCTTTCAAAATATCCACTGTGCAAAAGTTGTGGGGGATGGGGTGGGGGGCTTGACAGACCAAGCATGGCTGATGGAATTTTGTTTCCTGTGGGAATGCCAGACATCCCCTTCATGGCCTGGCTGTGGCTGATCCATGCAACAGTCACACAGGATTCCAGTTCAGTGGCCGCTGGGCTTCTGAAGGCTGGGCCGGACTGTGTTTGCTGAAGCAATAGCCAAGGCTGTGTTCTGATACTGGGCTCCTGGTTCTGGCACTAAGAAAGTCCAGGTGATATCTCCAGTGGTGACAGTGCAATTCCTGGTGATGATGCCCCTGTTGGTGGAGATGCCTGGTGCTGATGCCATTCTGGCAGCTCTGGAGCTGTAAAATACTTGTGGTGCCCACAGAGCTCTGCTTCTCAGCTCCCTTCCCACGCCTCTTCTTTTCCCAAACTATTTTCACTTACAATAGTTCTCACCATACAACGCCCCAGGCTTCAAATCATGATCACCGTGCTGATCCTGTCCATTGATGTCTCTTCCATGACAAAGCTATGAGTTCATTTTGACAAGCTCGGCTCCATGGGCATTGCTTTCAGGCTGCCTGCAGGTGTGCTGCTCAGACATGTTTCAACAGTGCTGCAAACAAGCAGCAGTTTTAAAGAAAAATGACATAATCAGGCCAGATCTTGCCAAATATTCTTACCTGATGGATGGGATCTGTTTACTTTATTGCATTAAAAAATAAAAAAAAAGGAGAGAAGCCCACAAATCTCACTGGGGGCATACCTGCTTTCATCCAACAGCTGCTGCCAGCACATCTCTGGACTTGGGAGAAGCTGAGCATGGGCTGCCCCAGGTGAGAGATGTCCACTTACTTGCAGGCTTCATTGTAGGGAAAGTTGAGAGCCAGGTGCACAGTACCCATCCCAAGGTTTGGCTGGGGAGTCTTTGCAGAGGAGAGACAAGAAGAAGAAAGAAAATTCAGGGATCTGTGCTCTGCAACTTTCTGTGAGGTGGCTACAAGTGGCTGGAGGTGACCAAGAGGCACCCTAGCAATGATTTTTGGGGCTATGTCAGCTCCAGACCACAAAAGGAGCTAAGAGCCATCATGGAAAGTAGCTCTGGCTTAACGTGTACTCTTACCACCTTTCATACTGGGAAGGAGAATTTCAAAACCTCAAGGTAAGGGACTAAATTCCAAATTGCATTAAGATACCTGATATTGTGGGCTGGCTTTTCTCAAGCACCAAGATTACATAATTCCATTTGACTTAATCGTCTCAGGAGGAAAAAGGAAGGCGGGCTGTATGTAGTGCGTAAATCTGGTGGCCCTTGTAGGTTCAAACCTTGGCTGTGGTTTTTATGTCTCTCAATAGCTGGTATGGACATAGCATTGGATGTGGAGATGGTGTTGCTGCTCCTTCCACAGCCTCTGCCCTGATGCCACCAGGGAGGGAGGAATGAATGGATGGATGGATGGATGGATGGATGGATGGATGGATGGATGGATGGATGGAAAAGACTACCCCGTCTATGGCTGAACAGTTTTCTGAATAAGAGATCTATTTTGCAGGAGTTGTGGACACAGTTGTAGCTCCCCAAACAAGCCTGGTACAAAGCGTGGCATCACCAAAACGTTACCACACTGTGCAGAGCTTCACCCAAAAATGGGGTGCAAGGGGCTGGTCGTCTGAGGAGGTGGGAATAATGCAGGAGATTCTGTCTCCAGGCTCTGGATGGAAGCTGGTAACACCAGGTGCAGGTGGATTGAAGTCCAAAGGGAGGAGCAAGCTGTTCTCTGGTGCCATTCAATTTAGAGAAGCAGCCAGGCTGTGGCTGGCAGAGTGACAAAGCTCTTTCTTTCATGACTCATTTCAGGAGAACAGCTTTGGTAAGCAGTAATTTTGCACTTCTGTGATTTCAGAGGGTGTGAACTAAAAAAAAAAAAGAAGCATGAGCTGAGCCCTACTGAGAACAGAGGCCACATGGCCGTGGGCTCAGCTGTATGCTCTGAGCCAGGAGTGGGGCACGCTGCCGCCCATGTGCCTTGGGGCAGGCCAACCCCGGCAGAAATGGAACTGCCTCAGCAAAACCCAGGCTGGCTCCACAACAGGCTGGCTGTTGTTGAAGCAGGTGGCTAGGAATTCACTGCAGGAATTCGGTGCGGCTGTAAGGATGTCCTCCTCCCACTCACCTGCTCTGTGACTCATCCCGGTGAGCTCATCCAGGAAAGGCAGGAGGATGCTGCCAGCCTGGCTGGGTGGAAAGGCCACAGCTGCCGTGGGAGATGCTGGCCTACACCAGTGATGCTGCCAGTGGAAATGGGGAGCCTGAGTTTCACTGTTCAGCAGCACACTGAGCTGGGGGAGAGCCTGTGTGTGGGGTGCCAAGGTGTACAAGTAGAAAATTCCCCTATTTTCAGCCTTCCCTTTCCTGTTCCTTCAGGGACAACAAACTCAGCAAGGGCTAGGCAGCCAGTGTGCCCCTGGGGCAGTTGTAATCTTGTTTCATCCCTCTGGAATGCTCTGAGTGAAGGTGTAAGAGCTCCACAAGGGGAATCCCATGGGCTTTCAGGATCCCTGCAGCAGTGTGATGGGCACACACTGCATGTACTTTCCTCCCACCTCTGTTGGGAGCATTCCCACTATGACCACATTAATTTTTGGTGCCTTGACAAGCATCCATAGGGATCACTGATACCAAAAGAAAGAAAGACTGCTGTGGAAAGCCCTGGCACTCCAGTATGTTTTCAAAGAAAGATTGTTTTCTTTCCACTTCCATCTTGAAAGCAAACAACCTTGAAGAGCAGGAGAGTACCACTAGCCCACCCACTGGGTTTTTGCTCTTCACTGCTCCCTCCATACACTGCTTTTCTTTCTCAGCTGTCTCTGAGCAGCTTAGGAGATGAAGGGGAGCTTTGGAAAGGGTAGCTGAGGCTGCAGCTTGGGCTGCTGCTGCCCTCTCCTGGGTCCAAGGTGGCCAAGAAACGATTTTTTAAAAGAGATTGCTGCAAGCCTGGGTGCAGGTCACCCTTGGCAGATCCTCTTTCAGACTTGGAGGGAACAGCACTCAGAGGGTGCTGGGCCCAAGGATGCTGCCCAGGCTGGTACAGAGCTGGCCTGGCTGCCATTTGTAGGCCTTTTACCAGATCCCTTCATGAATCCGAGGAAAGTTTATGGCAGGACAATGGATGATCAGCTCAGGGTGCAGCAGTATAGCTGTGCTGACCCAATGTTGTAGGAGCTTGTGGTTTCTCACCTCAGTTGCTGCCTGTTCTGTCCAGGCTGGTTTTATTTATATTGAACTAAAAAGCCTTCTAAATAAGAGGCTGTGGCTAATTCTTTGTGCTCCAGACAAGTTCCCAGCTCTGCCCCTCACCTTGGCTCCACTGTCAGCTGAAACAAAACCTCATATTGCATCTTTTGTCCTGTCTTACCCATGCGTTGGCTGACTCCTGCCCAGGACACCCTTCTGGCCAGAGAGCTGCACACCAGCCAGGTGAGCACCCAGCCCTTCAGTGCAGGAGGGATCTCACCCCAGTTTGCCCCTTCTGCAACGAGGTGGGGGCACCCTCCTTCCAAAATCTGAGCCTCTGGGGTCCTATTGCTTGCCTGTCCAAAAAGTGGCCAAGAAATCATAGAATCCTAGAATGATTCGGGTTGGAAGACACCTTAAAGACCATCTTATTCCACCCTCCTGCAATGGGCAGGGACACCTTCCTCTAGGTAGGATGCCTTCCTCAGGATTGCTCTGGACAGAAGAACCTATGTAGGTGACCCATGATGGGTTGGGAATAGTCCATGGGCACCTACAGGACACAGGAATAACACGGACAGTTACTGCCATAGTTAATGATAAGAGGATGCCAGAGCCTCCCCTGTGGCACTGAGAGCCTTTAATGCAGCAATTGGCTCATGGTTTCAGAAACCACTTAGAGGCTTATTCTGGTGTTAGTGCCTTGTGAGAGGCTGGGAGCTCAGTGCTGGAGGGCTCTGAGGCTCTGAGGTGTTAGTGGGGTCCCGTCTCTCTTCTCAGTGGACCCCAGGAGAAGGTGGGGTCAGTGGTCTCCCTCTTCTACAGTCTGCACAGTAATGGGAGACTTGGAGTCAGTGATAAAGACCCATATCTCCCAGGAAAGTCAGCACAAAGCAGAGAGAAGCCCTTGAAAACAAGCTGTGGCACCGAGTGCCCAGCCCATTTGGCTACCAAAGACCTCTGCAGATGTGCTACCACGAAATCCCACCGTGGCCATTAGCAGCAGATGGACATCCACAAGGTGGTGCCCCAGACTGATGTGAAGGGAGCCGGGTGTCCTGCACACCCCTGGGTGGAAGTTCCTTACAGTTTCCTTAGTCACCAGCCCAAAATTTTATTTTTTTTTGGTTGTTGTTTTGGTGTGGTTGTTTTTAATTTTTTTTTTTCCTGGAGTTGACTCATATTGAAGTTGGCTCCGCACATAGAGCCACTCATGTTGCTTCAGATATTTAAGAGCCAAATCAACCCACTTATTGAAAACATCAAGTGTTTGAAGAGCTGGAAAGAGAGAAGCTGCATGGGCACTGGGCCACCATGATGGCAGTGGGACGTGGGCCAGGTGGGAGCTGTGTCTCACTGCCCGTGGTGGACCATGCAGCACCTCTAGCCTCAGCTGCTGGGCTTGTCCATCCTGCCAGAAGAACAAGCTGTGTGGGCAGTAATTCTTCCCAAAAATGCTCCTCCAGGCAGTGATGGAAAACTCCATCATGGGCTATTAAATATGAAGCCCCTGAGACACAAATCCTGCCCCAGTCGGAAGTGCCAGACTATTTATACACTCCCATGTAAGAGCCACAGCAGACCCTTGGCTGTCTCCATTGCTTTCTGAACGTTTTCCAGTCCTGCTATATGTTTCCGAGACAGGGAGAGCAGAAATGTACTCCATGAATTATGGATGTGGAGAGGGTCGTAATGATGCTCTCCCTTTTACAGGCTCCTCTTTTCCGAATGATTTTTAACCTGTGCCTCTTGTTTGAACAGCTCTTGGACCGTCTGGTAACTCCAAGCTCTCATTCCAGGGAGGGGGTAACTTGGGGCACATTATAAAGACTGTGAAAATAAGAAAACAGGAAAAACCACATTTGTCCCCATTCAATATGGGGACAAAATGACATTTTATTGTCTGCTTACACAGTGTCACAGATTGTTGTTCACCCTGAACTTCCAGTGGGCTCGTTACCACAAAGAACACACAGAGGTGGAAGTTGTGAGCTGAAGGATTGGAAAGAGGGTTGGAGACAAGCACCAAGGTTTTTCCCTGTCCCAATACCTGAACCCTCCCCAAAATGCTGCTTCATCATTTACCATCCTCTGCTCTCTGCTCTTCATCCTCCCCAGTGGCTGGGAGGAGGGGGAGGAAGGCAGGAGGCAAATGGTGCGGGAATATGGGAGGAGTGGACCAGGGTGCTCAGTCCTAGGGATGGAGCAGTGGTAGCCCCAGCCATTCCTGGTCCTGGAGGGAAGTGGTGGGAGTTGCAGCGGTGCTCCCCAGCTGGGCTCCCCATCCCATCCCATATTGGAGCATGGCTTAGGAGGGCACATCCCTGTCCCTGGGAGCAGCATCTGATGGGGCAGGAGGTGAGAAGGGAGCAGGGACTCTTCCCCACCTGCTTTCCCTCCATCTCCCCAGCTCCTGGCAAATGCTAGTCCAGCCTCTGCTGCTCTGCCTGGGAGCTCTTGTCCCCATCCCTGGGAAGCTGCAGGCAGGACACTGAGCAGCTGTGGCTTGTCCCTCACCCTCGGGGTGGGGACAAGTGGGATCATGCACCCAAGGCAGCTCCATCCCCTCCGCATGGAGTGTGAGGAGAGGGAGGGGTAATGCTCAGCAGGATCAAATAAGCAAAGTCTTGGTGTCCTGAGTAATAAAATACAGTGTGGTACCAAACCCTTTGGGGCCTGAATCCCTTTGTCCCACGTGGAAAGATTGGAATAGAAAAACACCTTTTCCTAACCTCCCCTTTCAGTAAGAGCAGCATGAGAGATGCCCTTGAGAGGCCCCAGCCCTGCCCACAGTAGGATTTGCAGGGCCAGGGTCAGGGTCGTGGGTCGTGGTGTGACAAGTTGCTTGATGAAGGCTTTGAAAGGCTTTGCCTTATCTGCTCATCCTCATCCTCACCATCCAGAACTGGTCCCACACATTTGCACTGGGTTGGGATCCCGCCACCCTCGGCCATCTGCCTGCCGGCCACGCTACCGGTGGCCCCATTTTCCCCTTGCTCCATCCTGAGCACCAAGACTCAGTCTGCTGAAATCCCCACTGAGGTGGGATTAGCAGGCACTGTCTGGAGCTCAGATCACCTGGGCTTTGCAGTCTTGGGCAGAGGATGGAGCTTTGTGGAAAATAAAAATGGGATAGGGCTGGGAGGCTGGCACAGAGCTCCTTAGGGAGTGCAAGATGGCTCCTGAGGCTAAACAGCTGATTTAGTTCCTTGAAGGCTTCCCACCAGATGAATTGGTTTTGGTGGATGTCTGAGATCCTGCTTTGCCCTGCCTGGGGTGGGAGACAGCCCGCATTCCTCTGTGCAGCTTAATACTTCAGGCATGATGGAAGAGCAGCTCAAGGACCCATTGGCAATGTGGAGTGGGTCTGGGCCAGGTGGGGCGGGTGTGTAAAGTGCATCATGGCACCTTTCATCTCTCTACTGCCACATCTAGGGCCAGGGTTTGGCTGGGCAGTGAAAATAAGCTGCAAGAGAAGAGCTGTCAGAGCATCTCCAGCAGAGTCCCCCCAGTCCCCTGCACGGGACGGGCTGGGAGCCCATGGACGCCCTGGCTCAGCCCAGCTAAAATTGAGGCCAATGGGAGGGGGCAGTTGTGGGGTGTTTTGAGCTTTTCTCCAGCCTGGCAGAAGCCCAGACACTTCAGCTGAATCAAGTCCTCACAGAGCAGTCCTTGCCCTCCACCCAACCTCCATCTTTTTGCAAACCCTGAATTTTTCCCAGCCTAGAACTGGAAGCAGTGGGGGTAGCGCAGACCGTAGCTTGCAGATGGGCTTTCCTGAAAGGTCCCCACCAGCTTTAGCCTGGCTTCATGGCAGGTGCTTGGGTTTCCAGGGGCATGAAGGACTCACTGAGAAACCCTGGGGGAGAAGCAATATTAAATTACACCCACTGGGCAGAAGCAAACCCCATTCCACATGGATCCTCTCACGGGATGAGGCTTTATGAAAGCCATGGCAGGATCCAGACCCAGGAGCAACAAATCCAGAACCAGGGAGAGAGTGGTGGACTGGGGACAGAGCAGCCCTGGTGACCTGGTCCCAGCTCCAGACACACCATGCTGCAGGCCCCAAGGGATGGGCTGTACCCTGGGCCCCTTCAGAACCCACACGCACATCCAGGGGCTCCTCCCAGCCCAGGCAGCATCTCATGGCACAGGCAAAGCCGGAGCCCAGGCAGTCAGCGACGAACAGGAAGCAAGATCCTTTATTGTACACAGTACAGAATGTAATGCAGCTTTGCAGGAGATACATAGCCCTGCTTGAGTAAAGATATTTCAAATCAGTCCTCAGATTAACCCCTTCTGCACTGCAGACCTGCCACACCGAGCAAATGGTTAAAAACCCGTCCCCAAGATGGGGTTCCCAAAACCAAATGCTCCCCATAGATACAGGCCACTGCAGCCACCATGGGGAGAGCAACCGAGTCTTTGTAGAGTTAATCTTCATACTTCCCAAAAAAGAATGAATCAGACAAAAAAAACAAACAAAAACCCCAAACAAAAATTCCAACCGAAGCTAACTAAAGAAGAGAAAAAATTCCTATACAGCATTTACAACAAAACATGTAGCCTGGTGCAGGGGAGGCAGGTATGAATATATGAGTGGTGGAGGAGTGTTAGGAGGTGCAGCGGGGGGGAGCTGGAGGGAAGTGGGGTATTGAGGAAGGGGGGTGGGGGACCCCCCATCCCTGCCCACCTCAGCCTTACATCCCAGCTCTGAGGCCATGCCGAGCAGGGGGAGCACAGCTGAGCCGATAACGGGGTTCAGCCCTGGCTCCCCTGGGAAAGAGGACTGGAGCAGTGAAATGGAGTGGACCAGATCCTTCGGCAGCCATCCCAGGAAGCCGTGGGCATCGAGGGCTCCCCCTGCCACCAGGAAAGCCATGGGGGTGTCCCCAGGGGCTCCGGGAACAGCAGCCAGGCTGCAAAAAATAGCTTTGCCTTAAAATACAAAAAATCTACAAAAATCAGTTTAGAAACCTTTAGTATTTTCCTAAAACATCCCAAAAAAAAAAAAAAAAACTGAAGAGGGAGTTAGTGTCAGGGTCTCCTCCCCTAAAATGCAACCCATGGCCCATAGCCAGAGCTGGGGAGGGTCAAGGGCATGGAGAGGATGCAGGGGGCTCTATGGGAACAACAGGTTATATATGGGGAGGGGGGTTCGGGAAGAAGGCAGAAGGCTCCTTGGGGTTGGGGTAGGATGCTGCGCACATCAGCCCCGGGGTGCTGGCCCAGGCGGCCCCCCCGCATCCCTCCTCTCTGTGCAAATCAAAGCCCTTTCCACCACACAAGGCAGCTACGCGGATTGTGCTCGATGCAAAGCAGATTGTCGTGACAATTGGCTCGGTAGCCACGCAGCCCAGCCCTGGGGCACTGCCGGAGCCAGGGCCTGGGGCAGAGACTGCAATTTTAGGCTCCCGGCGCCCCAAGACATCACACCGACGCATGGCAGGAGGTGCCGGCCACGGACAGTCCTGTGCACTAGCCCTTGGAAAGGAAGGGTGGGAATTTGGCAGCAACACACGTGGGGCATTTTAAATTCCTCGAATTTGTGTGTGCACCCATGCGGTTTGTTGTTGGGTTTTTTTTTTTCCTTATGAACAGCCAAAAATATTCTTTAGAAAATCGCGTTTGCCCCAGGTGGATGCGCTAGTGCCAATGGCTCCGCCGGCCGGCCGAGTCAGTAGGCAAAGCCCTCCGCGTAGGGAAGGCTGCCGCAGGAAGGCTCCAGCAGGAATGCCGGGCTGTCCTCGAAGTGTGTCAGCGGCACCGTCTCCTCCTCCGGCACTGGGCAGTCAGGCTCTGTCTTCAGGAAAGGGCGCTGGTTGTCGGGATAGGCCATGGAAAAGAGGGCGTCAGGGTCACAGACGAATTTATAGACGTACCGCTCGCCGGCAACCTGCGAGGAGGAGGGAGGGTGTGAGAGGTGCCCTGAACATTGCCCCTGCCCCACATACCTCACACCGGACCTAATCCCTCTCCTGCTGCACCCTGGGACAGCAGGGGATGGTCACGTCCTGCTGTGGGGTGGCAGGGGGAGGTCACTCACCTTCTGCATGATGCCCTTCTCATAGTAGTAGCGCAGGGAGCGGCTGAGCTTGTCGTAGTTCATAGCTGGCCGATTCTTCTGGATGCCCCAGCGCCGTGCTACCTGTGGGGAGAGACATGGCAGCTATCAGGGCTCCAGCCAGGGCTTGAACAGGAATCCTTAAAGGAAATCACAACTGAAATGCAGGCTAGAGGCTTGTTTGGGGGGGCTGGGGCAGCCAGGGGTGAAGGTGTCGCCATGGTCTGGGAGCGGTTCCCCGCCTGCCATGACAAATGCTCCGGCTGTGACCACACAGCCACGGCCAAATCGGGGGCCAAATCAAAAGTCGTTTGATTAGGGGGAGCCTGCCAAAAGAGCTGCTTCAAAAAACCACAATTTCCATGCATGGCGCAAGAAATATTATGGGTAATTACCCACAATGCGCAGCTCAGTGCTTGCTACAGCTGCTTTCAATTACTCCCCAAACAGTTTCTTCCTCTGTGTCACCCTCCCGTGGAGCCACACGGCTCTGGCACGGCAGTGTGCCAGCATGGGGCTGCTGCTGGAAACCCAGGCCAAAGGATGGGAGCAGCCTGGGAAGGAGGAAGCCATGGCAGAGAAGTGGGGCTTAGCAAGGCACAGCACAGAGGCAACACCGCCACAGCTGGTGCCCGCCAGCAGCTTCAGGAGCCAGCACACGCCATCCCAAGAGGCAGTGGAAGATTATTAAAGGCAAATTTCTACAGCTGACTGAAGAGTAGAGATACACATCTCTCCTCAAGAGCATGGGAAGGATCCAGCCCACTCCTGCATCCCCACAGCCACTCCCCAGCTCCAGGGCAGGACCTCTCATACCTCCTCAGGCTCAATCAGCTTGAACTCCATGCCTCGGCCGGTCCATGCGATGAAGTGGGCATTGGCGGGGTCATCCAGGAGGGTGACCAGGAACTGCCAGAGCTGCAGGGACCCACGCCGCTGGTAGGGAGGGCCCTCACGGTACAGGGTGGGCTCCTGCTTCACTTTACCTGCCCACAACAAGACACCTGGTTAAGCACCCTGCCCCTCTCCCAAGGCTGTGTCACCAGCAGGGAAAATGCATAACAATATGGGTCAGCCCTGTGCTGAGACACCTGAGCAGGATCAGACCATGGGGTGGGAGAGGGGAGAGGCGCTGGGGATGGTGCTGCAGGCAGGTAGATGTCAGGGACAGAGGTGGAGCACGGCAGTGATGCCAAGCGGGATGCTCAGCAGCTCTCAAGAGCACCGTGCCAGCACTGCTTGGCTTTATGAGCCAGGAACTGCAGATCCCAGCATCCCCACATCTTCCTCCACGAGCCCCAGTTCCCCTGCAGGCCTCCTCTGGGGCCAGATTCTTACCCTCCAGCCTCTCGGGTACCACGCACGTGTCATCAAAATACAATCGTGTGTCCTTTTCATAAGAAAATCCTATGGGGAAAAGACCCTTGGTGAGCATAGGGCCCCTCCACCACCCTGGCTGGACCCCAAAAAACCCTGGCTTGGCTCAACCCAGCCCAGGACCCCATCTGCAGCTCTGGGAGCAGCCCCATTCCCAGTTATTTCAGCAGCTGAGCGCTGCGCAGCTCTGCCCGCCTCGCTGCTCCAAAACCCTATTAGCAGCTCTGTCAGGCACATTATCCCAGATTACACGGCGCTGCCGTGCCCTCACGGCACGCTCTCAGGGCTGCCGGCTGCTTGTGGGGCTGCTGCTGGCACATGCGGCTCTTGCGGGCCCCGCAGTGTTTCATGGGTGTTTTCAGGGTGCCCAGGGAGTACTGCCCGCCCCAAGGGAGGGGTGGGATGGGGCCATGAACGGGGGAGAGCAGGGGTGGGGCGTCACTCACCGTCATGGCTGTTGGGGAAGACATTCCCCCGTAGGTACGAGGACTGGCAGTTAGGCACTTCTGAGAGGAAAATGAGGATGACATTAGGGCTGTGAACCCTGTGGGTGCCACCATGGATTTGGCAGCACGTTCTTTACCCTGAGCACGTCTTGCAGTGAAGCCCGGGTACCTTCCCCCCTCGCCCCCCACGCTCCCTGGTCCGCTACATCCATCCTCAACACTGGGGAAAAAAACTCAGTATGATTTGGGGTGGCACTGGAATTTAGACTGGAGCAAGGGCTAAGTCAGCTCGAGTTTTCACGGGCCCTGCATGAAGGGAGGCGCTGCTGCACCTCCCCTACCATCTGCTTGGCTGTGCCACCCTCCATCCCGAGGTTGGGGTATTTTTAGGTCCTAAGGCGATTAGAGGATTTTTCCGTGATGCTGGTAGGGTCCAGCAGCCAGCAATCACAGCTGGCCCTCAGCCAACACCAAGGGGGGACACGCCAGCCACCCCAGCCTGTGGCTACAGCGCTGACCGCACCACTGGCGGTAGGTGAACGCCTGCTCTATCCCTGACTTTGGAAAAGGAGGAGGAAAGAGAGGAAAGAAAAAGGCAAAGCAGTATCACAGCACCACGGGAGCTCCAGGGTGACAGAGCACCCACTGCCTGAGACTCAACCCTGCACCTGCCATGCTGATGGCAGAGCTGCTCTGCTCCTTGGGGTGTCACTGGTGTAACCCCACCCAGCACCTGCTGCCCCCCGACTCACACCCACCTGAGTCAATGCAGTAGTCCCGGGGCTCCTGCTTGATGCCCATGGGGGGCTGGAAGCTGTGACCAGGGGGAGCGGGCAGGCCGGGGCCGCCGTGCTCGTAGAGCGGGTCATGGTACTCCTGCTTGAATCCCTGAGGGGGGCGGGGGGCAGTGGGGCCCAGGGGCTCCGACAGCTGCCGGTGGTAGACGGGGCGGCTGTCCCCCGGGACCCCGGCCTGCGGCGGGAAGGGGTGGCAGGGCTCAGACAGCTGCCTCTGAAACCTGGGGGAGAAGGACACAGCATTACTGGGGAGTAGGGGTCAGCCCTGCTGCCAGCTCCCACCCCAGACCAGGACTGCCTGACAGCTGGGTGCCTTCAGCCTGGGGCACTCCCAGGGTGCACCCACAGCAGGCTGGGATGGTTCCTCAGAAGCACAGCCACCACAGGGGCTCATCCCATGGGGACCCGGTGGGGTGTGTGGAGAAGCCCTGTGCCCCTCCAAGCACTGAGGACCTCAAGATGGAGGAGCAGGATAACACACGGGCCTTCACAGTAAAACATTCTGGGCTTCAGGTATCTGGAAAGGAACGAAAAAAGGAACAAAAAACCACCCCCCCAACAGTTGTATCTCTGTAAAGCAGTAAAATCTGTCCCCAGCGTGGGGGGCAGGGGCCAGGGGATGCTGTGCATGGGTGGGCGCTTATCCAAAGCCAAATCCACTCCGCAGCTCCAGCCGGCTGCTAATCCGCCTGCGCAGCTGGGATTAAACCTTGAACTCGACAGCAGGGAGCACTATTTTCAGCTCCAGGGTGCTGCCACCACTGGTCTGAGCCCCAGCATGGTTTCTGCTGGTGGTGGTGGATGAGGGACCATCTCGAGGGGGTGCTGCCACATCCCCTCGTCCTCCGGCACCTTGAAAGGTGATCTTGGATCTCCGTGCAGGCTCCTCTCCGCCGGCCTTGCACCATTTGGCTTTGTAACCAGAGCTGTCCCAGCTGCCGGGCTGGGATTACTCCATTTCCGAGCCGTGTCCCTCTGCCCTTCCTGAATGAAACCCAAGCCCTGTGCTGGCACCGTGCTTCCCAAGGGGTCACAGCCAGCCCCCCGCATAGCTCGAAGGTCACACAGAGCCCCGCTTTGCTGGGGAGGGATGCCTTCCTGCTGTGGGCACATTCCAAGGGCTTCCACAGCCCCACAGCCCTTGCCAGGCTGCCACATCTTGCCCCAGGCTTGCAGAGGTGACACAGGGACTGTCACAGAAAAGGGCATCCAGAGGCCACAAGCAGAGCACCTCCTGAGAGCACCCACAGGAGGAAACCCAGGGTGAGGGAGGGGACTGGCAAAGCCTCCAGGGACATGGGAGTGATGGGGGATGAAGCCACAGCTTGGAGAGGAAGGGGGGAGCAGGGGTCTCCCTCCACAGCCCACAAAACCATGGTGATGCCATGCAATGCCTGGGGGAGCTCAGGACCATCCCCAGCCCAGGGTGCACAGAGGCAGGACAGAGATGGTCACAGCTCCCCAGCCCAGCAGGGGTTGGCTTGGGAGGCAGAGCTACAGCGGGTGGGAATGAGAGGAGCAGAGTCCTGACCCAGAACCATCACCTGTTGGAACAGGGATGGATGCAGGAGGCAGCCTCTGCTTCCCTTGCCTTTCCCAAGAGGGAGGGAAAGACTCTGCCCCATTCAGAGACTCCCCCTTCAGGGACTAGGACGAGCAGGAGAAAGCCACAAGATGCCAGTAGGAAGCAGCAAGTTTTGCCACATGGGACCAAATTTAATCCATGTGCAGCAACATTTGGCCCACCAACTGCAACCGCAGCACGGGGACAAAGGCACAAGCATTTCTTTTCCTTTCCCACACTCTGGGACCACCGACCCACCCCAAGAGTCCCCATAATCCCCCGGAGGATTCCTGTGGTCACCGGGGTGGGGGATGCCCTACCTGTGCTCTGCGGGGTATTGGTTCTCAGACATCATCTTTGGCATGTGAATGGGCGGGTGCGGTGGCCGCGGCACGGCGAAGGGCTGCTGCTGCCGCTGCTCCTGCAGCGCGTGCGGGGCCGGGGCAGCCCCATGGGCAGCCGCTGGCACGGCCGGGGCCGGCGGTGGCGGAGGTGGCAGGGCCGGTCCGGGGTGCGCAGGGGACACCGGCGTGGCAGGCGGCGGTTATGGGTTTTAATCCCNTGGCTTGAATCCGGCGGGGGGTTTCCTGTCATAGGCACTGCCAAAGGAGATGGGCCAGGGGCTGACGGCAACGCCGAGGGACAGCACCGCGTGGCACAGAGGCCCCAAGGGCTCTGCAGGCAGAGGATGTCCCCGGGATACCTACCAGCAGTTGTAGAGGCACTTGTCCCCATAGCCGGCACAGAGAGCCTGCTCGTGGCTGCAGGATGACAGCTCCGAGGATGGGCTGGGCAGCTCCCGCTTGATCTTTGCTGGAGGTGGGGCGTGCAGGACCACTGCAAGGAGACCGAGGAGGATACAGGCTCACCCACACGGGAGAGGCTGATGGGAGCATCACCGCTGCAAGCATCAGCTCTTTGCTTTGGGAATAAGGTGCTGAATTATGCCTGGGAGCACTAGGCAAACTGAACCAGGGCAGTATGGTGCCAGACCCCAGCGCTGGCCGTGAAGTGAACCAGGGTGGCAGGGGAGGGCAGAGTTGGGACAGTCACAGCAGCCCAAGGACTTTGTTCTCAGAAGGGACGTGACTCCCCATTGGGGTCCAAGAGGAGCAGAACAAGGACTGTGAGAGGGGAACAGGCAGTCTGACAACAGCCTTGGATGAGACACATGCTGTGGCCAGCGAGTGGAGCAGAGCCCAGGCACCACCGGCAGCGGCTGCCTCCCTGAGCCATGGAGCAAAGGGTGAGGGGGCTTGACAGCCTGGAGCTCCAAGAGCTTGTAAACAGCAACCCTCCCTGGGGCATACCCACTTCCAGAGTTTGTAAGTGGGATCCACCTTCCTGCAGCCAAGGTGGTCCAATGGGATCCAGTCCTAGGGTCCCACAATTGTATGAGCTCAAGTGACAAACATCCCATTAAACCCAAATCCTCTCCACCCACTCCCAAGCTCACTTGCTATATATAATTATAAACTGAGTAATATACGCTTAAGCTAATTAATTTCTAAAAGCAGGCGCCCTAGGAAAGGGAAAGCGCCTCAGAGATCTGTACCTAAATAGTGCCTCAGAGGAAAGCCAAGACTAATCGGAAGTGGAGTATTAGCTTCATGCAAAGCCTAAACACAGCCCAGCTACACTGGAGAGGAGCAAATAGCTCCAGGACAACTGTTCACAGCTTGCCAGGTAATTAGCTGCTCCCCTAATTTGTCAAAACCTTTAAAGAGCTGCTGACTCCCCTTTCTACCCATCCCCCCCCAATGGCCCCCGTACAGCTGGTACCAAGGGCATAAAACCCCCCCCCCCCCGCCCGTAGGATTTGAAACACAAAGCCCAGCGCTGAGCCAGCACAGCCCCCCACACGCCTTCCACCCGCTCCCAAGCCGGATTTATCCCACTCCTCCTTCCCCCCTCCCCAGTGAGGTTTTGCCGCTCTCAGCATTTCCAGCCTTAAAAGGGGGCCAGCATGGCGGCAGCAAAGCACAGGCACCCCATGAGCCATGGGAAAGCAAAGGGGAACTGGCTTTGGAAGGGCTCCAGCTGCCTATCGCGGGCATGGTTCTCCTGAACAGGCTCCGTGTTGTTGGAGCGGGTTGTTTTTCCGCCAGTCGTACAATGGGGTCTGGTTATTCATTGAAAAAAAAGCCTCCAGTCCCTGAGCAGGCACCACCCTCCATTCACAAACACTTCGGAGTGCTCCATTCATGTGGCTGAGGGAGGAAAAAAAAAAGAAAGGAAAAATTTCCCCAGAGCTTAGCACTGCCATTCAAAAAAAAGGGAAATGAGCCTTAAGATCCTAACAGAGACCAGCTGTCCAAGCCCGGACTCTGTGCAACGTTTGGATTCCTTACACAAACACTGCAGGGCCGGCCGGCGCTGCTCAGCACAACGTGCTCCTACGCCAAGCTCATGGCCAGCGAGGCTGGAGGAATCCAGGGGGCACCGAGGCCAGCGGTGCAGCTTTTGGGGGGAAGGCGCTGGGTTTGGGTCCCCGCAGTGAGCAGCCAGGCGGGAGGAGCTGCCCTGCCCCAGCATCCAACACCTCAAAGGAACATTGGGTCCACAAGCACTTTTACGCTTTCCGGTCCTGCCCTTGGCACTATAATTAAAAGCTAAAAAAATATATAAAAATAAGCAGAGGGAGCAGCTCAACTACAGATGGGGCCAGAGAACATGCGTTGACAGATCCATGCCAAGGCTGAGCCTCAGCAGCAGCAAGGACACCCCTGGGTGCCTGACAGCCCCTCTCTGGGCTGCTTGAGCCCCTAGGGCTGGAAGGGCCCTGGGGCGGCCGGGCAAGGGACCAGCCACACGCGCCACTGCTGTGCCCAGCCAGGAGGGGAGGTGGGGGAGCTCAGGCAAACCCCCCCCAGTGCCATCCAAGCAGTTAAACTGGAAAAGCTTCTAATCCCAACCATCAGCCAAGACATCTCCCATGGAAAAGGGTGACAAAGCCACCCGAGGCCTTGAATTCCCAGTGAATCCCTTGGTGGAGGACAGGGCAAGGTTATTCCCACCCATCAGCATAACTGGACCTCCACAAAGCTAAGTTCGGTGAGCACTGGCTTCCACTGGCACCCGCTGAATGAGCCAAGGGGAAGGCAACCGAGCCACCACTTCCAGCCCAGGAACTTTGGCACCCACTCAAGCCGTCACCTGGGAGCCGAGCTCCGCGCCTGCCCCTCCATCCCCTGGCGCTACAGGACGCACCCAAGGTCACGCCAGGAGAGGAGTCAGAAATAGAAGCCAGGCTCCTGCTTTCCTTTGTTTAAACAACTCTTCCTCACAAACAAACCTCCCTCTTTCATTCTGGTGTGTAAGAAACTCTGCACCCTGCCCGTGGCTTTTGCCACGTGCTGCCTGCACTGGGAGGCCACAGGTACCCTGGGAACAAATCACCTCCTGTGGTGCTCGATCTCCTCAGCATGATCCCATCACTGCCCAGGTACTTAACCAAGTGGAAACATAACATGGTATGTACACCCTTGGCCCCAGGACCCCATTGCTGGTGAACCCACACCCATGCCCAGCCAGGGGTGCAGCGTGAGGGCCAGCATGGTGAGCTCTGCAGAGTCACCCACAGCCTCCTTGCTTCCACAGAAGGATCCACCATTTCCCTGGGCAACTTATAAGAGCTGAATCTGGCCTCTTGCCGCTTGGTCCAGGGCGCTAAGAACAGTATATCCCTCATTTGGAGTAGCCCTGCTTTCCCTACAGTGGGATTTCCTCCCCAGCACAGGGACCCACTGCCCCCCAAATTGTTATTTTGCTCCCAAGGCCCAGCTTTAAACCCCTGTCTGCCAGGGATCTTGCCTACGGAATGGGGAACAGAGAGCGGGCAGTAGCAGAGCTGCTGGCAACTACGAGGGGGTTTTAGCAAGGCAAGAAGTTCTGATTTCTGAGCATCTCCAGAACTCCACATGGCACATCTGGCAATGTTCCCCATTCCAGTGGGGTCCAAACTGAGCCTGGTTTGTCCCCTTCTGCTGCTGTGCCAAGGAAGCTTGGCCCTGGGAATGCAAGATGGGGCACAAGATTGAAGTTTACTCAGGATAAGAAAGCAGCAGGATCCTCAGGGAAAAGGCATGGAGCTATACAACTGCAGAAACAGAGTCCAACACAAGCACACAAACATCCATAGGCAGGAAGGAGGGATTTTCCTTTCCCTGGGAGCAAATGGATGCTGAACTCCAATGTGACTGCCAGCCCAGCAAGGCAGCATGTCCCTGCTAGTGAAAGCTGGGTGCAGACTGGAGCTGCACCACAGCCTTCTCTCCCTCTCTACGTGGCCCATAGTTCAAAACTGAAGTTTCCCTCTTCTGTAAACTCTCTCCAGTGCAGGCCTGGAAGAGCTAGGCTTCCTGTTCCCCTCTGCCTCAGTCTGAAACCTTTGCTTTCTCTCCCCAGGAAAGTTAAGGAAGGTTATTGCTGCAAGGAGTCACGCAGGCCGATCTTCCAAGGCACAAATTCGTTTCAACACCACATCCACAGGCTGAGCAGCTCAAACCATTTTTAACAGTCCTGACTAAATAAATGCCTTTTTCTTTTTCTCCTCTTTTCCCTGCATCACCCAGAAAAGTTTCTCTCCTCTCTGAGCTCTTCAGGTTACAAGGAAACAAGAGACTGCCAAAAGGCACTGGAAACAGCTTCAGCTCCAAGAGCCACCCTCCCACGCACACTGCAGTTTCTACTGCTCTGAGCGAGAGCTGCTGGGCTGTGCTGGGGATGTCAACAGACCGTTGTGTTTCTGACTCCGGGCTCGCCTTTTATCTCAGGGGAGACGGGAAAAAAACACATCTGAAACTTGGGCTGTCTGGACCAGCTTAATGGCAAGCTTCCCACTCCGAAGTAATCAAAGAGCAATAATTAACATGCATTTGCTGTCGGAGGAGATACCCCGCTGCATGCTGTGACAAAGCTGGAATGAAAAATCTGTTCGACTGCAGGCTAAATTTGCTTTCCTTTAAGTTCCATAGCTGTCTGGCTCAGCAGCAAAACCCAGCCACCAACACCAAGCTACAACTTGTGTTTGCCAGGTAACAACTCAAAACATCCTGATTCCCCTCTCTTCTCCAACCGACCCTTCGACACCCGGGAGCAGCGGCTGGAGCTGCGCAAGCCCCACACGCCATTCCCTGGCCCCTGCCCTCACCACTAACCCGCTCTGGCAACACAGTGCGGCTCAGAACCAACTCTCCCTCTTATGCAATTCACGAGGGACTGCATTTTCACTGGCCTCCTTTTAAAGACGCTCGCTTGCCAGTGATTAATGCTGCTTAAAGCGGCTCAAGTTTCACCGCTCAGGCTCGCTCTTGCCAACAGTGCTGGGCCAGGACTCTAAAAAGCTCTAGAAACTGCAGAGATTGTGGCTCACCGAGGAGCCCAGCACAGGCTCTCCCTGCCACTTGAAAAGGAAAAGGAGTATTTGGAAGTGAATCCACCTTACTACGAACAAGCAGCACGTCTCAGAGGAACCCAGAGAGCAGATAGAGATATTTCCATGCATTTGGCCATAATATTCCCCATTAACAAAAGACAGAACATTGCACGTTTCATCTCGATTAACCCGAGCCACACATGCTTTCTCCCAAAAGCCCATGATTCCACGTTTCAGCCCCAGCAACAACTGTTTTCCCAAGGAAGCAACTCCAAACCCAAATGTTTGCACAGGCACCCAAACATCTACCCCTAGAGAACAAAAACCCGGAACAATCACTTACAGTTGTCAGACTGGAAATCTGGGACAAATTGTTCGTCATCAGGGACCTGAGCTAAAAAAAAAAACAAACAAAAAAGTGAGTTTATGGTGTTTTCAGTTCTCAAAAAAATGCTCACGGAGAGATTTTACATGGCAAAAGGCGGAGGTGTAGACTTGCCTTCAGCTAGCCAGGCCTCTTGGAGCTGGCTGAGATCCTGGAAGAGCTCTGGAACAGAGTGAAAGACTTATGGGTTCCACAGAAGAATAAATAAAACTGCCATTATTTGCAGGATTATTTCTAAAACAACAAATGCAAGGCGAGTGGTCTCACGGGGCCACAGAGAGGTCACGGCTGCCCGGGCCAGCCCTGCCTACCTTCCGAGTCGTGGGCCAGGTCAGTCTCCAAAAATTTCCTTTTCCTATCGGACCCCGGCCGGCCTCGGCCCTCCTCTGTGCAGGACTTCTGCAAGGAAAAGGGTGACAGCTGCCCAGGAGGGTGGCAGCCCCCAAGGCTCGGGGGTGCCCCCAAGGATAGCAGGGTGCCGACAAGGACAACGGGGGTACTCCCAAGGATGGGGAAGGGGTGCCCCCAAGGTCGGGGAGGAAGATGCCAACAGGGATCGGGGGGGCAAACTTACCCCGGGGCCCATGAAGGGAACCTGCTGGTCGTAGAAGCCGTCCATGGTGCGGGGGAAGCGGGCAGTGCCCCCGGCCCGCTCAGCATCGACGCCGGCCCGGGAAGGGGGGTCCCGCCCGGGCTCCGGCAGGTGCGCGGCTGGGGGGTGGAGGGGACGGGGAGGGGTCAGACCCTGGCCTCTGCCACCCCCGGGGTTGGCTCGGTGCGAGTGCGGGGCCGCCACGCCTCCCCGGGGAGCCGGCCCGCTCCTGCCGTGGCGGGTCGCAGCCCCCCGGCTCGTGATGTCACCTAATTTCTATAGAAACGGCC
>VZTX01024988.1:6564-35360 GCA_013400915.1 Pardalotus punctatus | reverse complement strand
GGCCGTGCCGCAGCGCCCGGCGGGGTGCGGGGCGGCGAGCGGCCGTTCCGAGCCCGGCGCTGCGTTTGTGTCTTGTGCTCCTGGTTTCCCGGCGGCAGCGGCCGGCTCGGTTCGGGCCTGCTGAGGGCAGCGCTGCGGCCCTGGCTCCCCCGCTCGGGGCCGGCCGGGGCCGCCTGACGTGAGGGCGGGAGATGGCACGGGCGGTGCAGACTCGGCAGCGACGATTAAGGCACCTTGTGCTGTCTGCTGCGTGTCTGGTCCGGCGAGCCTTGCCTGTGTTATGGTAATGGCCGTAAAAACTGTTATTAGCAAACTTTTAATGTACTGCAGTGACTCCTTTTGTTTGTAAGCCAGCATGGAATACAGACGGGAGCAATGGAATTAAATTATATTGCTACTGAGGAAGTGGTGTTTTGGTAGCCTTGCTTGCCTTGTTTTTTGCTCTTTCTTTTCTTTGGTTTTCTGCTTCTGCCTGATTGAAGCAAGGGAGATCTAAGTTTCTCCTGTTCCATAAGTGGGAAACTTGATCTGTGCCTGTCCGAGCTCTTTATTGCAGTCCAGTAATTCCATGGGGCAGGGATCGCAGAATGGACAGGCATCTCAGCAAGGGCATCCTCTTCACGGATGTTATGCATAATAGCTAGAAACAGCATCAAAAACTGCGTTTGGCCACAGCCCATCTGTTGGGGAAAAGCCAGGGGTGCAGGATGGCAGAAATCGGGCCTTTCTGTCTTGCCAGGGTTGTGCTGCACCTGCCCGCGCGTTATCGGGCCCTGTGGACTTTGTCTCAGGTGAAGGGAAGTGCCTGGTTGCCGGGGAAGGTGTAGCACTGGTGTAACTTTGCTTTCCTGCCGTTGGCTTTGTGGCTGTGGATGATCCACTGGGCACAGCCCCGCGTGCGAGCGGAGCGGCCGGGAGCACATGGAGAGTGGGAGTGCAGCACAGCTCCCAGGGACCGGACCTGTCCTTGGGAGCACTTGGACCAGAGTGACAGAGCTTGCTGCTCTGCTGGGATCACTGCGTGACCCGCTTCAAGTCATTTAACCTCCTCATTCTTTAATGAGCTGCTTGTGTAAGGGGTGAAGAACGGTCCAGGCACCTGGACAGTACCTGTCTTCTAGTGATGCTCGTGAAAAAGGGCAGCACAGCTTCATTGTGTGTATCGCATTCTCAGTTCCCTGATTTGCTTGCACGTGCTGCACAGTGTAAATTCACGGGAGGAAATGACAACTCTCGAGTAAGTGAAAAGGAGGGAGAAGCCTATAGAGCTTGAGCAGTGCTTGAAGTGGAATAGAATCCATTTATGCATCGCTTCCTGTCCTGGTCTTGCTCACCTGAATGTCCCTCAGCTTCTGCTTCAGTGTTTCATTGCTTGAAGGATTTTTAAAAGCTCTCATGGAGTTTAGGCAGGTCAGTCTCTCAGCACAGTTGTAGCAGTGTCTGCTACAACAGGCTGTTTGCTCTCAGACACAAATGATATGTTGGGGCTGGAGGGTCTGTGTGGATGGCACTGCAGGAACCCTGTTGTTGTGTGCGTTAGTAACTGTTTCTTACTTGGGAGTGCTCTCTGTATTCACACTGGGTTTAGAAACCAATCCTAGGAATTTCAGATCTCTTCTGAAAGAGCTCTGGAGATGCTTTGAGATACTGAAAAATACAAACTGCCTAGAAAGCCTTGGTTTTAACCTAGACACTCCACAATGCCTGAAACGAGGCAGCAGGAATTCCCTCACTGCCCCGGGTGGGAGGTGACAGGACCTGCAGCTCAGCTCCACCACGGTTTGTCTGTTCCTGGAGGTGCAGATTCCCTGTGGAGCTAACTGTGACAGGAGTTTGCTGCAGGAGTGTAGCCAAAGCTCTCAGAGGCAGCAGCAGTTGGTTTGTGATGGCTGAGACTCTCTCTTCACTTCGAAAGCACTGCAGGCTGGCTGCAGGGGGATTGGAGAGCAAGTGCACTTCTGCAGGAGCAGTTATCTGAAGAGCATAATGCTTTAAAAGCAACATAGCCCACTTATCTGTGCCTCTCATCGTTCGTGTGCACTTAACTGACGTGAAAAAATGATTTAAGGTATTTCTAGCGTCCAAGGAGCTTGTAATAGGATCAGGGTTGGTATCCCAGTTGCCCCTAGCAACATCTAGAACTAATAAAAAGCATTAATTGCAGCGTTAATTACTTATAATTGTTTCATGTTTCAGATCTAATGATTAGCCTTTTAAAAATCCTGATTTCTAACTGCGGTGCTTCTGTGGAGCTCTTAATGCAAATGGCTGGTTAGACTTCATGAAGTGATGATTAACTTCATGCAACATGCTCAGATATTCAGAAAAAGCTATTTTATTCAGCAGGTGTTTAATATTTCCCGGGAATTGAAGCTGTTGCATTTGTTTCTCATGGGGATTGCTAGAAGGGGAGATATTTGCATGTCCCAAAGTGCTTTTTGAATGTTCTGTCTTCACCCTGTTCACTGTAGGTTCTTTTACTGTCCACTGTGTGGATTCAGGTCTACTCTGCTGCTCCTGCATTTTGTCAGCAGGAAGCTGACTGGATTTTTGGGTCTGGTACATTACTGCTAGCAAAGATGAATATTTCATAAAAGATAATTTAAAATCATTCTTGGGCAAACAAATCACTGCTGCAGACCTGTCCTGGTCGGGGTTGCCTTTGACCTCTGCTGCCACCTGGCACTGAGGATGAGAAACTTGCCATGTGCTGGGGCTGATTTTTGACTCTGGGTATAAATAGCAGCAGTTCCTGGCAAAAGTTCATGATTTTCATGTGCCTCTGGTATCGGGGGCCTTAGCTTTGCATGGGGATGAACCTGGGACTTGGGAATTTGAAGTGTGTGGGACAAGGACTGCAGTGTATGTCCCTGTAAATCTCAGGGCTCTGGCCTGTGTTTTCCCCTTCCTTAAAGGAGAGCCTCTTTTGTTATGAACTTGGACTTGTATTCAGTTCCTTGTTGAAATGCAGAGTTAGGAAGCGTTCTTTGGTGCTCAGGGGTGCAGGAAAAATTAGCACATCCCTTCCACTAAGTATTTCAGGTTGAGTGTGGGCTCCCGTCTCTCCAGATGGAATACCCGTTTTCCATTCCTTGTGCTTGCTTCAGCTCCATGTGGCTGCAGGAAGGTCACTCGGTCTGGGTCCTGGCTTTGCCTTTGAAGAAAAGCTGAGGAGAAGAGCAGCCTGTGTTCTGGGGAAGCTGTTGTGTGTGAGAGCTGCCCTTGGAGTGCTCCGGGAGGGGGCTGGGGGGTCTGGGCTGCTGTGGATCCCGGTGACAGGATCTCTGATCAGCTGGGGTGTGCTGTGCCGCTCCTCCTAGCACTTGTTGGAGCACACAAGTGTTTCCTGCTCATCCAGCAGGAGTGGCTCTCGCTGAAGCCTTTGCTGTTCCCTCCCAGCGCAGGTGGATACGGAGCCCCCTCCTCGCTGATGTTTGCTGTCCTCCCTCTCTGCGTGCTTCTGCAGTTTCTCCCCACGCCAAGCCCTGGACGCGAGGCTTCCAACCAGACTCCACTGCTTTTTGCTTTTCTGCCTGAGCCCAGCCCAGCTCTTGTTTTGGGAAGCTGTTTGTCAAGGTCTGGTGGCTGTGCCCAGCAAACATCCCGTGAGCAGAGGAGCTGCTGTCCCCAGATACCTGTGGACCTGTTTGGTCTTTGCTGTTCTTGGCTCCTGCAGCCCTATCAGTGTTTGAAGTAAACCTCCCTGCTCCGTCTCCTTGAAAATTCAAGCCTGTTTTTTGTCTCCTTTGAAGAGTATGCTGGAAGCCCTTGGTTAGTTTAATCTCTGTTTTGTGGAAATTGATAAAGATGCCAGGCATCTGACTCAGGTGGCTGCTTTTAGATTTTCATTTGTAAGCTGTGCATGTAGTGGCCACTACACTGTGTTGCCCGTAGCAAGGGCTTCCTTGTGTAGAAACAAACACAAAATGATAATTATTGGATGTATTTTTTCTGAAATTTGGGAAAATAATTTGTTTGATTCTCCAGCCTGAGTGAAAATGCAGAAAGAATGAAAGATGATAAAACTTTTCCCAAATCCAGATTTTTGTGGTGTGTTGATAGGTTATAAAGGTCAGAACAGCTGCTTTGCCTGTACTGTGGGGGTACTGGTAAAGTGGTGCAGAAGCAGTTTCTGAAGTTTGCTGAAGTATCAGAAAGACTTTTCTGGGAAGGTGGGGTAAAAGCTCTCTTGCCTCCCTCTGCTGTAGAGGATTCGCAGGGAGATGCTAACTTGGGTGAGGAAGCTATAAATAATGAAACAACTGGAGCAGGGAGGTAATAAGATATAAAGTGCAGTACAGAGCTCGATAACCTGATAGGTTTAATGTTAATTACAAACTGTTCATTACTGCAGAGCAGGAGCACTCATGGCCCTGCCTGAGTCCATGAGAGCAGTGCTGAGGGTTGCTGGGGGTCAGTGTTTGTGTCCCTGTGAGCTTCTTGACAATATCCAAAATATCTATGAAAGAAACCCTACAGGTTGGCTAAGATGATGCTTTTATTGTAAAGCTCTGAGTGTGGAAATAAATAGGAACTGTTCTGAGTCCTGTATTGGTCCAAAGGCTGCTGCAGGAGCTGTGCTGGGCCAGGGTCGGGCTGCTGAGTGGGAGAAAACACCCAGAACCAACAATCAGCGTGGTAGCTCCAGCTGCGAGGGGGGACTGAGCTCTTGTAGGAACAGCACTGATGCTGATTACACTGAAAGCCGTTTTTATCTCAGAGATAAAAGACAGCCTGGTGTTGGTGGTGTTTCTTGTTCCAGAGCACTAGTTTAGCTCTACATCAACCGGCTTTTTCAGCCTGTTATTTAAGTCACAATTTATCCTTTTGCAAATAGGAGACTCCTGGTTCTTAAATATTCTAAGGTTGTGGAGTGGCTCCACTGGTGGTTTCCATTCGCAGAGGAGCCTGTTTCTTGAGCTCATAGCCCATGTTCACCGAGCTGTGAAAAGGTGGTGTTGCTTAAGGGGTATCTCTTGCTGCTCTAGTCTTTCAGTGCTTCTTTTGAAGCAGAAATTGCTGCAGAGCACTGGCCTCTAATTAGTTAAGTACAGCGAGACTTCCCTGTTGGCTTCTTTTTTAAAAGTGCCACCCAGTTTGAGATCTTGCTGGCCTGGCTCCTACCTGTCTCTGGTGTTCGTAGCTCCCGAGTCACTCCGTGTGAGCCCCTGGCTCTGCGTGGGGCTGGGTGTGATGATGGGAGTACTCCAGGCTGGCCGGGAGAGGAGTGGGGAGGCTGTGGAGTCTGGTGGCAGAGTGACACCCTGGTGATCCAGAGTGTGTGATGCAAGGGCTGGCAGGCTGCTGTGGCTTCACAGCTCCCTCCTGTAAGCTCAGCCCCGGGGATGCTGCTGACCTGCATGGGAGAAAAGCCCCTGTGTTCTGCAGCTGGAGCAGGTGGAACCACGTGCTGCAGCAGGACCTGGCAGAAGGTCCCTTCGTTGTGGATGTTCTGCCTCCTTCATCTTGCATGAAGCACAAAGAAGCTGCAGTTAGATAATGCAGTGCCACGTGGCAATTCGGCTTTCGATGAAAATATGTCTCATGCCAAGGGTGGGTTATGTAAGTCCTTACATCTGTTTCAGTGCAGCAATTTTTCTTATTTTAATCTTAACGGTAGGGCCTCCAGTTCCTTAGGTTTTTGTTAACTCCTGTTCTTATGCCTCCTATAAGGCAGAGCATGTGCTACCAGTTATTTTTAGCATGGAAAATTTTAAAAGCCCACGTGGTCCCAGTTAGTTTGAACCGTGCCAGCCTGTCCAGTTCTCCTTCACCCAGATAGTATTTATTCCGGAGTGCTGCTTCACTAACTGCAGGGTTTGTCAGGAGGCATCCTGGCCTTGCTGTTGAAGTTGCATTTCCAATTTGCTCCGTGATCCTTTAGGACGGGCTTTAATTCCAGCCTTGATTTCCACAGCTTTCAGTGTTTGGAAACCTTTCAAGTGCGGGGGCAGAGGGAAGCCGAGGAGCCAGGAGCGACTGAGGGTACGTCCCTGCAGACCATGGGCGCTCAGTCACTTGGGAGTCATCCTGGCCTCTCTCCTGGTGGAGACTCGGAGCAGCTCACCCTCAGAACAGACCTCCTTGAGTGTAGAAAAGCCTGAAGTTCTGAGCAAGTGCTTGCAGAGCTCCTTTTGGACCTGGAGAATGAATTATCTGGCGTGCCCGGGAACCTCGTGCTTCCAGCATTTCTGACCTTATAAGGCTGAGTGCTGAGGGCTCTGTGTCCTGGCCAGGAGACAAGGTGGCCTAGAGCTGCTCTGGGACCCTGGTGCAAATGAGCAGAGTGAGTTGGCTGCCCTTGGCTTTTTTTCTCAGGTAGGTAATATGTGCATTCTTTCTTGTCTTCATCTCCCTGCTCTTTACCAGCAGTTTTCCACAAATCAAGTCAGGACACAGACTTGGAGAGCTGACTGACCCCTGCTCTCCTGCTAGTGTCTTAATGCCATCCTGACATGCTGTGGGAGTTATTTGGTGGGCTGGAGCAGTCTCGTGCCCTCGCTGCAGCTCTGCAGCCCCATGATACAAGGTGTGACATTTAGGCTGGATTCCCGGCGTGCCAGAGGGAAGTGGCCGGTGCTGGGGTGAATGCATACAGTGCGTGAGCTCCGCTCTATTTTTGGTGCAGGACTCATGGGGCCCTGCCTCTTGGGAATGGTGCTGGAGATCCAGCGTTTTCTGCGGGTTCTGGCTCCTGCAGGCTGTTCCTGTCCTGTCCAAAGCCTCTGGAGCTGCTGCGCTTCCCAGCTGGCTCCTCCTGCCTGGAGAGCCGGGCCAGGCTCCCTCCTGCTTGGCAGTGCTCGAGGGCATGTGATTTGACAAGTTGCCATTTTCTGTCCTGCTGCTGGCAGGAGAATCCCAGGCTTTCTCCCGCCGTGTGTTAACGTGGTCGCGTTGCCGCTGCCTTCCTGAGCTGGCTGTCAGACCTGCAGCAGGGGGACAGCTTGGCTGCTCTGGGATGAGCTGGGACGTGGCTGTAGGCTTTGGGAGCTCTCGTGGGGAGGAAGTGGAGGAGGAGCAGTGTCACAGCCCTTGGGACGGGCAGGTTCGATCTGCCATCCTCGGGCATCACACGCTCCCAGGCTGTGACCAGCATAGCAAGGTCTGGCTGCCAGAACCTTCCTGCCGTGTCTGTGGACGGAGATGTTTGTTGGTGTTGAGCTGTTCCCCAGCCAACCCAGCACTCTGGGATGGCTGCTGGCATCTTGTGCAGAGCCACTGCCTTTCAGCCTGCTCTAACTGATGGGAGGATGTGGAATTCCCATTTAACAAAATCACTGGTACTGATGCAGCTCTGGCTAAAATCATAAATTAAAAACATGAAGTCAAATGAGTGTTGCAAGGAGCTGTCAGCTAATCCAGTCGTCCCCACTCATCCAGGTATCACAGAGGAGTGAAGATCTTTATCCTAAATGATAATAGTGTTCAGAATGACTCATAGAACTGTTTTGTCTGCCAGACTTTGGGACGGGCTTGTCCCTCTGTGGGGCATCCTGCGACTGTCTCCCTGTGCTGCAAGCTGTGTGGGACTATTGTTTGGACAGTTGGTGCAACTTAGTAGGGAATCGGATAATAATAGGGCTGTCTGTTTAATTGGGAATGCTTGCTGGGAATGGACTTATGTGAGCTACTTTAATTTGGGTTTGTAGTACGCCTGTGAGACAGCTTGTAGGGTAGTTCTGCATTAATTACAACAACTTGGGCGCACAGCAGATGAGCACTCGCAGCTCACAATGTGCCATTGTGCTGGGTAGCATAAAGGGGAACCTTTTGTCTTGGGAATGTACAGGCTTCACCCTTTCCGTTTGCCAGCTTCCAAAAACCGAACATCCGAATATTGCACGGGTTTGTTGGTTTTTTCATTCCAAGATCCCAGATGTTGCCATTAACAGAGGATTCACCCTCAGCAGTGAGCCCTGCCCCCTGACTGCATACAGCCAGCTGGAAGTTACTGGGATTTAGTTATTTCTTAGTTATTTGGTTATTTAATCAGATACAAATGTCTGATGAACACACAAGTCTCCCATGTAGAACAACATAAATGCCTTATTTGTGATGTACTGGGGATGTTGCTGAACTCTTTAAATCATGTCTACGCTGACCTTTAATTTGGGATTGAACAAGCCATTTTCTAGTCCCTGCTTTGCCATTCAGTCACTCATTTGTGTGCCTCATGTCTGGGCCCTGCGGGAAGCAAGGCAGGGTCTGAGCTAGTGTGGGTGAAGTTGTGTGGATGCTCCTGTGGAATGGAGAGTGCAGCTGGAGGAGGTGAGAATTCTGGAGTGAAAACTAAATTATCTGAGGCTCAGACACTGGGTTTGAGCCCAAGGGAGGCATGGTTTTGTCCCTCAGCTAGAATGTAATCAGCTCCTCATGGAGATTGTGGCCTGAAGGAGTGTTGCACAGGAAGCTGTGGTTGGGACGTTTGCCCTGATAACAGAAGGGATTTTTTGGTTGAGACACACTGAGCATGGGGCCAACTGCCTTGGTTGTCCTCCCTTGTCATAGAAATATTATGCTTCTAAAGAGGAACCAGATAATGCTCTTTTCCAGTGGGTGGCTCCCATTTCTAAGACTTTGCTATCTCCTGAAAACAATCTTTATTTTTGTTGTTTGCTGGCAAGAGTCTTGTGGGCTGTTTAGATTAAAGCCTGTCTCTGTAAGCACCCTCAGACACGTGGTGTTTTGCTTTAATTCCTGTGCACTGAAAATATAAACTGTAAGTGCTTTGCAGCAAGGCTGTTTGGGATGTGGTAACAGTTTAGCTTCGCATTCCATCTGCAGACTTTCCTTAAGGAAAAGGAAAGGCATGGCAGCCCTGCCTCGTGTGACCCAGGTGAGGCTTGTCAGTGAAGGAGCATGACTCGGTGTCCGGGTGGGGAAGGCGTCACAGGCCCTGTAGAGGAAAAGGGAGAGCTTTTGAGTCAGGGGAGTGGCAGCTGTCAGTGTAGGGAATTTGGGTGTAGAACAAACTTTGGAGCTGGGTTCCTAAGGCTTTATGGAAGTGTGTGTTGTCGGGCTCCAGAATTGTTGGGAATGCGGTGCTGCCTTTCAAGGGAAGAGCTGGGGAGCCCTGCTGTGTGCCAAGCCTGTGTGTGGAATGTTGTGGTCCAGCTGGGCTGTGAGCCCAGCCTCGTGCTGGAGGAACCTGCCATGCTGGAGGCTGTCCTGGGGGCAGGACTGACCTGCAGAGGTGTGAGGCAGGAGGGACAAGGGGAAGTTAACTGCAGAGGTGAGGAAGGGTGAAATCATGGAGTATAATGGTGAGAAATGTCCAGATGTCCCTCGTCTTGGGTAAGGATCTTGTTCTGTGGCCTGCTGGCATAGCAGAGATGAACATTTCTAGAGCAGCTGGAAAACAGCCCTGGCCATGCTAATAGCAATACCTCGAGGCACTTACAGGACTTCAGCCTTCCTGTCACCTTCCCTGTGACTATTTTAACATGGTTTCTGTTTTTCCTTCTAGGTGTAACTGCTGAAGCTCTGTAAGATGGCTTTACGCTTCCGCAATTTTGTCCCATATGCCATTCCCGGAGTGCTGGCACTTCTTGGCTGCTGGTGGATCTATGCCTGGAGAAAAAAGCACTCAAGCTATCGTGACAAACAAGCAATAGCCGTTGAAAGGGAGAGGCAGGAAGAAGCATCAGAGAGCGATTCACGTCCCACCCCAGAAGCATGTGTTCCTCGAAGACGGCCTGTCTCGCTGGAAGCGGAGTGCCCAGAGAGCTCAGCCCTGACCTCCCCGCTGTCCGCGGGGCCGATGACGCCCTCTCTCCTGTGCCCAGCTCACGAGAGGCCGGATCTCTCACGGGACCTCCCCGACCTGTCAGCACCGACAGCTGGGCCCAGCGCCTGCAAGGACGACAGTGAAAAGCTGGAATGGATAGGATGTCGAGAGGGAAGCCACGTCCCTGCTCGTGTTCCGCTCTCAGAGAGCACGGCGCTGAGCTATGCGCCTGGGCCAGGCGGCGGGGCGAACCAGGGCCAGCAGCCATCCCCGACACAGGAGTCCTGGGGAGTCAGGGAGGACATCAGCAGCACGGAGCAGCCACGTGAGTCTTCGTTTAAGCCCCCTAGGGAAAAGCAGGTACCAGGAGTTGTGCAGTCGGATACTGGGTCTGTGACAACCAGTTGCTTGGGATTGGAGAAGGAAGCCAATGACCCCCAAGCCTTTCTCAATGAAGCTGAAGTTGTATCAGGTCATGAGGATTCTGCAGTGAGTGTGTTACCAGGGAGTTCAGAGTCTGCCTGTCCAAAGCAGTCCAGGGAAGAAGAGATGTCCAAGTCAATTGCTGGTACTGTACCAGCGTGTCAGAAGGACACACAGCCAAAAGGAGATGAGTTGGAAGGAGAGAAGATTGGAGGAGTGAATTTGGACAAGGAAGTTGAGAAAATTGAGCAAGTAGCAATACAGATCATTTCCAAGGTCATTTTGGCAGCAACTGAGGAAGTGCTGTCAGGTTCTGCAGGTGATGCGTCCCCTTGGCTCTGTCAGGCCCCTGCCAGCCGAGCAGAGGCGCCTCTGGGGATGGAAAGTGTTGCTGCCTCTGGTCAGGTGCTTGTGGAGGGAGCAACAGCCGCCGGTGAAAGCGCGGCTGTCGGGAGCAGCGCAGAGGAGCAGGGTCAGGCTGTGACAGATTCCAGCTGTCCGTCACACGGCTGTTCGGCCAGCCCCGGTCAGGGAAACACAAAGGACTGTCGGGTGAAGAGCCATGCGTGCAGGGAGTCCCGAGGAGTTGATCGGACTCGTGTGGAGAACTCGCTGGAAAAGTCACCTTTGGTCACGGAGGACTCTGGGTACAGCACGCACACACCCGGAGGTGGGACGAGTGTAGAGGACCCCCTGCAGAACACAGTGCTGTCTGTCACATCAGACCAGCACTCGGACTCACTGAGCACATCCTCAGCCCCAGACACATCTGCTGAGCACAGCCTGGTACCGAGGGAGGCCACCCCTGCTCTGGGGCTGCCTGAGGGCAGCACGGTGCCCTACAGCAATGGCATCCTGAAAGAGGATGGGCAAGACCCGAGTCAGGAGTGTAGCAGTGCACCAGGGACGGATGGAGACCACTCGGAAGGTAAGGGACTGGAAAATCCTCCTGCAGAAAATGTGGTGAACACGCGTTGCTGGGGAGCGCCTTGCAGGTGTGACACCTGTCACCCCAGCAGTTCCTGGTGACCTCCAGGAAGCCCTGGCTGCTTACCCCTGTTCATGGGCTTCTGCTGACAGCAAGGTGAGGCAGCTTCTGAGATGCTGCTGGAGGAGCCAGAGCAGAGCTCTGAATTGTGATAAAATCAGCTGGTTGCAGAGCAATTACCCTGAAGCCTTTTTGTTCGAGAGGGCAGGTGCATGCCAAGAAATCCCAACAGGGAGCAATATTCGTGGAGTTCCCCCATCTGTCTCTGTTGCTTTTTCCTTGTAGATGCTGGATGGTGTGTGCCTGGCACAGTACATGCCGGGCTGTCTGAGCAAACCTTAGCCAGTGTGACCTTGGGGATGGATGTTAAAATCCTTTGTAGGACCCTGTGGTGCCAACAGCCCTTAATGGCAGGGGATGTGTCTTTTAATTGCTGCAAAGCAGCTGGAATGTTGCTTGTTGCAAGACATGAGGGTTGAATTTTGCCAGCAATGAAGGATTGAACCCACAGAACGTTTTCACTAGTGAGAGTAACCCCAGGAAGAGAATGGTGTTGCCTTGTTGTGAATGCTGGTGTGACAAGGACCAGGAATGAGTTGTGGAGCCTGGTGGCACTGAGACACTGAGGGTGGGGAGAGGGCGATAGAGCAGGTAAAGCTGATAAGGTGGCAGTGTTGGACAAGAGGTTACCCAGCTGACCTTCACGTCCGGGCTGTGAGTCTTAAATCTTCCCCTCTGCCTACAAAGTCGATGGCCAGCAGCTGCACCCTTGGCCTTTCTCAGCCTCTGTGCTGTGTTACCCATTAAGATGTGGCAAATGTGAAGCAGCTGTTGGGTTCATTTTACTCTTTGGTCTCTCACTGGATGGTCTGAATACTTGCAAGCAAGTGAGGATCTTCATGCTTCTGCTTGTTAATGTGGAGGAAGGATCAAGCTCCTGTGACACTGGCTGTATCTGGGGTCTGGTCAGGAGGGGGATGGTGGAGTTTGTCGCTTTCCCAAATAGAAATATTCCTGGTATCAGCTGATGGTTCGGAAACAAAATACCGTTCAGCTCTTTCACCTTGTTTCTTCGAGCATAGGGCAAATTTGGGCAAGAGGCAGCCCCCCTACTGCCCCTCATAGTGGGCACACCTGTCACTGGGGCACAGTGCAGCCCTTCCCTTTGGGGTGGGAATGTCAGTGTGGATCGTGGGGCTGTCTGAATGCTTGTGCCTGTCTTGTAGGTTCAGATGTAAATAGTGTGGATTTTGTGGACAGTGGCAGTGCTATGAGGAAGACAGTGGCTCGCCAGAACGCAAAGCTGGAAGGAGGATCCAGCAAGCCCGACTTTGTTATCTGGGAAATCGAGGTCCCAAAGGTAACCAGCTGCTGGCCTGCTCACCATCCTGCCCTGCCCTACACAGCCACCTCCTGCTCTGGTGCTGGCTCAGTGCCCTCCCAGGGACATCAGCAGCAAATCCGGGAGGACTGGAGTGTTCAGCTCCCATTAGGAGTGAAGAGCCAGTGCACAGCTGGAAACAAGCAGCATTCCAGGGCTACACCCAGGGGAATGGTGCTTGTTGAACTTGTTATTTCCCATTATCTTCCGCCCAGTCTGGGAGTCCTATGCCTTGAAAGCATCCAGGAGGCTTTGAGGGTACACAGGTATTAAGAGCAGGGGATCTGTCAAAATGAGCTGTGCTTAGTGGTCTGGACTCATCCCGGACCACCTGAACTCTGCGCTGGTCCAGCACTGCCTTATATTTATCCTGCCTGTAATAGAGGAACTGAGAATGTGGGTGATGTAAGCCAGAGAGAACAGGGATGTTTGATCTAAGTTTCTCTTCCTGACTGTTGCTTTCTTGTCCCTTTCCTGAAGGAATTGGTTGGCCGCTTGATTGGCAAACAAGGGAGGTTTATGAGCTACTTGAGGCAAGCATCTGGTGCCAAAATTTATGTCTCAACACTACCTTATTTCCGTGACTCCCAAGTCTGTCACATCGAAGGTGAGTGCAGTGTGTCTCTGTTCATGGTCTAATGTGTATCTTGGGGGCCTTAATTAGATGGGCAAGGAGTTTAAATGCATTTAGTGGCTTCATGAGGCCAGTGCTTTACAAAACTTCCCTGGCCAACCTGTTAAAACTTACATTGTTGATGTAGTGCAGGAGGATCCTGGCAGTTGTATTTCTTCAAGTGACAGCACTGGAGGTGTCCTCAGCACGTCCATGCTACAGAGTTTCCATGGGATTTTTGTCTTCCAGGGACCTCGCATCAAGTAGAAAAAGTCCTGAGCCTGATTGGCAAGAAGTTCAAAGAGCTGTGTCTCACCAACATCTACACCCTCCCTCCGCCAATGCCACTGCCACTTCATTCCCTGCTTGTGTCTGCCTGGGTGAGTCCTGGCTGTGCTGGCTGTGCTGGGGCTGGAGCTTGTGTTGCCAGGAGCACTCATGATGGTTTTTCCTCCCTGTGGCAGCTGTTCCTCCCCGATGGAGTCACTGTGGAGGTGGTGGTGGCACACCAGGTCGATGCAGGACACATGTTCCTGCAGCAGCACACGCACCCCACGTTCCACGTCCTGCGCAGCCTCGACCAGCAGATGTTCGCCTGCTACTCTCAACCCGAAATTCCAACCCTGCCCACTCCGGTGGAAGGCAAGTGATGGATGCTCACACACTGAAACTGTTCAGGTTCCTGTGAAAGCCTGTTGTCCCTGAGTCGGGCGTGGGAAGTTCCCCAGTGGGTGAGGATGTGATAGCTCACGTGTCACCTCATCTTTAAGCTGCTGCCAGAGTACAGATGTTGCTCTCCTCTCCCGTACCCTGCTCATCCCTGGAGTACTTCCCGAGCCATGTTAGCTGCATGTTGAAATTCAGAGTGAGATCAAGCCTGTCTCAGCTCGTTTCCAATCAGCCTGGCGTCTGGGGTATTTCTGCTGACAGAGTGTAGAGCTACTCCCAGACCTTTGTAGTGTCACTGTGTCCGTGTCTGTCACCCTGTCTGCACATGGTGTGAAGTGAAAGGGGCATCATATGGAAAGGGTTCTGTATTCCTTTGTGGAGACAGACCTTGCTGTTACTCCCCAAAGGCTGGAAGGGAGCTGGGTACCTGGGCAGGGCAGCTTGGCTGTGGTAAACAGAGCTGAGGGTAAAACCCACCAGTTCTGCGTCTCAGCTGCAGGCCTGGTCTGCAGGGAGTGTTGGGGGGTGTCAGAGGAAGATGGAAGCAGCCTGAGAAATGCTCTTGGTTCTCTGTAGATAACTGAGCACCACTGCTCTTGCCTGGAGTGCTGATTTTTGGAAATCCACTTATCCTGAGCCTTTCTCCTCTGTGCTCTGGTGTTTTGCAGTTGGTATTATCTGTGCAGCTCCAGGCCTGGATGGGGCGTGGCTCCGGGCTCAAGTCATCAGCTACTTCGAGGAGACCGATGAAGTGGAGCTCAAATATGTGGACTACGGAGGATATGACAAAGTGAAGGTCGACACACTCAGGCAAATCAGGTCTGTAGATCCTCCCCCATGGCCTGAGGCCATGTCTGGCTCAAATCCTCATCAGAGGAGTCTGTATCATTTGAATTCTTAAAGGTTTTTCCACAGCTGAAGTGGGAAATGATGGAAAGGTTTAGCTTGGGAATGAGTGCAGGTTCCTGGGAGCACAGAAAGCTCCTGCAAGGCTTTTTTGAAGGGAGGGGAGAGGAAATGGCAACTTCTGCCATTTCAGTATGGAAGTTGAGGAAGAGGATGCCTTCAGGAGGCGTCACAGTTTAATTGAATGATGAGCCAGGAATAAGCTCCTGATTCTCGATGCCCCGGCCCCATTGGCTGGGAGAGCTGTGTTGGATCAGGGGTTTCTTCTGCAAGCCCATTAAATACTTGATTGTGCCCCAGAGGTGGCAGACAGGCAGCACAGCCTCCCTGATGGAGGTGGGTTTTGCTTGGAGCCTGATCCAGCTTGGCATGTTAATCAGACAATTTATTGCTGCTCTTAGATTGCTGGGAGAATAGTCTGACTTTTTTTTTTTTGACTGTCATTAATTTAAAACTGAATTCCTGTTAAAGCAATTTGATTAATCAGTGTCACATTAAAGAATGCAGGAGTGACTTAAAGCCCTGTTCTTACTCTGATCCTCTTTTCTTTAAGGTCTGATTTTTTAACACTACCTTTCCAAGGAGCGGAAGTTTTACTTGACAATGTGGTGCCACTTCCAGGTAATGGAGCTCTTGCCGTACTGTTGGCGCTTCTCCTGCAGGTTTCCATGGATGCCAGATGTGTCCAGGCCATGATTCTGTCTAAACCTTCTACCTCCTATTGCCAGTGCAGCCTCTGATGTGACAAGAGGAAGGACTGGAAAAATTGTATTGTATTCTTCTAAATGTGCTAGCATGGCATAACCTGTCAGAATCCAGGGGAAAGATGATAAATGTCCAGGCTTTTTCCTGCTTGGAGGAGAGAATGAATTACTCTCCTAAGCAGCAAGTTGGCAGGACTGGCAGGGTGTGGGTGCAGTAGCATAACTGCTCTAATTCTGCTGTTACAGAGCTGCTGTAAATGCAAACTTAGTTTTTAATCTGCAGACAAATACCTGACATTTTCCTCCTGAAATGACTGATTTGTAAAGTTCTGTGTTCAAAAGCCAAGCCTGCAAGCACTGGGAGAATGTCAGTCACTGCCTAGAAATGCTTTGGTTTCCTTTGTTTTGTCCTTGGCTCTGCTCAGGTGCTCTGTGGTACAGACACTTCGAGTTCCCAGTGCCAGTGGTGCCCTGTGTGCAGGGTCAGCAAGGCCCTGAGGGGCCTGAGCTTAGTTTATTGAGGATCAAAACACCAATGGCAGCTCCAAGGTGCTACAGAAATGTACTTTGCTGTCTTTAAAGCCTCCTGATTCATCAGCCACTCGTGTTCACACCATCATGGCTGGTGGCTGTAGGAAGCTCTTCATTCTTTCCCTGCAGCACTGATATTTCCAGGGACGGCATCAACTGGGCTGTGAGGGTTCTCTGGCCCAGTGTCTGTAGGAGGCCAGAGAATATTAGCTCAATAGTCCTTCCTGGCCTTTAAAGTCCGTGAAAGACCTAATTTGTTTTCTCTGCTGTCCGCAGACGAGGATCACTTTTCCCCGGAAGCCGACGCCGCTGTCAGTGAGATGACCAGAGGTGCTGTCCTTGTGGCACAGGTACAGGACATGTCTGGAGAAGTCTTGTTGCTGGTGGCACTGCTGGAATCCTCTGCCCTGCACTCTGTGTTACCTAAAACCCAAAGCCAGAGCCTGCCAGCCTGCTTCCTGGGAAATCCTGGGGCTGGGAACTTCCATCAGCACCTCTTGGGCCTGGGAAGGGATGAGTATTCCCTTTGGTTTCTGCTGCAGGCAGGGCAAAGGGAACCTGGATGGGTTTACAGGGGACAATGGGGCCTGTTGTCCAGTGCACCCAGGGTCCACCTGGGTGTGCACAGCTTTGCCAGCCCTCGCTGGTTTTGCACCATGGACCTGTGGGATCTGGCTCTGGCTGGCTGGAGTCAGCCCTGGGATTTCTGGTGATGTCCCAGAGGCTTCTGCAGGCAGAGCTTGCTCACATTCCAGAGGTGCTCACCTCTTCTGAAGTGCCTCTGGTAGTGGCTGTAGCTGTCCATGTAAGTGAATGGGGACCGGAATTGCTGCACACTCAGGTTTTTCTGTGTTTCCAGGTCACAAATTATGACAGTGTCACGGGGCTGCCGCTGATACAGCTGTGGAACTTGATGGGAGATGAGGTGGGTATATTGATACCTTGAAAACTCCTTAATCATAAACTTTTGATTGTTGGTTAGGGACTTTCAGAACCCATGTTTCTTGCTGTGGCTTGTTCACTTATCTACTCTTTTTTGGGTTTTTTCCCCCTCCCTTTAGGTGGTGTCAATAAACAGGACTCTGGTGGAAAGAGGGTTTGCTCGGTGGCTCGACTACTAGCAATGTCCTAGATGCCTTGACAACTCTTTCTGCAGAGAAAAAACAAAAGACAAAATCTTGTTTTGCACTGTTACAATTCGGTTTGGCAACTTCCCCCGAGGAGACCCGTTTACACCTGCCTGCGGAGTTTTGTGGTCCACTGAAACGCGTTTTGCTCAACTGTTACCATTTCACTAGAACAGATACCTCATCTCCTGAAAGGGGGTGTCCAAAGCCATAATGACAGATACTGTAGCTTTAATGCAAAAAGTCCTCCCTGGCCTCTGCTCAAAATTTAAATGGAAAAAATCTTTAAGCCTTTGGGGTTGGCTTGAGGTAAAGGTCCCCGAAATGGTAACTGTGGTTTGGTTCCGGCCGTGTTGTGCCCCACGAACTTGGTGTCTGCTTTTTCTAAAAGTTACATCGGTTGTCCTTTTTTTAACAGGCCCTGCCTATGTAATTAATGAATGTTATTAAGGAATTTAATGTTCAGTTATGGATTTTTCTGTATTGTGCCAGTAACCTGCACAAACAGCATCCATCTTGTCTTCCTTGCGCCGGGAGGTGGAGGAATTGTGTCCCCGTGTCTCACTGCAATCATGGATTTTAGGCTTGATCTGCTCTCCCTGCAGGGGCTTGGAGTACAGGATGTTACCACTACAATTTTTGCTCTGAAATATCGTGTATTTAAAGAAAAGAAACTGCTTGCCAAGCCCAATTGTAGTTTCTATTTTTCTAGCCGTGCAAGTCTGTAAATATATATAAAAAAAATCATTGTAATATTTTGTACAAGAAAAACACTGGAAACAAAGGGAACTTTACAGAAACTTTTTCACACCAAAATGTCCTATCTAGGTAGAACTGGTATGGAGTGCATTAGGGTAGCCAAATTATTTGGAGCATCTGAATGTTGGGAGTGTTTCAGCTCTGCTGTATGAGGATTAGTGTCCCCTTAGGTTGCTGTCTGGTTGAATTGTGATCGCTGCATCCTTTGCTATGTTGCTGTACAGATCTGTTTAAAAAAAAAAAAGTAACAACCTGGCATTACTCTTGCAGTGGTGTTCTCTCTCAATTTTTTTTGTTGCTCCTTTTTAGATTTCTATTACATATTTAAAATTTTGCTCAAGTAATTTAAGCTGACTTAATACGCTTAAAGACATGCCCTCTAATGTGTATCATTTTAGACATGGATTGAGCTGGGATTTATTGCTGGCAGAGAAGATGCTTGCCAGAAATTGTTGATGTAGTCAGTCCTCGGAAGTTGCTTCAGGTGATTCAAGGATGTGCTCACATCCTGTGAGCTGACACAGGGCACCACACATTTGGACAGTGGCCTAGCCAAGCCTTTGGTCCAGTCCCCTCTGCTAGGGAATGCTTGTATCCTTTCTTGGAGTTCTCTCCTATTTGGCGCTTTGATTTCACGTTCATGTTTGCAGTAACATCTGAGAAAAACTAAATTTGGTAACTCAGATCTATAAAAAATATATCCTTTTGGAATGTTTCTTTCCATTTCAATTAAAGCTCGAATTTTAAGCTGTCTTAATGAAACTGTGATGACTTTAAAGCCTTCGTTTCCTGCCTCCATTAGAGCAGCCCTGGGCTCCTTGCTCTGCACCCATGGGGTGGATGTGTCACTGCTTCTTGTTCATGGCAAAGTGTGACTTGTCTGAGTGTTGGTGTTCTCCCTTCTTTGACAGGTGTCAAAGTCAGGAATCTACAGCTGGGGTGGGGACATGGTGTCGGCTCCAGGTCCCTTGTTTTCCTCTGGCTCTGCACTGTGGAAGAACATCCAGTTCCCTAATTGTGGGGAGAGCTGCCTGGTTCTTAAACTGCAGTAAAATAGAACATTGCAGGGTGAGAGGAACTGAAATAAGGAGGTGTTGGCAGGTAACAGAGATATGCAGCTCTTTTTTCTTTAAAATTACAACTCTCAGTCTGTACAGGCACATTAATAGGTTGGGGGAGGTGTTTTAGGTCTGGGGCTTTTTTCTATTACGGACAAAAGTGAGTGGATTTGCTGAGGTGGAGGAGGGTGTAGTTGAATATGGACTGCTTGGAAAAGAGCAGGGGAAAAGGCACAGGCCAGAAAAGGAGCAGGGGAGGTTGTGGCAGTGGTGCTTTGTGGCCTGCCAGACCTCGGGGATGAGGCTGTGGTGGGTTTGGAGTGGGTCGTGCTGCTCGTAAATCCATCGGAGGCCCCGGAGTGGTTCTGTAGTCCTTGGCTCAGGCTGGAGGCTGAGCACACGCACATGGAGCTGAGCTGTCCCAGGGGGGGCTTTGACTGAAGCCCTTCAAAGGGGCTTTTCCCTCTGGAAAGTGGTAATTTTATTACAGTTAAAATGAATGAGGCCTCTGGAGATGCCTCATTTATAACCTCCTGGAGAGCTTCCACGGGCTGCACGGCACTGCAGCGCTGCCTGCCAAGCAGCCCCTGGCTGCCCCCATCCCCTCTGCACGCTCTTTCCACACACATGGCAGGTGCTTCCTACGAGGCCTCCCTGCCGTGGCTGCTGCCCCTTGTCCTGCTGTCCTGGCTGCAGGGTCAGGAGCCCGTCCCTGGGCAAGTGGCACTTTCTGCCAGGCTCTCTGGAGAGCCGGAGCTGCTCCCTTGGCAGAGCCTGGAGCTGATTTCCCTTTGGCACATGGACTGCAAAGCTCCTCAGCGAGGGAGGAGGGGAGTTTTTGGAGCAGATGGAGGCTAAGGGAGCCCCTGTCTGACACTGGTGTGTGGAGCGCTGACACGAGGAGCAGCTCAGCTCCTCACCCCCACTGAGCCACGGTGCAGCCGGCTCCACCTACCCCCGGTGGGACCTTCACTGGTGGAGGACTTTTCCTAAAAAGAAAGAAAAATAAGGTGCAAGTTATATTTTCACTTCTGTTGTACTGCACCACACAGATCCATGGGGTCCCAGCTCGGTGCTGTCCCTGGGAAGCCAGCGTGTCAGAGGCTGCTGAGCAAGAATTGGAGAACATTTGTCTTGGATTTAGTTCATTGCCTCAGGGGCTGTGTTTTTGCTTCAGTCACCTCTGCTTCCTCCCCCACTTCTTTCCCCACCCCATTAAAAAAAAACAGCCCAGCAATGATGGGGGGAAATGCTGGGTGCATTGGGCAAGAGGGGTGTGAGGATGTCAGCTGGAGGAGAGACGTGGGGCTCTGTGCCGGGGTAATGTCAGAGCAGTTTTGCCCTGACACCCCTGCTCCCAGCTCCTCAGCACTGCTGAGCCTGGTGCCTCACACAGCCTGTGCTTCACAGAGAAGCTGCCCTGTGAGTCGGTGTCAGGGCGTTCGAGGCCGTTTGTCCTTCTGACCTTCAGGCCTCCCTGTCGCACTATGTTCCACAACTTAATTACGTGTGAGTGGAAAAAGTGCTTCCTGTTGGTTTTCTAAATCGCCCAAAAGCCTCCCTGGCTCATCTGTCATCCTGCTGCCCGGCAAGGTGAGTAAGGGCCCTGCTTTGGCTTGTCCACACTGCCCTGCGTTTGCAGCCTGCTCTGCTGTGCTGGCTGTGCTCAGGCTGAAGCTGCTGAGCTGGGTTTGCTCCCTAGGTGGGAGCAGGTGGGTGCTGACTTCCCCTCAGGTCCTGAGCCCTGCATCTGTCTGGCCCTGCAGAGCCTTGGCTGAGATGAGCACGTGCTGGAAGCTTTCCTCCTCTTGCTGAATCGAGGCTGTGAAGAAGCTTCTGCGCAAGCCCAGGTGTGTGTTTTGGTGTCTGAAAGCCGGGTTAGATGTTCCTGACAATACTCTCCATCCTTGTGGAGAGCAGGAGAAAGCAATGGGAGTTGTGCTGTTGCTGTGACTGCTCTGAGGTTTTAACCTTCCCCTGGCAGAGGGATCAGAGGGACTCTGGTTTGTGCACTTCATGTCCCAGCTTCAAAACCCTGCATGTTGCCTGGGGGATGTTATTCTTTTTTTGTACCCTGACTCTGCAGTTTGGATTCAAGAACGCTGAAGAGACATTTCATGCTGTTTCAAGTGAGGTGCCCTCGTTTCTGGATAGCAGCACTCTCAAAGCAATCCGTGGCTCTGGGTTTCTCTCGTGTGTTGGCTCTTGCTCTCCAAGTGCAGCTGAAGCACTTCTGTGGCCCTCAAGTACCGTTGTTGTTCACAGCCATGAGTGGCAGCATGAGCATCTCCTGTTCTGTCCCATCCCCCTGAGCTCTGCCTGGTGCAGGGACATTCCCTGGCTGCTCCATGATCTCCCAGCGTGGCTGCTGGGGCATCCTGCTGCCTCGAGCTGCCTCCAGCCCCACAGCCTCCCCTTCTCCCCAGCCTCCCTGTCCCCAGTGCAGGGGGATGTTCAGGAGGGATTCCGGGGAACCCAGCCCTAAGGGAGACACTTGTTCATCACTGGAAAGGTTTTGTCACAGCAGGAGCAAGTGTTTGGCTGCCTTGTCAAGTGCAGAGCTCTAATTCTGCCGCAGGACAGTGGCACAGCTGCTCTTCTGTGGCATAAAGCAGTGTCATGTGCAGGACAGGACGAGGGATGACAGAGTGAGCTCCTGCAGGTGCCCAGCCCTCTCCCCAGACACTTCCTGAGGCCAGAAAGACACCAACCCTGATGAGGAAAGAGTTGTAGTGGACAAAGGTTGGTTTCCTTTATTTTGTATCCTTCCTGTCCGCACCCAGACCCCCGATCCCGCAGGAAAGCACCAGCCTGGGGTTCTGGTGAAGAGGAGGAAGCAGGTCCCGGTGGTGAGGACGGAGCAGCAGATGGCACTCGAGCATCAGCCCAGCCTGGCTGCGCCGCTCCGGGCTGAGCCGTGTGCGCTCGCACTCCTTGAAGGGAATGTATCATCTCCGCTATACGCTGCGTCTATAGGACCTTGATTTACATGCTTGGGACGTTCCTCTCTGCTTGCAGGTCCAGATTGTATCTCTGCTTGTGCAGCTTTGTCCTTACACAGTGTCTGGATGCGAGATGATAAAGGGGAAGTGTTACTTTTCACTCACAAAGACAGACCCCTAATTTGCTTGGATGTGTTTTGTGATCGTGGCGTGCCTTTCCCTCAGAGCCACCTCAGAACGCAGAAACAAGATCATGTTTTTTTCTCAAATAAGATCATTGTGTCCCCCAGCCCAATGAAGGGAGCTTGTTGTCCTCACGCTGGAAATGGACTTGCAAGTGCGGAAAGTGAAAAACAAAGTTCGGTGTGATTGTCACAGAGGCAACAGCCAGAGAGGTGTGAATGGGTCAGGGAGGAGCGTTCTGCTGAGATGGTCACCGTGTGTGCTGGGCACGCAGAGAGCTCCCCAGGTGCCCAGCTCTGGCTCCCCTCGGTGTCCCAGCACGGCTGCTGCTCCTGGCAGGGCTGTCCCATCCCAGGGCTGCCTGTTTGCAGGGACAGCTGAGCTTCCAAGGACACGAGCCCTGGCCCCAGATTCAGACCATGCTCATTCTGCTCCGGACCCCTGGCACACTTGCCAGTGGCAGTTGAGATGGGACACCCTGTGTCAGGCTGTTTGCCCAGGCTTTGCCCTTGAACAGGGCAAGACCCCCAGGCTGGGTTTGCACAGGAATGGGGAGGAAGCTCTTTACGGGGTGTTTGCTGAGCACCCCAGCCCCAGGCTGAGTGTGCTGGGCCCCCCCGTTACTGAAAATGGGGAGGAAAAACCGCTTGTGAGCCCCCAGCTCTCTCCTGTGTGAGACCCATACCAATCCAGGGATTTTTGTCAGCAGCTTGACCTCTGGGCAGCGTTCTGGCTCTGCAGTGAAGAGGTGCCCTCGTTCTTCCCCTTGCCTGACTCCTCTGTAATGAAAGGGCTAAATGCTTATTACTCTTGTGGTAGCCTTTTCCAGTTGCCAATCAAACGTGTCTGGTTGGGGTTTGTTTTGTTTCCGTGTTGCTGGGGCTGTGCAGGACGCTCCATCTCGCTGTAATTATGGTTCCATCATTGTCTTGGCACAAAAACATCTGCTGTCTCCCTGCGATCTGCACTTCCCCTATTTCTTTGGAGAATTTTGTGGATCCTGATGACCTTCTATTTTCCATAACATCTCAGTGCACGCAGCTGTTTCTCTAGCGTTCCCCTGTCTCTCCATCTACCTCTTTTTTTCCTATCAGCATCTCCAATGCATTTGGAATTTCAGCTCATCTGCTTATCAAATCAATATCTCGCCGTCGCCTCTGCGCCGTGGCTGCTGGGAACGCGGCACTTTGCCCCCCACTGCTGGGCTGCTCTCCCTCTCAGCACAATGCATCCCCCAGCTCCTGCCTGAAGTCTTTGCTTTTCTCATTTAACATTTTAAAGTCCATTTTCTCAGGCTTTTTATTTTGATTATGTTGCATTCTTTAGCTGTCTGGGTCTGAGGCTTGTTGGTGCCTCCTGGGCAGCGACGTGCGGTGGGATGGATGGATGGATGGATGGATGGATGGATGGATGGATGGATGGATGGATGGGTGATGTTGCTGCTGGTTCCTAGTGGCAAACTGAGCAAAGTTGGAGTCTGTGAGGAGAGAAGCTCTGCAGGGGCAGTGGAGGGGCTGGGGAAATACAGGCTCAGCTGGTGGATTTGTGTGACCTTGTTGAAAGAGCTTGAGGTGCATGCGAGTGATGAACAGAAATACTTCAGGTTTTATTCTGTTCTGGCACTTTTTATTACTAGGACTTTAGTCGTATGCCTATTCTCTTAAAAAATATTAATTAAAAAATCAGTCTTATTGCTGCTGCAAATGGACTAATAAAACTCTGGGATATGACAGGACCTTAAATCTCCTGCTTTGTTCCATGTCTGAAAAGTGTGCATCCCAATTCTCCACCTCCCACTCCTGTCTCACCTGCCTGCATGGCAGGACCCCAGCCTGGCCCAGGGCACTCCATGATGCCGTTGCAAAATTAATGCTAAGAATATTCCAGGCACATGGATTTTTGCTATTTTAGTCACCTTCAACCCATGGTCTGTGTACATGTGAGCTAAGAATGTCCCATTCTTGAAAGGCTTTGCAGAAATTTGACACCTGGAAGGTGTGACAGAGGAGAGGGACCAGGTGGAGATAGGGAATCACACAATAACTTGGTAGATGGATAGAAATAACACCATGTTTGCCTCACAGTTTTTCCTCTTTCAGGGGTGTGTTTATGCAGAGCTGTTTTTTATACAGATCTGCATTGCACGTGGGTGCTTGTACCTAAGTAGGGCTGTGAAATCATGGATTAAGGGTTCTAGTCATCCGAAAGGAGTGATGTGGCAGTTGGAGTGGATAATGAGTGCCTGACTGGGGAGGAGAAATGCTCCCATGGAGATGGGAAGCAGCAGGTCTGCTGAGGGCTCCGCTCTGTGCCCGCGCCCGGCAGAGCTGTCGGAGCATCAGCAGCAGCAGTGCCCGTTCCTGGGGACAAGGACAGGGCACCTGCGCTGGCTCTTGGCCCTGTACAGGAGACAGGCACAGGATGGCACGGCAGCAGCCTGCCTCCGAAACGGGCTCAGGTGTTGGGCCAAGTGCGGCTCTGGAACGGGCCAAAGCAGAGCAAACCAAATGCCAATTGCAGCGGGAATAAGTGTTATAGGGAATAATTTGCATCACTTAACGCTCCAATGACTCTGAAATAATTGGCTGTTTCCTGGGCATATCCAGAAGAGCTAAAGTGTTCTCCCTGTTGCCTTTTGCCTGGTGATCTTCCAGAGACCTGATTGTCTGCCTCTCCCTCACCCTTTACCTCCTGTGTCCCCCTCCCTCAAATTTCTCCTGGAGTTTGTATTTTTCCCTCAACAACGCCTCTAAGGAATCACAAATGTGTAACGTGTGTCCCAATGCTTGGATTTTAATAATGCGCAGCAACCCCCCATCAGCACAGGCAATTTCACATTCAACACATTATTGCTATTTAAAGTGCCGAGGTATAAAAATGATTGGCAATCCAGCTCTGCCAGCCCGTGCCGCCGCTGCCAGATTGTGATTTTTAATATTGGCTGCTCTGCGCAGTTGTTCCCTCACCTTTGACTTGCAGATTTCCCAACGTCAAAATAGCAAAATCATTTTGGTTGTACCAGGCACATTGCTTGCTGCTGAAAAGAAGCAATTATCATTAAATATCGCCGTGGCTGGCTGTACGCAGACACACCCGCGCGGGCTGGGGCTGCTCCGCGTTCCCAGCCAAGCGTTTCCCCAGCTCCGCAAACACCTTTTACCTGAGCTGCTGGATTTGGGGGAGACGGGGGGCCCCGGGCAGGCGGGGTATTGTGCTGTCTCTCTGTTGTGGTTGTGGAAGAGGGAGGACACTGGGATTCACGGCAGAGGTGCTGCCCCATGGGGGCTGGTGATTTTCCTGTTCCCAGGGCTGGGACAGAGATGTCACACGGAGCCCAGAGGTGTTGGCTGGGTCAGGGCTGCTCCTGTGCCCGTGTTGCTCGGGTTTATGTATGGTGCAACCTCACCCTGCTTACCTTGAGGTGACCAGGAATAGCCTTTCTTACACGAAAACAAGACTGTCTTTACTGAGATAATGGCCCTGGAGTGTTCTCTATGTGCCATGTAAAACCGAGTGAACACAAGACAGGTGGGTCTTTTCTCTTGCTGTTGCTTTCTGGGGTCTCTGCTCCAGGCCCTGCTGCAGGGTGGCTGGAGGAAGGCAGCAGCATCCTCATCCTCAGCTCTGCTCCAGGAGCTGTGCAGGGAGCAGGACGCACAGCGGGGTCCCCGAGGCAGGACAGCGGGGCAGCTCTGGGGTCACACGTCGGGCTCCCGCAGCTGCACAGCCCAGGGGTGACGCCGGGAAGAGCTGGGGGTGCGGATGAGGCTGGGATAGGGGATGGAGTGAGCTCACCAGCACGGTGACATTAAACAGAGGCCTTTCTCTCTTCTAAAAATACCTTTTCCCTCCTGTTCCCCACGGCAGCGGAGGAGATGGTGTGCCAAATCCACCTGCTCCAGCAGCTTTTGGGACAGGAAAGAGGAAATTTTTTGGGTGATCTTGGGGCAATCTTGGTGTCTTGTGCAGATGTGGGGTGTGCAAAGCCCTGGGAAAAGGCGGCCCCTGGAGCCAGGGAGCAGTGGCAGCACTTTGTCACCATATTTACACTTCCACTGGCCCAACACGAAGCGTTTGGCTCTCCTCCACTTGCGGAAGGGATTAGCTACTTCATAACATCCAGACAAGATAATCTCTCCAATTTTGCCTGGAAGAAGTCCCTGACAAAGAGCAGCAAAGCAACAATAATGCCAGATGAAACAGTAATTGAGTTTGCCTTCTTATTACTTTCTCGGCTAAGTTTGTGTTGGTTTGAATTTTATTTTTTTGTTGTTGTTGATACAGAACAGCAAAACACTGTCCCTGAGCTGATTCAGACAGCAGAGTTCCATCTGTGGTGAACTGCAGCCACACGAGGTGAGCGAAGAGGGGAGGGGGAATGACTGCAGAAAGTTTCGTGCAGTGTGAGTCATGTTACACGCTCCATCCTCACTGGAGCAGTGCTGCTCTGATGGTGCATCACACTAAAACCCCACGAGAGCCACAGAGCTTCAGTGCTGCATCAGTCCAAAAGGACCTTGGCCACGAAGAACAAATGCAGGAGCCTCTGCCCACTCCAGCTAAGTATTTTGCAGTTTCCCCAAGTTTTTCCTTTCCTTGAAAGAGCATCCTAGTAAGGAACAGCAGGAGGAATAGCTGCTGGGCTCCTGTGGGCCTCCAGGCGTGGCTCCCCACTGATGCAGAGAGTTTCATTTGCAGAGGTGAAGCTGAAGTGCTCTCAAGTGTGGACAAGGCCAGTGTCCCCTCCTGGAGCGCTGCTGGAGCCGGGGCTGGGCACGGCCGGTGCCTCAGCCCAGACAGCTCCAGCTCAGCACCTGCTCCTGCAGAACTGGTGCGTGCAGGAGATGTCTGCTGGTGCTGTGTTATCCCACCAGTGTTTTAAGGATGACAAAAGGGGCTGCTATCCATCCTGGCCTCCAAGCAAAACACGCCATCCTTGTTCCCTTCCTCTGCTCGCTAAGTGATAGCCATGTATATTTTTAAGGGGATTGTCCTTTGGATTCTTTTTATTTGTCATCCAGTATCAAAGCTCTAAAGGTCACATTTTTCAAGTTCTTTCCTTGGAGCTTCAAAGACTATACATCTACTTTAAACAAAAACTAGAAACCCAGCAATTTTAGAAAACCACTCCACACCCAGGGGCTCGGGAAAGCTCTAAGTATCACTGCCAAAGCCCAGTGCTCTCAGCTCAGCTTAAGAGCAGTTTGATTTTGCTTAACTATAACCAGTCTGTAAGTGTATTTACACTTACAAATTGCACATTTGTAATAGTGCCTGTTCATAAACGAGCAATGAGAAACAAGTGCTAAGTGCCCAGTTCTTATTTCAGTCAGTTGAATGCCTGGTCCTGCTCGCCCCAGCCCCAGGCTCTGCACGTCTCCATCATCCCACGGGAGCACAAAGGCTCCAGGTGGATCAGGGATGTCACCCCAGGGCTGTGGCAGTGGCACGGAGCAGACACAGGCACCAGTGCCAGTCTGACCTGGCTGGGTGCCACCTCCAGGACTACATGTGGTGCCCAATCTGGCTTGGAGGTGGAGGGGAGGGAGGTGATGCCTGGCCCAGCTGAGAGCCTGCAGTACAAAATTAACCCATCAATGTAATTTGGATAAGTCTGAAGTGGCAGAGTGGCTTCATTACAGTGCAGTGCTCCTTGTTGGATCCCAGCCTTTCTTCCTTCAGGGTCTGCAGCCTGGAAGTCACTTTTGCTGGCTGTCAGCTGGGCCTCACACGGGTTTTCATGCAGGTCTCAGTGTGAACATTAAGCAGGTGGATGGGGCTGGAAGGGAAATGAAGGACTGAAAGATCTGGATCAAGCTCAGAAGGAGTGAGGGGAGCAGTTATAGACCTTGTCACCCAAAATCTCTCTTGGATCTTACTCTCCTGACAAAGCCTGTTCTAATTATTTGCATAGCTTGATCTTGACATCAATGGAAACTCCAGCTGAACTTTGGCCAAGAAAGGACGGGTATGTCAGGGCCAGTTGCTTAATTATGTTTACAACTAAATTGCTGCAGTAGATCTTCACTTCCTTGAAAGTGATTTTCCTCTGCTCTTTAATTTCATAGAACAATATGAAAGACATGAATCTTCATGAAACTCCTCTCCTAACGCAGCAGAGACTCCACAGTGTTTGCAGGCTTTGCTTTTCATCACAAGAGGTCCCAGGGGAGGTTCAAGGTAGGATCCTTGCCATCCCGGCTCAGCAATCACAGAAAGCCAAATAAATAAAGCAGGAAGTTGGCAAAGCCCTGATTCAGCAAAGGCAGAAACACAAGTTCAGCATTAACCTCTACTTAAAATGATTTGGAGCAGAAGAGTTAATCTCATGGCTGCCCAAAAGTCAGACCGGGAATCCAGGGCCTTGACAGTCAGCACATCAGTGCTTTAAATCTAATGGGAGAGGGTGCTTAAAGCTGAGGAATGGTTTAAATATGGGAAAAGCACGTTCCCTGGTAGGAGGCAGTAACTCAAAGACTGGTTCTGGGTCCAGGGCCAGATGTGGTGATCTGGTGTGATTTTGGCCAAGGCACTGATGCCCTGAGGATGGCATTGGGTGGCAGCATGTGCAGATGGCTGATTCCAGAGCAGGCGCAGCAGCTCCTCCTCACTGCCATCCCTCAGCAGGGAGGGGATCCCTGCTCAGGGCAGGGAGGGGATCTGTGTGCAGGGCAGGGAGGGGATCTGTGTGCAGGGCAGGGAGGGGATCCGTGTGCAGGGCAGGAAGGGGATCCGTGTGCAGGGCAGGGAGGGGATCCGTGTGCAGGGCAGGGAGGGGATCCGTG
>VZTX01024986.1:323897-398294 GCA_013400915.1 Pardalotus punctatus | reverse complement strand
TTTCGATGGATCACGTCAGGGTCGCCATAAAGGGATATTCCATACCATATGGCATTATGTTCAGCATATACAGCTGGGGGAAGAAGGTGGGGGACACATTCAGATTTTGTGATGCTTGCCTTCCCAAGTCATGTGATGTTTAATGGCACCCTGCTTTCCTGGGAATGGCTGAACATCTACCTGCCCATGGGAAGGAGTAAATTAATTCCTTGTTTTGGTTTATTCTGCTTGCAGATTTTGCTTTTCCTCTTTAACTTTTATCTCAGTCTACAAATCTCACTTTTGCTCTTCCTATGCTCTCCCCATCCCACTGTGGAGTAGTGAGTGAGAGACTCTGTGGGGCTTAGTTGACAGCTGATTTAAACCATGACAACTGTGCAATGTTTATATTTTCTTTTTAATTCTAGATAATTAAGGACTTCAGAGTAGCAATTCTCTTACTATATCTGCAATGTTTTTCCTTCTAGTTGACTTAGTTTTTCCTGGAAATATGACAAGGTTGATTCTGAGTTTTAAAACATTGTTATAGGTTACAATCTCTGTCCTAGAAGCTGCAGATTATTTTGCAGTCAGTCACAAAAGTGATATCCAAAATACCTGATACCCATTAATGTGCAGAAAATAATTAGTCTGTAGTGAACTGGTATCAAACTAATTAGTAAGTAAAAACTGAATTAATTTTTTATGGGTTTGGTGTTGTATAGACCTCACTTTCAAGAAAGCTACTATATACAGTATAGCTATGGGACTGTATATTTCACAAAATAGTCTTAAGATGCCGTATGTCTCTTCTATAATAGTTTTTTTTTTTTTTAATTACCTCTTTTTTTTTTTTTTAAGAAATCATTGCAGTGAAAGTGGGGAAGAAGTAGGCTTCTGTGTTATGTGTACAGTTGGAAGTAGTTGTCAGGTATTCAGGAAGTAGGAAAAATGTGCTTTTAGTGGGAAAAAAAAAAGCTTTTATATCTTATTTTATTGGATTGGAATATTCCTAGAAGTCATAATGGTATCTCGGTTATCTATAATGACGACATTTTGAAACATTATTTAAGAGGTTTGATTATTTTGATTTGAAATTTCTTATGGTCTGTGGAATTCTAATAAAATACATCTAAGATTATGTGACCAAGACTTTACAAATAAAAATTGTTTGTATATTATTTGAATTTATTCTTCAGGTGTGAAAGCCACTTAATATGTTATAAAGTATATGAGTACATAAGTTAGAGAATATAGCTTATAAGAGGTAAATTTAACAAATAGGGTTTTTGACTTTTCTTCCCCATAATGATACTTGTCTATCTTTTTCTCTTATTCCAAGGAGTTTTGTGCAAGGTTTCTTACAGAGAAAGCTGTCTTGATTTTGAAAATTTTCATTAGGATATGTGTTAGCCTGTGACTTGTCATTCATGGTTAATAATTTGACTGGTCATTGTCACACTTACTGAAAATAAAAGGAATGAAGTACTTAAGCCTTATCTAATATGGATTCCTCATTGTAGGGGAAGAAGAGCAGTCAAACAATAGGAATCCTGTTTGCTAATCTAACACATGTGCCAATTGGATGCTAAGGTTTTACCTCTGGGTTAAATATAGTGCCAGATTTGACAATTCAGTCCTTCTTATGAGATCTGCACTTTGATCTTAAGCTTTTTAGTGGTGAATTTAATATGGCTTGAGGTCCAACCATGGTTTTGAGTTTAACAAACTTTGTGAAAATCAAATATTAAAATGGACAGGATAGCTACTTAATTTTTGAAAAATTTGCTTCATTTTTTGAAATAGAGGCTTCAGTTAACTGCAGTCTTGCTAGAGGGTTAGAATCCAGGAACCATGAATGACAGCAGGAGATGGAATAAAAGGGAGAGTATGGTCTTGCTTTCCAGCAAATGTAACTAGCTAACAGGTTTTTTGTAAAGCATGAAAGCATTACAGTCATGATATTAAAGAGTAAAAACTTGTACCAGGACTTGTATTTTTGTCTTGAAAACAATGGTTGTTCCAGAGAGGTGATATGGCTTAATGAAGAGCTAAATTGTCTAGATGTGCTACAGCAGCACACGATGCCTGATTGGAATAGCCTGCAGGAAAATAGACAAAGAGGAGAAAGCTTTAGATCCCACTATGCTAGTCACAACTCATAAAGTAAAAACCTCAGTTAGGTCTACTGGGATGTCTTTGCCTTTTTTTATGAATGAAAGGAAAACTTTTCAGCTTGAATGCTAGAAAAAAAATGTTTCTTCAGGTATTACATTTGGAAGTTAACAAAATTTATCTAATGCAAATGTATAATTTCTCTTAATGTTCTAAAAAGACAAAATACCCTAGGACTATTCAATTTCTACTTAATGCAAGCACACCTTGGGATACTCTTAATCATGCTGATATCTGAATTATGAACTGTCATGGTATTTACATAAATATCAACAAAAAGTATATTAAGTTCCCAAAATGAGGTAAAAAAATATGTCTCTAATGGGCAGCTCATCTTCCTCTATGTTAAAGAAAATATTGACATATCCTTTCCTGCTTCCTAAAGACAAAGAGAAGCTAGGAATGGTCCCAAAACTGCACTGAAGGTTTCATATCTGTGATCTGCCCCTCATTTCTTTTAGTTAGCTTAGGCAGAGCAGGAAGAGGGCTTCAATTCTCATGTTACAGCATTTGGGTGTGAATATATATTTTGGATTTTATCTGTTTTTAAGTAGCAGAAGGGCTGAAGAATCTCTGAAGAAAAAAGTTAGAAATGGAAATTGCTAATGAGAAGTTCTCATCTTAGGAACATGAGCAGGAGCAGCTGTGAGACTAAATGAGTATGAGAGCCTGGATGTAGAAAGAATAAAAAGTTTCCTCATTCTCATAACATAATGGAGTCAAACATAGTTTGTCAAAATGAAGCCCAGTTGTATTATAATTTTGGCTTCACATATAGATAATAAAAGGACAGTTCGTAGTTCCATTTGCAAGCTAGTCAAGACCAGAGGAGTAATTGAAGCATGTGCATTAAAATAGAGATCTGGGCAATGAAAAGAAAACAGACATACTACTGCAGGATATGAAATCTCATATGAAAAGGATTATGTATTTCTAAGGCAGTAGATAGACAAAAACTGATAGTATTTATGGGGTAGAATCCCTGTAGGGATAAAACACTTTTGTTAAAGGAAAATAAGAAAAGAAATGTTAATTTTTTATGGGAGGGGTTAGATGCCCACAAGCAATCTTAGTTACAGACATCTCCGGATCATGAAACAGCCTCTTGGGATTGTAATTTCTGTTTTTTAAGTCTGCGTAAGACTTTCCATTATATCTGAAAGAATCTGCTGCCAACCTACACCATCCAGATGCTTTTCAAGTTGCATGAGAAACAAACATGCAAAAGGAATTTGTAGATTAGTTTTCATGAAAAAACTGTGTTCAATTAAATTCTTGAGCTTTTATACTTATATATGTTTTATAAAAATACTACAGAATTTGTTGATAGTATTTGCATTGCTTTCAAAGAGCAGACTTGTTTCTTTTAAACTATGGATTGAAAAGTCTACTTCTGTTCAGTGTAGTGTGGTTGAAAGGTTTCTGAATTCTTACGGAATTTGTTTCATTTTAGGGCTTCTGAAGAACTCAAAAATCAAGGAAGTTAGACTTGTTTGGGAGTTCTTGCTAAGTTTCTCATTACTTTATTGTCAAGTTCTAAGGATCAATCTAGCTGGCATTACACCTCCAAAGTCTCACTTAGAAGGACCAGGAGGTACAAAAACAACCTCTGGACTTTGACTTGAAGATAAAAAATCACTTAGGTTTAAAAAAGATTTAATATTGAACATTTTCTAGTTGTAACTCAAATGGGACCATCGGCATTAAGAATCAATGGGCTATGAATGTGAAGAAGGAAAGAGAAAGAAATATACAACAACTAATTTGCTGTCAGTCTTAGGAAAAAGAGCACAGTTTAATCAATGATTTCTAGAAGGATAAAAACTAATAATTAATAGGTAATATAATAACAGGCTAATCACCAAAAATGCAAATAAACAGTAAGTGTAGGGATGGTGTATCTTAATGAGTGCAAGTGCCTTGAAGATTGAAGGGTGTTTAATTGCCTGAAGGAATATGGGACTAATGATGGAATGCAGAAGGAGGTCCATTTTGGGCTTGTGTAATAAATTTTGTATAAAATTTTAAGGGGATTGTGGCACTGTAAAGGATGTAATGAGGTATTTAGAGAAGGACCAAAGGTGGAGAAAGGAAGGAATGGGGATGAATTTGGGGAACAAGCACAGGCAAATGGAGAGACAAGGAGGCAAGACAAAGCAGGGAGGAAGAAAGGACTTCAGTGTGAACAGATTTCTGGTCAAGAGGTTTGACTAAGCACTGGATCTGATCACCAGAATCTGTCATTTCTGCATTTTAAATGCTATTCCTCTTTTCCTCAGTAGAGCCCTGTCTGGTGTTTGTGTGTGGAGGTCTAGATACCCATAACTGGAAAGACTGTGAATGTTTCCCTAGGGAATTTCAGCATTGCAGTGTGTACTTCACCAGATAATTTCAAACCAAGTTGGTTGCTGTATGGGATAAGGGGACTGTCAGCAATTTATAGAAGAGACAGTAGGTTTGGTGGCCAGACAGTGGAGAAGCCAGCAGTCTGCAAGTCAGATATTTGGTTGGTCAGGTGGTTCTTTCACTTTCTGGCACAGACAGCCTGACAGTTATCTTCTGAGAGAGCCGTAGGTCTGAGCCAGCTATTGTGGAGTGAGGGAGGTATGTACAGAACAAGGGGGATCTGAGTACCAACAAGAAGAAAGTGTCTGCAAAACCCAAAGACTTCTACAGCCTGGTGTGAATAAGTAGGGAGACCAGAGGATCTGGGGCTAGCTGCTGGATATATTTGGTTTCTAAGATGAGCTACATATATATATAGAGATATATGTATACATAGAGATTATCAACTAGCAGCATCTGCCCTGATCCGTAGAGGAAAAACATGGTCAAGCTTATAATGTTCACAAAAAGAGATAAGAAGCTTGCACTGGTGTCCCTTTGTTCTGCTAATACATTCTCATTTCCCAAAATCCAATAAATTTTCAGTGACTTTAGTTAATTTAGAAAAAGGAGTTTATCAGTGTGAAAATTTATTCAATAGATGGATTTGGTCAGGTGGATTATATCTGAGGTCAGTGTTTTCAAAACTTTTTATTTCCATTCCTACTTGTAGCTTTTGCTTCAGGAAATGTAATGGTCTCATCTTGACTTACATAAGAACAGCACGAGTCTTATGTTTTAGCTCCTCCCCAGTTTGGTAACAGCACCAAGCCAGCCAGAGCTCAAGAAGTGTTTGGACAAAGCTCTCAGGTACATGGCGTGAGTCTTGGGGTTGCGCTGTGCATGGTCAGCATTTGGAGTCAATAATCACTGTGGATCCCTTTCAGCTAGGTATATTCTCTGATTCTGTGATTAAGTGCTAAAACACTTCTGGATGTGTAGTAGTTTTGTGCTGTGGAAAGGATGTAAGTAGAAGAGTAAATCTTTTTCAAACCAATTTCTACATTCTAAAATTTGTTCATAGTTTTGTGTTATTGAAAGAAACAGATGTTGAATTTTCTGAAGAATGATACTGAGAAAATAGACACATGTAATCTCAGAAATCTAAAAAATCCCCAATGCAACTATATTGTTGCGGGGGTTTTGGTTTTGGGGTGTTTTTTTTGGTTTTGTTTTGTTTGTTTGCTTGTTTGTTTTGAGGGTTTTTTGGTTTTTTGTTGGTTGTTTGTTGTTTGTTGTTTGATTTTTGGTTTTTTGTGGTGTGTGTGTGTGGTGCTTTTTTCTAACTTTTCTGTTTTACAGTTTTATTCATAAACTCATATTCACTCAAAAGTGGGCTCCAGTACAGGGAAGGAACACACACTGTGACGTAAAGTTACATTTTGGTATCAGGGAATGTTCATACTAACAGATGACAAAAGTTGACAGCTGAACAATTTGTTTAATGTGAGCAACTGGAGTTAATGCAACGCCTTGTCACTGCCCACTTGACTGCCCGGTGGTCAGCACACTACTTGGACACGAGCGCCTCAGCAGAGACCACCTATGTGTCCTTGTGCCCCTGGATAGCAGGCTCCTGTTCTCTAGCAGGGAGCTGTTCACATAGACCCCAGCCAGGTCTGGCAGCAGACGAAGATAATGTAGCAATGCCAGGGAGACAGAGGAGCCCAGAAGGGTTCAGTTACTGCGGCAACCAAGTCTTTATTCTCTGCCCGGGGTGGGACATGAGAACAGTGACGGGATGGGTGGTGGCAAAAGAACAAAGGACTGGCAGTTACACAGGGTTTTAAAGGGAACAGAAAGGGGACATCCAGGGGGAGGAACAACAGATTAACCAATGGGAAAAGATTGCATAATAGCAAGTGTCCAATGGAACAAAACAAGGGGAGGGGTACATTTAAAGGAACCAATGGGGGTACAAAGAATGAAGAACTTTCCAGAAACTGATGCATATTAAAATAACCTAATACATATGAAGTAACTGAGAGGGAAAAGGGGTGTAAACTAGGACTTTGAGGGACAACTCAAACAGCGGGAACTGTGGGGAATTCCCCAGCCTCGTCTTCTCCCTCCCCCTCAGGCTCACTGTTTTGAGGAGGAAAATCAACCCAATTGATTTCATTAATTTTCATAGAGAAGGCAGACTGGGTCACCACCACAATGCCTCACTTTAGCCTAGTTTACTTTCTGTGGGAATAAAGATCATATGAAAGACCATTGGGTTAGGGAGTACATTAGAAAGAGAAAACAAATTTTTATTTCCTTATTTTGTAACATTAAAATTTTCTAACTGTGAACTAGCCCACAGATGAGCAGGGTCCCTGAAGAACAAAGCATTGAAGCCCTAGAACTGAATGGCCACTGTCAGTATTTCTCCTCTAAAAAACAGCAAATACTTTTGAAGTGTTCTGAACTGCACCGACAGAACTTCACAAAAAATAATGAAGAAATGCTGTCTGATTTGCTACAGATAACAGATGGTGTGAAAGAAGTCTGTCATACATAATGTTCAGCTGCCAAATCTCTTCTTATAAAAGGATTGAATAAATATCCTGTGCAGATGATATTTTATGAAACAGATAATTCTCCTCAAAATAGAAATTTTTTTAGAGCTTTTCAATTCCTGCAAATATATAAGTGTAAACAAAGTAAGAAAAAAGATTTGTACTCTCTTTTATGGAGAGTGACAGGAGGGGTTATTTTTTAAAGCATTTTATTTTTTTTCTGTACTTTGAGGGGAAAATATGATTCAGATTTAGATACAACATTGGAACATTTGAGTTGCACATACTTTTCATTACTGACCATATTATTTTTTTTATTATACCTCAGAAAAAAATGGTTTTTTGTTTTGCTTTGGTTTTTTTCCTTACTAGATTCTAATTAGCTTCAAGGTTTCTTAATGCAAATTAAGAAGCTCATCAGGACAAGATTTCCCCAACTGGAGCTGCCACAGTTCATGGCATACAGTGCTCAGTCAGGAATAAGTTGGTTTTGGTTTTTCTTTTTTAGTTTTTTTTAATGTATTTTTTTGGGGGGGGGTAGTTTTTGTAGGCATTTTTTAGTTTTGGGGTTTTTTTTAGTAGAAGGAGAATAATTTTGGCTCAGATTGTTAGCAGAAATTAGTCACCTAATCGTTGTTTGGATTGGTGGTTCAGAATTGTCATTGTGATTGCTGAGATCAAGGTTTATACTGTGGTGAGAGTTATAGGTGTATATACTCCCAGCAAAACTCTTTCTTTGAAAAACAGACTGAACTCTCAGCAGTTATGTTAGTGTGCGACCCTCCATTGCTTTAACCATATCTGCCTCCTGAATTAGGAGGTTTCCTCAAATAGTAGAATTAAAACTTTCAGGTTGTGGTTTTGATGTTTTTGGTTTTTTTGGGTTTTTTTGTTTGTTTTTACTTTTTTCTTGTTTGTTTATTTTTGTTTGGTTTTTTGTTTGTTTGTTTGTGGTTTGGGTTTTTTTTTTGTGTGTATATTATTTAATGCTAAAACATTAGCATTAAATAATACAAAATATTAAACATTAGAACAAAAAACATTACAACAACCAAACAATTCCCAAGCTCTGTACTGCTGGTCTCAGGAAGAAAGACTCAGATCTGGAGATATATTTTAACTTGAGTTTGTGGCCAGAAAATGTTGAATGAAGTCATAATATGATTGACAACTAAATGCCCTTTACCAACTGTGCTTAGCACAGTGAGCATCCTATCCTGTCAAACAAGTTGTGGTTTTATGGTGAAAAATTTCAGCACTATTTAAGCTCTCAATCAGCTGCAAAATCAACAAGTCTTATTTTCTCATTTTTTCCCCACACATTTCGTGGTATGGAATTATCTGAGGCCAAAGAATGGCTGTTTGAGTTTTGTCTTAGTACTATTATTCTTCTCTGAAGTGAAGACTGAATCTTTGAAATGGAATTTAGTAGCTGATGTTATCAGCAGTTTACAGAGATTTGTCTGATTTATCTGTTCTTATTCCTATCCAGATCTCAAGGCTTATTCCAGTATAATACAAAACACAGAGGTTTTGTGCTTGATGTTTTCTGGCTAACTTCAGCTTTACATCCAGCTGGCTGTATAGCTAAGCTTCATGAAAGCAAAACTCCTAATGTTGCGGCTAGCACTTTAGTCTTGTTAGATACATAAAGAAGTATTGTTACATCATGTTCCAAGTCAGTAAACTGAAAGGCTTGATCATGGTGGACAAGAAGCAGGAATTATTCTTTAACTTTAAATGAGGAAATGTTTGGTGAAATTTGGGGACCACTTTTGAATAACTTTTACATGTCCACGGCTAATCTGAAAGTAGGTTGGAGGCTCAAATGTCTAAAAAGTCAGGTTTCTCTTGACAAGAAGTTTAATGTAACATTTTGGAAAATAAGAAAATCTAAAATCCAGTGCTTTCTCACATCTTGATGGAGCATTTTTCACTGATATAAGCTTATTTATTAAATCCACCTCATGGATCACTATGTGCCTTTGGCAGTCCCTACTGGGCATAATTGCCACTAACAAAACAAACAAATGCTTATAGCTAATAATAGCAGTGCCAAAATCTGATCCTGCTTAACTGAGGATATCCAATGTGAGCACAGCTGGTTGTCGTAGATAGTACAGCACACATTCCAGAAAGGTACTGAAGCAAAAGGTGTGAAAACCTTTTTAACAGTTCTGGCTTGCATATTGTACAGAGAATAACTGCAGGATGTGATCAGTGAAAAGGAACTACCTATTCTTAAAAGACCAATCATTTTCCTACAAGAGTCAGAAAACTGTATCACAGCATGCGAGGTATTATTGGTTTTTCAAAGCTCCTGTAATGAAATTATCTTAATGCTCTTATTTGGTGTATTTTTTATACTTCCTGCTGTGGTGCGTGAATTCAAATGTACTTTCTTACGCGCTGAATGACAAAACGCATCTTTTTAGTTCTGGACTAAATTATAATGCTCTTGAAGGTTGAAGACACATCTTTGTGCCTAGAAAAGCAACATCTTGGGCCGTCCCTTTAACTGAAGCATCCTATAATTTCATACTGCAAGTTTCTGCTTTAGATAGATACAGGTTGTTGACAAGTGGGCTGCATTCCTCCATATTTGCCCTTTAAGTGTCCTTCCTCATAATTCTATACAGTTTATTTTCCCTTTTCAGATTTAAGAACCAGGTTTTGATAGTTTGAGTAAACTGCATTGGTATCTCCAGTGACGCCAGTGGAGCTTCTTATTAACTAAAATAGCTCATTTCTAATGAAGGAGATTACAATTTCACTGTGCAGGAGCAAAATCCAATAATGATACCCTTAAATGCATTAGGGTCAGTTGATTTGTGTTCTTGTGGGGATTTTAAATGTGTGTGGGGCATAGCAAATTACAATGAAGCTTGTGTTTATGTAAAAGAGAATACAGACTATCAAACCCACTGATTTTTTTTTTTTTTTTTAATGGCCTGAGTCACTTTTATATATTTTATTGACTAAACCTATTTTGAGTGAGGGAAGGCTGAGAAGTAGATATTGGCTTACTTGTTTAGAAGGATTGAGCAGGGAGGATGTACAGAGCTATTTAAATTACTCAAGCTTATAAATAAAATGCCAGCAATAATTCAGTCATAATTTCTTGATCAATAAGTGGAAAGAAGGAAGAAAGTCTCTGCCTTTCATTTAATATTTTACATTTGATCTGCATAGATATTGGTAAAATAAAGCAGAAATAAAAAAGGCATAGAAACCTTCATCTAATCAAAGTATGCTGCTGTCATTTTTTATTACAATCACAACTTCCAAAATGTTAGTGAAATCTATTAAAACAAGCAGTACAACCCCTAAGCCTTAGACTTTTAGTGGTTTGGGGTTTTTTAGCATTAAGAAAAGAATATTTTTAGCTGAATTTAAGGAAATTATGAATCAAAAAAAGCATTAGTCTCATGGACACATCTGAGAGAGCAAAGAAATGTGCAGTGTCTAATTACTTAATAGATTCCCTATGTTCATCAGACAACACATAGAGGAAAAATAAGTTTTAGAACCCTTATTCACAATTGTGATAAAGCCATGCCTTTTGACAGGCTTTGGCATTGGCAGTTTGGACTATAGAAGAACCTGTGAGACACTGACTAATTAGAGAGTAATGCAGATCTCATCAATAATTCTCAAGGTCTTGTCTGGAATTTTCCTTATAACTTCCCATTACTTCCTCTATTTGTTTGCTCTTAATGTGTTTTAGAGAACTAAAAACCTGCCTGTGTTGTACTTCTTAAGAAATGCAATGTTGTGGAGTTTGGTTTTTTTTAAGCTCAGCAAGACTGCTGGATGTTTCAATGGCCAGAAAATACATCACTGTAATTTTAAGTTTTGGAACTTGCCACTACTTCATACATGTGGTGTTTTGAGATTTGTCCCACTGAGCTCCAAAATTAGATGCCTCAGTAAACAGGAACCTCCAGAGAATAGTTTTGCCTGGTTGTGGTGGATTGACCATGGTCAACTGATAGGACTCAACCCAGTCCCTTGTTCCCTCCCTCAGTGGAATGGAGGAGAAAGAATGGGAAGGGCAAAAAGAAGAAAATTCAGGGATCGAAACAACAACAGTTTAAATATGTTAAGTAAAGCTGTGCATGCAAGCAAAGCAAAATATTCAGTACTTTTTGTTGGCAGGCTGATGCAGAGCCAGTTTTTGGCAGGGCCTCAGCATATGTAACAGTTACTTGGGAAGTTAAATGTGGTAACCATATACATTGTCCCATCTTCCTCCTTTCTCTGAGTTCTACTGCTGGGCATGATGCCATGAGGTATGGAATTCATATGGCATTGGTCACCTTGGGTCAATTGTCCTGGTTGTGTTCTCTGACAATTTCAGAACTTCCAGCCTGCCTGCTGGGGAGGCATAGTGCCTAGGGTGGGGCATAGGGAATAGCCCTTGGCATGCGCAAACACCGCTCAGCAGTAGTAAAAACACTGGAGTGTTATCAATACTGGTTTTGTCACAAATGCTATGCAGAACACTGTATAGGCTACTATGAGGAAACTAGCTAAATCCAAGCAGAACCTGGTGGATAGGCCTGAGATCAGAATACTCTCCCACTGCCAATTCATTCTTATCAGATAGTGAGGAGGGAGAGTGAGACACTCATCCACAGTGATTACAGAGCCCTGAATTGCTCTCTGAATTTGAGTGATTCCTGACATCAAAATCTGAGACCCTGGGATTCCAAAGTTCAGCACGCTGTGCAATGGAGATGGTTAGATAGAAACATAGAATAACTTTGGTTTGAAGATAATCTAGTCCAATTACCCAGCAATGAGTCCAGTCTGACTACAAATATTTGTGGGGATGACACATCTTCCACCTCCCTGGGCAATCAGTTCCAGTGTTTTACCACCCTTACTGTACAAAATTGCTGCCTTAAATCTAGTCTAAATCTCTTAGATTACAATCATTACCCTTTGTTCTACTGCAAAGGGCCCTGGAAAAATTTATCTCCATATTTCTTAAAAGCCCCCTTTAAGTACTGAACAACCACAATAAGATCTCCCCAAGACCCTTTTGTTCTCCAGGCTGAACAATCCCAACTCTTTCAGCCTGTCTTCATAGGGGAGTTGCTCCACACCTCTGATCATCTTCATGGCCTCCTTCTGGATCTATTCAAACAGGTCCATGATTTTTCTGTGCTGGGAGCTCCAGAGCTGGACACAGTACTCTAGGTGGGGTCTCATTATAGTGGAGTAGAGGGGCAGAATCACTCCCATCGACCTGCTGGCTTTTGATTCTGCCCGGGATGCAGATGGCTTCCTGAGCTACAACTGCACACTGTCAGCTCATGTCTGGCTTTTCATCCACATCTACCCTCAAGTCCTTTTCAGCAAAGCTGTTATCAATCGTTTCATCCCCCAGCCAACGGGGAGTTGCCCTGATCCAGGTGCAGCAGCTTGTACCTGTACTTGTTAAACTGCATGATTCCCACAGGCCCACTTCTCGAGCTTGTCCAGGATGGCAGTCCATCCCTCAGGCACGTCAGCTCTACCTCTCAGCTTGGTGTCATCTGTAAACTTGCTGAGGGTGCACTGATCCCACTCTCTATGACATCAATGAAGACACTAAAGAGTATTGGTCCAAATATGGACCCCTGAGGGACACCACTTGTCACTGATCTTCACCTGGTCATTGAGAAGTTGACCACTACTTTCTGGGTGCATCCATCCAGCCAATTCCTCATCCACTGAACACTCCATTTGTCAGACCCACAATTTTTCAATTTAGAAAGAAGAATGTTGTGGGGGACCATGTTAAAGTCCTTACAGAATTCCAAATAGATGACATTTGCAGACCTTCCCTTGTTCACTCTTGCAGTCATTCCTTCATAGAAGGCCACTAGTTTGGTCAGGCAGGATTTACCCTTGGTGAAGCTCTGCTGGCTGTCTCAAATCAACTCCTCATCCTCTATATGCCTTAGCATAGCTCCTAGGAGAATCTGTTCCATGATCTTCCCAGGCACAGAGGTGAGGCTGACAGGTTCTCAGGTTCCTTCTTCCCAACCTTTTTAAAAATGGGTGAAGTGTTTCCCTATTTCCAGTCACCAGGTTCTTCTCCTGACTGCCATGACTTTTCAAATATCATGGAGAATGGCTTGACAGTTTCCTCAGGACTCTGGGACCTAATGAGATGCATCCCATAGACTTTCATATGTTCAGCTGTTTCAGGCGATCGCAAATCTGACTTCTTGCAGTGGGCAGTCACCCAGTCTTCCAGTCCCTCCACTTGAGAGGTGTGGGAAGTGAGGTTTGCAGGGAAGACTGAGATAGAAATGTTTTTGATACCTCAGCCTTCTCTTCATCTACTGTTACCGATTTTCCAGTTGTGTTCATCAGAGAATGCTTTTTTTGACTGTATTTTTCTGTCTGGCACACTGTAGAAGTCCCTCTTATTCTTTCCACCCCTTGCCACATTCTGTTCCATCCATGCGTTGGAAACTGCACCAATGCATGACCACTGTAGCCCAGGCTGCCTCCAATCTTGATGTCACTGATTAGCTCACTTGTGCTGGTGACCATGATGTCCAGTGTCACATCTCCTCTGGCAGAGCTGTCTGTTACTCAGCTTAAGAAGTTATCCTCCATGTACTGCAGGAGTCTCCTGGACTGCCTACAGTTTACTGTGCTCCTTTGTCTTAAAACAGTGTTTAGGACACCATCGGTATCATAATGTCTAATATTTTTGGACTAAGTTAGTGAAGCTGTCATATTGAATTGACTTGTGTGTGGCTAAAACAGGCAAACAGAAAAATAAAAACAGCCTCAAAAGCATTACTCATTTTCTACTAATTCTAGAATGATATTGTGAAGTAAAGTATTTTGTCTAGAGGTGGGAAGATGAGCTTCAAAACAAACTATGTGTATAACCAGTCAACTACCATCTCGTAACAGTGAAGTTGCTGGTAGCACAATGTCAAAGTGAAACATCGGAAAGTCTCCTGGGACTGTAAATGAAGGTGATATATTTCTTTTAGCTCACTTTTCCCTTTTTTGTTTCCTTGCTTTTATTAGGTTATTAACTACTTCTTGTTATAAATAGGACCTTCTTACCACATTTATATAGAAGTTTATGTTACAGCATATTTTTAAGTGCTGCTAATGGATTTTGAGTATGCCTTTTGAATAATTTGATATCTTAATGCTGAAGAAAGAAATATTGATGAATACACATGATTTAACAATTTAAAATTCATTCTGTTCTCCTTTATCATCTAATTTTCATCTTAGCTGACTCAGTGAGTCAGATCTGAAAAGGATAGAATTAATCTGAATATGAAAGGAATTAGTTGTACTGTTCTACTCTTTGTTTTTTGTTTTGAGGATGGGCCATAATTGCTTGGAAAAAATAATCCTAGAAAATCAACAAGCACAAGTTCCTACATGAATTTTCAGTATTGGTTGTAAAAACACATTCTTTGCTTGTTTGCTTCCATAGTTAGCTTTGTATCACTGCTGCTTTTATATACAATGATTGCTTTGAACCGGTGTTTTAACATTTGATAAACAGGAAATGTGTTCTCACTCAGTGGACTCACTAATAAATATACTCTTTTAGGTTCATCCTTCTATTGAAGGAATAGCTGCCCTGAAGCTTGAACACTGTTGCTCCTTCCTTGTAACCTGTGAATTCAGATGTGGTTTCCTGTTTTCTTGCATGCTGCAGCAGGCTAGTTGGTGTGCTTTGAAGAGGTTGTTCTTGAAGATGGACCAGTTCCTCCAGGACCTGTTTGCCCTTTGGAATAGCACTGCACAGTATCCATCCCCCGAAACCCTGAGCAGGCTAAGAGATGCTTTACTGAAACCCAAAGTGCTTTCTGCTGGTGTTCTCCCTTGCTATCCTTGGGGTTTTAATCTGTACCAACATCTGGTCCTTGCAGCCAGGTGGTGACTGTGGGACACTTCCTACCTGCCAAGTGGGTGCAGAACAGGGTACCTCGGTAGCACAGTGGGTAGCAGTGTCTAACTGAAACCATGTTCTTGTTAACTCCAGCCAACCAGTTAGTTCACTGTAAGCATCAGTTATTCAGTGGTTTTCATTCATTGGACAATATGGACCTTTTTAAATGACCCAAGATGTCATTGTAGAAACATACAACATGCTAAATCTCTAAATCTCACTCTATGTCACTGATTTCATATTCTGACAAACTTTATCTTTTTTTAGTGTGAGGCGTGATCTACAGGGGAAAAACAACCAACCAATAAAAAAACAAAAGAACAAACCCCAAAATGCTAAAATAAACAAACAAACAAAAAAAAAATTGAAGCACTGAGCTGTAAGAAAAAATGGTTTTGATTTCTCAAATAGTAGGAAAGAAAATGTTAAATATTCCACATTAGTGTAGGAATTCTCAGGAAGAAGAATGGCCTGTGTAAATTGACATTTGCCCTAGTGTCAGAGGAAGCTGTTTAATAAATTGGCAGATATGATGGGCACTATTGCCAAAACGTTTTCCATGTGCAGAAAGTCAAAAGGGATGATCCAAAATTCATGAAACATCTTTCAGTAGTAACAGGACTGACGTAGAGGGTGGTTTTAAAAACTATTGATTCATAATGAAAAGTAAATAAAAATTATTATTTCATATTGTGATATGAAAACCTGTGTGTAGGTGTAAAGAAGGAAAACATTGTCTGAAAGGTATGGGTGAAGAAATTCTTTGTGAACTACTGCATCAACACTAAATCATCCAGCAAGATATGGATTTCTGAACAATCAGAAGGAGGATTTTGAAAGAGAGGAATGGTCTTATGCAGCCTTGAAAAGAAAACAAGAATTTGGTAGGACACCATTCTGGAGGAATTTATAGTCTCAATTGAATCTGCCTTCGTATTTTTTGTTACAGCGCTAGTAAGATAAACGGCAAGGATATGCTTTCAAAATAGAACTGCTTTTCAAATCATGTCTACCACTGTGACTAAGTTACTGCTGTTAATAATGGCTAACCTTCACTGATGTATTACCTTCTGTTTTAAATGTGGAAAAAAATTAGCAAAGACAGCTCACCTTACTTCTCCAACCAATTTTTATTCTCAGTATTCAAAAGTGCAGTCGTCCTCCCTTTCTTCGTCTCAAGAAGTCTTGCTTTAAGAAGACAGTAACACATGCTTAAGAAAATATAAAAATCTCCACTGGAAAAGTGAAAGCTTTTTCAGTTCCCAAAAGTACATAGTGAAAATTTTTTAAGTTGATGATTCTACTTAATAGATTTTTTTTTAGTGGATGTGACTATATTGAATGTAATAAGTAAAATGCAAGTGTAGAATGCCACATTTAAGAGCAACAGCCACTAAGAAAAAGAAATTAAAATTGTTTCTGAATCACAGGGAAAACTGCTTTATAGCAGTGTCTGCTGCTGCTCTAGTACAGGTTGCTTTGGCATTTTCATTATAACTTTTCAGTTCTGGGTTCTATAACTTCAGTTATATTAAAACTCTTTCAGACAATCTTTGCTATACAAGGTCAGATTCAAAGTCCCAAAAGGATTTGGCAATGAGCTAATTTTTTTCTTCATTCATGTTCCAAATATATGTATCACTATCATGTATATCTATATCTCATCCCTATTTCACACTTAATGGCTTTTAGAACAGCTTTTACAAAAGAATCTCTGTAAAAACATCTAACTAGAGACATTTTTGTGTACTTTTTTTTTCTTTCCTTGCAGGAAATATCTGTATCTATAAAATCATAATTGCTCCATGGGAATTTATTTCTCCTGATGAGAATCTCCACAAAAATTTGGATATTCTGAAACGTTTCCAGGCTGCCAGTAATTTGGTTTTACTAAAACCTTCAAAGAAGTCCATTGGTCCTGTAAGTCTTTAAATTCTAGAGATCATTCATAGCTAATTCATTCTAATTCGTAGAGCTCTACCCATCTGGGAATGGGTTAACAATTGCAAACATTCTCAGCAGATATTAGGATAATGGGCCTATTTGCAGCTAGGCATGATCCACTTCGATTTATGTTGCTTGCTGACACATTAGTTCCTCCACAGTTCCTGAAGTTTAAGTAGGTAAGTTATGATTTCATTTGGATGGATTGAAATTGAGTTCCTCTTGTGGGTTTCAGGTTGATGTTAAGATTCCAGGGGCATAGTCAATAGATATTCTGTCATTTGGCTGTCCTGCACTTGACACAGCTGAACTCTGGCCCAGACTAATAAATTCAACATACTGCATAGGGTGACCTCACAGAGCTTTAATGGAGACAAAGTTTGTTAATCTATTAATGGATATTTACTCTTGGAGAAGACAACAGATGTCATATTTTATAGATCATAATATAGGCCATAATCAGAAACAGTAGCTTTTTGCAAATCCTTGCAATTAGATGTTGCTGTCTTTTTGGGTCTTGAGTTCCATCCTGCTTTTCCTATTAAGTCACATTTAGTTGTTCTTTTTCCTGTCTAATAAACTCAATTTAATTTCAGGAAACAAATGCACTGATGCTTTCTTTCTGTGCCATAACAGAGAGTTGTGCTTTTGGCAGCAATATTAATCAAAAAGTAATGCAACTTTCACTTTCATTAAGGTCTCCATATGCTGTTTTAGCGCTACAAAAGGATCTTCAAATGTATTAATTGTCTCAAGGCTTCAGCCTGTTGTTAGCATACTGGACCATGACCTAACTAAAAGGATGAAAGTTTTCCTCTGTGACTTGTTGCTGGGATCAGAATGTTAATTCTGTAACAGAGCAGCAACTTGTATGACAACTCCCCAGACCAGAAGAGTAGTGCCCTACCTAGCAACTGTTCCTCTGCAGGAAATATGGTATTTCATTTTTAATCTTCTCAGTGCTCAACTAGTGAAGCTTTTCGAGCTTCTCAGCAGTTGCTGCAGCAATTCACTGTAATTTACATCCATCAAGAGGATGAACAGCTGTTGCTAGGAGAGTCCTAGATCTTCAGTGGTGGTGAAGGATATTGTCAGGAGCGAAGGAAAGCCTACTTGCTAACTCATAGGGTAGCTGTGTTCAAAGTTCTTCCCTCAGAGGTTGATTGAAAACAGCTTAGAGAGTTGAAGGCACATGTGTGTATGTATGTTCTGCTGAGGCAGGCAGGGAAAGGACAAGACCCTGACCATGAGAGGTGAATGAATGGAGAGTGCAAAACTATTGGATGTAACACAGGTTCTGTAACCCCATGAGAGGCTGGCACAGGTACTTCTGGTAGAAATTACTTCAGTTGTGTAGGGAATGTCTGACCTTTTTAAGGAGACAGAGAAGAGTATTATGGGACCTTGTGGGAGTGCTGTCTTGCATGAACAATGGTAGGTAACTTTAGCAGTATTGTCCCAAAAATCCAAGGTGACCAATGTAATAGTGTCAGAAATACCAGATTTGAACATGGGTGAAGCCAAACTGTGACTGATGGGGAGTAAAATAGTTGGGGGCATGTTGGTTGCTTGAGAAGAGACCAGGGTGGAGAAATGGAAGCCTATGGTTGGTGTGTGAGGTGGTGGTAGATGTACAAACATGAGAAAAAGGAGAGATGTTTGATAAAAGGGGCCAGTTGCACATAAACAGCTGCTGCTCAGTACTTTTTTGCTGACAAGGCATCCAGTACCTGTCCACTTCAGTGTATCCTATCTTGTCATAATCTTGCTCTTAACCATTTTTCATGTAAGGTATTCTGTGCATGTGCTCAAAAGTCTAGACGCGAGAAACTGGAGGGGGTGAATGGTTGAAAGGTCTAGCACCGGAGAAATGGCTGAGGGCCATGGGGCCTGTAGGTCTAAGACAGCAGATGGTTTATGTTTCCCTGGTGCATTGTAATTCTCCGAGTGAGTATGTACATGCAATGTGGTAGCAGATGTCAAATTGGGCTCACTGGCAAGTAGAAGGAGACCTGCATATCAGAAGACTCAAGATCTGAAACAGCGACTGCATAAGGCACCCAGAATCTCTAAAACGTGTATTAGGGGACTGTGGAGTTTGTGCTGGTATTTGTGACTGTTTTGGTTTAACCTTGCTAAACAGCTGAGCCTCACACAGCCACTTGCTCACACCACTGCAGTGGGATGGAACATAGAACTGAAAGGGTAAAATTGAGAAAACTCATGGGCTGAGAAAGATATAGCGAATAAATTCCTTATTTTGTTTTCATTATTAAACTACTTCTTATTGACAGGCAGATATTCAGCCATCTCCAGGGAAGCGGGGCTCCATCAAAAGTGAAGTTATGAGAAGACAAATGCCATAACTCTGAATATTATGTCCCCTCCTTTTTCCCTGCAGCTTTTATTGCTGAGCATGATGCCATATGGTATGGAATGGCCCTTTGGTCAGTCGGGGTCAGCTGTCCCAGCTGTGCCCCCCTCCCAATATGCCATGTACCCCCTCGCTGGTAGATGTAAAGAACGGAAAAGGCCTTTGCACTGATAAGCCCTGTTCAGCAATTACTAAAACTTCCCTACATTGTCAACATTGATCTAATAATACATTCAATACATAGCAATATAAAATACATTTTGAAAAAAAACCAAAAACTCTATCCTAGCCAAAACCAGTGCAGAGATATTATGAATTAAAACACACCCATGAAATAACAGAGAGCATGTATTTTATTGTAAATGGACTTCATCATCAATCAAAGAGAAAAAAAAACCCAAAACTTGGTGGTGTTTTGTTGTAAGTACATGTTGCTGGTGTTTAAGTAGGTGTCAGTAAAGGCACTGTCTCTGTAGCTGTCTATGTCAGTGTTTTGAGTGTGTTTGACTATGCCTTTTTGGAATGGGTGTGAAGTCCTGTTGCTGACTAGGAAGAGGACAAGGGCAGCCACACCCATGGGACAGGACCAGAAGTGGCTTCCTGGCCTGAGATTGTGTCACACTGAATGGGAGTAGCTGGGGTGGAAGAAACACAGATTTACAGAATATTCTGAGTTGGAAGGAACCCCCAAGGATCATCAAGTCCAACTCTAAAGTGTATGGCACGTACAGGCATTGAACCCACAATTTTGCTGCTATTAGGGCCGTTAGCATCATGCTCTAACAAACTCCTGGCACACACTGTATTCCATGTTTGTTTGGGTTTAACACCCATAAGAAGTGGTTCATTACAATTTCTTTTTGTCCTGCATATAATCTTATATTCAACACTTTAAAACTGTATTTTAGTATTTAATAGGAACAATACTACTAATGCTTTCTGTGTCTATCTTGGGGTATGCCCAGGAATATCATGGCCTAGAAGAACAAGTTGTTCAATCAAGTTGTTCAATCTATTCTTCTCAGTGTGCTGAAGCAATATTAGCTTCAATGATTATGAGAGAAGGGAAAGGAACCTCTTCCTGAATTTGTATTTATTTCTTACCTAGTTTCCATAGATCATTGATATAAAGAAGCTTTTTAAAAATTTTTTAATACAAATGAGCTGATGCTCAAGTCTTCCTGAGTATCTACTTTCTTTCAGAGAAACATTTTGCTGTCCCTTTGACACCAGTTAATGAAAAAACAGAGGTTTTATTGCATGTTACAAAAACAAATAATTGTTTGCCTTACCAGATTTAGTAATTGTGTATGAAACTTTTCCTAACAATACTTGCCTTACAAAACCAGCAACAGTAAAAATTAAATATCAGGCATGTTGAATTCAAAACAGTGAAAAGTGGTTTTGAAGCTGTTCCAGGGACCTTGAATAAGGTGCTCTTATTTATCAGTTAACCACTTCAGATTGCATTTGCTGGGTGGCTCTTCTGGTAAAGGCCATTCAGCTGGAGTAAAATCCTTTTCACATATTAAAATTTTATTCTTGTTCTCTTTCTATGCATGTGAAAAATCCTCCCTTTTTATTGCAACTACACCAAGGTAAATGGTACTTGAGTTGCAAGTTTGTACTTAGTTTAATAGCACCTACACAAACTTAAGTACTGGTAAAGCAAGAACTTAAATAATTTACCGATTCCCATCTTAGACTTTTTATCTAAGAAAGCTCCTTAAGACAGGTGACTTACTAAACCTAGTTAGGTAAGTAGAAAACAAACCTCTTCTGTGAGTAAAATGGGTATGATTGTTGTTATGACAGAGTGCCTCCTAGAGGAAAGAAAGAGGACTCGTAAGGACATAGCTGTTCCAAATACCTCCAGGGCTTTGCTTCTTTATTGTTTCTCTGATTTCAAGACATGCTTCTAGACACCTTTACAAACTGAGCACTTGTGGTATCTTTCCCTTCTCATGTTCACGTGCCTTGAGGGTAGTAATGGTGGTGTTTCATAGTACAAGACAGAATATGCTTTCAGAAGTGAGTTAATTCTAGTTAGCAAACAGTGTTTGGTTCAGATTTTGAGAATCTATCTTTCTCTTGCAACTTTCTGCCATTACAATCAAGCCAGATTATTCTGTTTCCATGTAATGAAATTTTGTAATTATGCCCCTGTGGGCTGTGGACTAGCTAATGCTATTTTTTGGTCTTTGCAGCATACATTTGCACTATGTTGAAGATGTGTTGCCTCTGGAAATTAGGATAGGGTTTTTTAAGAGGGGGATTAAATAGATAAATGTTAAATTAAAGAAAACTAGCATGTTAGCAATGTAATTAAAAAATGGACTTCAAATTTTAAAGAAAAAAATATTTTGTTTCTATATTCAAGATTGTAAAGAATGAGGCTTCACAGTGTAAAGTTTTAACTAATTTATTACCAAAAAAAAAACCAATTAGGATGCCCAGCGCTGGGTGTGTGGGTGATCTGGCCAGAGGCACCTCCCAGGGACCGTGCAGCTGCCTTTATCCCCTTGGAGTGTCAATCAAGATGCCTGGATACATTTGGATACTTTATCCAATAATGGGTGTGGACATTCCCAGCCCGCCCCTTTGTCCACCCATTTGGGGCATCCTGATCTGGCCCTACCCCATGGAGCATGCTCAGTTGTGAGATCAGGTGGGATCTCTCCTTAACTGGCATCTTGATTGGCATTTCTCATGGAACTTTCTGGAAATTCTTCTTCATCAGCCATTTTGTCCCTCCCTAGTTTCTTATCATAGTTATTGAACATCATTAATCAAATATGACAACAGAAAACCCCCACCCACTGCAACCAGGACATTCACGACAACAAATAACAAAGACACTGCAACATAGCAAAAGTAATTAACCAATCAACTTATTAATGTGTCATGAACATTGTAACTTCCATAACATAGTAATTAACCAATTAACTTATTAACAATTTAAAATATACAAAAGTCAACTTCACCTTTGGCTGTTTATAACAAAGATAAACTTTAAATAGTCCTTATTACTTAAAAAGTCATTTTAATATCCAGAGAGGATAATAACTGTAATCACTGTTTTTATTGTTCTTAACTTCTTCATAAAATCTATATAAGCATCAATTTAATAATGTTTTTGTGCATCAAATGATTTTTTTCACTCTGATGTTCTTTATATCTTGGCTTAATCACTTTAAGTTATATTGTCCTATTTTAATGATCAAGTTTTAGGGGACTGTCTCAGTTTTAGAGACAAAGTTTTCAGGAGGAGGTGCTCCAGGATAGGGTACCCCCTCCTGAAAGGAAGAAAGGGTTTCCCCCTCCTCCCTCCGCAATGAAACAAATTAACTGCAGCAGGTGAAAGTGACAAAAAACCTGAACTATTTATTAACATAAAAAGACTAAACTATTTGTTAACACAAAATACAACTGGGAAAAGCAAAGAGGGGAAAAGGAAAAGGGTGTCTGCAAGGAGCTGATACGAGGTTTCCCTAAGATGGCACCAGGGCCACCATGCAGGCCGGCCGGAGCCACTCCGCGGGCTCCCCGGGCTGGAGAGGAGGGAAGGGAGATAGGAAGACCGGGGGGAGAAAAACCCAAACAAACAGAACCCTTTTTCTAAGCCCTCAAGGAAGAGCAGGGCAGAAAGCAGCACTGCGGTCTCTTCATCCCCTGTCTCTCCCGGTCCTTTCGCCCGAGCCGTTTTTTCTGACTCTTGCAGGTGCCGGTTCCATTGAACCAACACCGGCTCTGGCCCCGCCCCCCGGGTTCATCTTAAAGGCGCAGTAGCCCTGGGCATTAAGCAAACAGTTAAGGAATGAAGTGGCTTCATAATGTCACTCCAGGACAGGGACTAAAAGTTATACCCTTCGAGCATCATATGTTTAGTAACTGGTTTGTAATTTAATGAAAGCCAAATCCCATTTATTTGCTTCTTCTGTGATGGAGATTTTTTTTTATGGAGTTTTTTTCATGTTAGATAGTAGATTCTTTAATATGTATTAAAGAAGTATGCAATATTCATGAAAGTAGTATTGGAAATACTGAAAAGATCCAAAAACATTGTTTATCCTGTAATCTTATAGCAGCAACAACAGAAACTACCCAAAACAACCATTTAGTATCTGTATAAAACCATCCTTTCAGTTCATGACTGAACAGTATATAATAATGGTTTCTTCATAGCTGACACTTACTGATTATGTTTAAAAACACACCTCAGTAATATGCTGATGTAGCTCTGGTATTTATTTGTCCTTGCAATTATTTTTATAGTATATTCTCAAAAGTTCAACTCCAAAATTTGATTTTTTTTAAATTTTGAGAGAGCTGGAACTAAATAGGAGGTCCTGAAGTAAAAGGAACTGAGGCTTTCCCAAAAACAATGACTGAATTGTTGACCAATCATCACTGGAATACATTCCAGCCTTCAGCCATGTTCCTCTAGTTTAAATTAATAGGTTTGAATATAAGCATGAGCATCTTAGACATCAAAGCTCTCAGAGAAACGATTTTTCCTTTAAATTAGCAGTGTATGAAGGCCTTGTCGCCTTTTGTCCTATTTCTGCTCATAGTGGCCCTTAGATGTGTATCCTGTATCTGTGTGATTACAATAAGAAAGTTTGTATCACTGAGTCGATTAACCAGAGAAAGGCTTAAAGCAGGAGAGTTGCAGAGAAGGCAGAAAACATGAAATTAAGAAGAAAAGGGGGGCAAAGTGAGTGAGATGAAAAAGTGCTTGCAAAAAGGATAAGCAGAAGAAGAAACAGAGGGAAAGAAAGAAGAAATAATATAGGGTTGTCTTTAAGAAAACAGTTCTGTTTAAAAGTGAGCTTTTATTGGTTGATGTTTGTTAATATAAAAATCTCATTTAGTTTGCTCCACAGCAGGTTTTGAAAGTTTTCTAGGTTAGGGAAATTTCTGGGTCTCTTTTTTCTTAATTAATGAGTGATGCTTTCTACCAAAAACCTCTCTGCTTTGATTTGTCTAGCTACAAATGTTAATATGTCTTTTGAGCTTTCAGGTTGAATTGATTCAAGCTAAGATTTCTTCCTAATGTACTTCTTCAGTAAGATTTTGACTCAAGGTTATAGCTAAATTAACTTTCATTGAAGGACTTCTTTCACTTAACTTTCTGCTTCTAAGCATTATTGGCAAGATAGTACCCCAAATGCTTCTCTAGGGTTCTGTCAGAGTGGATTCCCTGTTAGGAACTGGACCATAAGCACTTCTGCATAACTGCACAGAAGGCTGAGAGGCTCTTAATGGCAAAACCAGTTATCTATTTTAATGGTCATATAAAGAGAACCTAACTACTATAGGCCTTTAGGGAACTCATCTTATGATTAGAGAGAGATATGAATATTGATGTAGGCTGGGTGGACATTGGAGGGGCAGTTGGAGGAGGGATGTGTCTCTGCATCACAAGATTATAAAAACAGACTGCTTTTCAAAAGAAAAAAAATCATTGAAACAGCTTTTTATCAGAAAATGCCATGTGGCTAAAAATAACATATTTTAATGGAGTTACATGAATATAGATATAGATATAGATATAGATATAGATATGTATGTTTATCTGCACATATATTATGTGTGTGTAGAAAAACTCAGAAAAATACATTTATTGACACATCTTTTCTAATATTATCAAGGCAATATTAATATTTAAGCTGTGTGGTCTGCACAATGGTAGCTCTACAATATAATTATACATTAAACCGTGAGTTGTCACAAGGACAATACTTTGAAGCTATCAAAATATGGCAGTAGAATACAGTAATTTTGAGATTTTACGGTGGAACTTTTTGTGGAATCATGTGGAGAAAATAATCCAATTGCTTTTTTTGTTTTTTTGCTTTTTTTTTAAGTCTGATTCGGAGCAGACAAATTTTCAAATGGCAAGGTTTTCTGCAAAATAAGCTTGTCCTTTCCAACCACAACTTGTCCTTTCCAACGGAGTTTCAAGTAGTCCACTATTATTGTCTGTGTTTGGTTTTATGAGCTATCCCAAGATGATTTAGAACATGATGGGTGTTAAGACAGTGCCCTGTTCTGAAAGATATTTGAAAACATTTCTGAAATAAGTGACTTACAGTTGAAACAGGGGAGGGAGCCAACCCCGGCTGAGCCATGGAGCAAGCCCTGACATGATGGATGCAGGAGACTTTGAAGTGCAGAGCACATAGCATCACTCTAATCTTCACTCTTCCAGGATGGCTAAGAAGTGGATGGGTGTAGGGAAGCATTACCTGAGGATTCCTGGCTGCTCTGGGCAGTGTAGCAGCACCAAGTGAGTCTGTGACAGCAACACTGTGTTTGCCCATTCCAGCAAGGCTCTGGAACATATGTGATTGCCAGTTGTGTGTTAGCATCCTTGATTATGACATTCTGCTCCATAGTCCCAGCACTCCAGGCTCTGTCACATGCAGAGTGCCCCTGGGCTGCTCACACATGGATGCCACCATCTGAAGAGTCCCATTAGTCCTAAGATCCAAGAAAGAATGATTTTCAAGCTTTCCCCTGGCTCTGCTGCAGTAAACTTGCAGACTTCCTCAGCCTCCCTCCTTCCTCCTCCATGTGGTGCCTTGCCTGAACCTCCCTCAGCTCTTTGAGAGGTCTCTGCTCCATGTCTGCAGCCATCATTTTTGGGTTTCTGTGCTTCATCAGTTCCCATCTGGACCTCATCGTGGTGCTCTCCCATCTTGCTGAGGTGCAGCCTCACCTGTGTTGCAGAAGGAGACTGAGTTTCCCCTGGGATCTTGTTTCAAATGTGGTGGAGTGTGTGTGTATGAATGTGGATCACCTCTGGCCAGCATGGGGGCACATTTGCCTTCCTCTTGGAATGTTTGACTGATGACTAGGGAAATGCAGGATGCAGCACAGGGACTTCACAGCAGCTCTAAATCCACTCTGATCTTTCCTTCCCTCTCCCAAATTGTGTTGCTCTTTACACACAGAGCCACCCCACCATTCAGCTCAGGGGGGTCCCTAGACTGAAGTCTCCTGGGATGAAAGCTGATGCTGGGTTATGTAAGCTGAAGCCTTTGGTTTGTTTCAGTTGGTGGAACAGATTTTCTCTGGTCTCCCATTAAACCTGCTGATGGGATTCTGGAGTCCCACGTGGCCAGGGTACAGCAGAAAGGTTTACTGGTAGGACTTAGAGAGTCCTATGGAGGGCGATTAGCAACTCAACATACACTCCTGGCTCCTGAGAGCCTTCAGGAAGCCAAGTAGAGCACTGCAGAAATCTATTTATGTCTGGGAGCAGGAGAGATCAGAATGGCAGCGGGGTCTCAGGGCATGGGCAGGGGATGGAAAAAACAATATTCAGCAAACATTTATTTCTGATGGGGAGTCATTTCCAGCTGTAGGAGTTGTATTATGCTGTGCCTCTTATGTTTAAAATATTCCTGTGGAGGACAAGCACCAAGGGTAGAAAATTCTCTGGAGAAGGGAGGATGTGGGCTGCAATGAGACCACAGCCACTTGTCCCTGGAGTGGAGTTCCCACAGGTTGGGGGAGTCCTGTTGCTTCTCTCAGCAGTCCTTTGCCTTCAGACTGGGATCTCCCTAGCATCACTGTAGCATTCAGTGGATAACAATGGATTTTTCAGATTTGTTGGGAAGAACAGAACAGTCCAGCTCTCTCTGTTGAAGCATTTTATCCTGTCATGCAACAGGGGCCAGGACACCCAATCTGGCCCACCACGGCCAGGCCTGGCTCAGCTCAACAAGACACAGTTTGGCTTAATCTTTATTTCTTTTGTTTGTTTTAACCCCTTGAAAGTGTAATTTAATTTTTTGTTGTTAAAAAAAAAAAATCTGCCAGATTAAGTTTTAAAAGTCAGAGGATTTGCACTAATACCCAACAAGATGGGTGTTTTAGGATGTTATAGATTGAATTGCTTTCTGTGCATTTAAATTGTGTTACAAAGGGGATGAAAACTTTGAGGAGGCATGTTTTTTCTCCCATGTTCCTTTAAGTATTAGGAATTCGGGTTAATGGTATTTGAATGCTAATTGAAGCAGCAGCCCAGAGCCCCCTCAGGACCTGGCACACCTTGTGAGCTAGTCAGGCAAAGATGGGGTGTTGCTAGGCACATCCAGGGGAGATTTAAATGTCACCAGGGAGTGCAGGTGGCACATGTTTGTGCAGGCAGGGTGAGTAGGAAGGGCACTGAGACGCTGTAGCAAAGGCAGCCAGCTCAGTTGCTGGTCCTGATGCTCCCTGAGAGAGCTCAAATATGATGTCTGCCGTGAGGGGAGCCAAGTTGTCTAAGGTCACCAAAAAATGATGGAGCAAAACTCCAAAAAACCACGAGAAAATGCAAAAACCCATGTAGCCATCCAGGCTTCAAGCTACAGGGAATGCCTAAACTTCTCAGTGGATTATAACAGTGCTGGAAGATGGATCAGATGTGAGCAGGTGGACAAGTGCCTCAGCCTGGAGGAATTATGAGATGAAGTAGAAAGGCTGAGAAGCATCAGAGACTCAGAGAGGGAGACTGACAAGTGGAACCATGTTCTGTCCTCCCTAAGGTAGGAGCAACCACCAGAAACAATTCAGGATCAAGGGGATCCTCTATTCATCTCCCAACAAGGAGAAGGGTACCAGTTGTAAAGCAAGAAGTTGGGCCAAACAGGCCCAACACGTAGGGCGGTCTGCTGCCGCCCTTGGTGTGGGTTAAGGATGTGACCAGGAGACTTCCAAGCCTGGCATGGCCCACAGACTACTTCCCATTACTGATCTTCCATGTAGGGGGCGAGGAAATGGGAGCATGTAGTCTGAGTGCCATCAAAAGAGATTTCAGGGCTTTGGGACCTTTGGTAAGAGAATCTTATCCTGCAGATTTTTCAGGACTTAACAGATGTATGAAAACCCTTTACAAAGGAAGTTTATTTGTGCAATAGTTCAAGGCATGGAAACTCCAAATCTGTCTACCAAGAAAGTAGACTTCTTCCTAAGACTAAAGTCCTTCTGCCAAAATGTTGTGTTGCCACAACTATTCTGTCTTTATCCCAAAACTATTACAGGTTTTGGACTCAAATTAGTTCCTTTGTTTGTTTTGTTGTTTTATTTTGGTTACAGAGCTGTTTTTTGTCAGTTCCTGCTCTGACATGTGCCCTGAATTTATAAGGCAAGCAAACACTTTTGACTCGTTTTGTGAGTGTAGTTGGCTCAGTGCTCAGAGCAGTATTAGTGTTTTTCATTTTTATCAAAAAAATGTAGTACCTCTCATCAATGGCTGTTGTCACCAGCTGTTGAAAACCACCAGCTGCTCCTTTTCTATCACCAGCTGTTGCCTACAGGGATGTGCATCTTCAGAAATGTTCTTTTAATAAACTCTGAAATTACATGTCTCGAAATAATGCAACTTAATCTTTTGCTTATATGATTGTTTAAAATATACAGTTTGTAAAGATTCATAAAATGAGAATAGAGAGAGGCACAAGAAACTGTCCCTGTGTCTGTAAAATACATGTATGAATAACTGTAACTCACCATTATGCTAGATTGTGCAAACAGTGGGCAGAGACAGCTGTTTCAATATAAATTATCTGTATATAAAAAGACATGTAAGTGTGTGTGTGTATATATATATATATATATATATTTAGACCAACTCTTCCTCGCCTCATTGAAAAAAGTGTTCCTCTGCATAGCAAAGCTGTTAGGGAAGGGAGAAAATTAAACTATAAGACTGAAAGTCAGTACTACACTGTTTAAAAAAGCCAAGTAAAAACTTTCAGATTTGCCATTATGTGAAGACTTTTTAACATCTTTTTCTCTGCTAATGCATACTAAAAGCAGAGAGGTACTTAATGGAAGATTTTTGTTTGAGAAGTTATTTTGCTGAAGGTTAAATTCTTTGAGAAAGTTGTTGTATATGTTGGAGTTTTTATTTTATTTTAACAGATACTTATAGAGCACTTATAGAGCACTTTGGATCATACCTGAAACCTACTAGAAAGTTGCTGCTAGTGTTCTGCAATTTTGCAGACTGCTTTCGGGAGTTAAACTGGTGATATCTTCTAGAATGAAGCAACACAGGACTTTTGAAGAGCTCAAAAATTTTAAAGCACTTTCCCATACTTAAAATGTTGCATTTCTGAACTGAAGTACTGAGGAATTTTGTTGATTGGGTCTGTAAAGGACTAGATAGTTATCAAACTGGTTGTGAAGAATCTCTTAATCTAGTCACTTGGTACTGTGAATAAAAAGTGTGATACAAAAATCATTAGCAAATTAGTGGGGAAATGGTGTGAAATCTGTGCAACTGATTATGAATGAAGAAAAAAGTAAGGTGAAAAATATCAATCATTTAGGAGAGAATTTGCATGCTAGAACAGATAGTTTATTTTATCTGATCTTTAAGTCTATTTCCATGAGAAGTTTGGGGGATCCTTGTATACAGATGTGTATGAATGGAGACAGGTAAAGTCTTTTCTTCTTAACAAGAGATCTTAACATAATTTGATATGAACATACTGTGCTATATGCATGATTTTATTGACTGCTTTACAATCAGGCTATTCCTTCTGACATTTCACCTGTAAAAAATCATGATACTTTGTCTCATATCTCAGATTTAGTTTGGGTAATAAGAATGTTTGAGGATGTTGAGATGTTCACATTAACGATAGGTCACCAGTTTATTTTCTGTCAAAGTTTCAAATTTGGAACAGATTTTAGATAAAATATGTATTGAATTTCCATGTCAAGGGTTTTGTGGGTTTTTTGGGTTGTTGTTTGTTTTTTGGTGGGTAGGCACACTACAGGGATGGCTTCTGTGAGATGCTGCTAGAAGCTTCCCCCATGATCTACAGAGTCAGTGCCAGATGGCTCCAAGATGGACCCAGCACTGGCCAAGGCTGAGCCCATCAGAGCAGTGGTAGGAAAAAAACTCAACCTACTGTTGGAATATCAACAGCAGAGAAGGGTGAGAACATATGAGACAAACATCTCTGCAGACACCGAGGTCAGCAAGGAAGGAGGTGGAGGAAGTGCTTCCGGCACTGAAGCTGTAGTAAAGACCAATACTGTCCCCCAATACTGCAGTCATGGAGGTCCATGATACAGCAGATATCCCCCTGCAGCCCATGGAGGACCCCAAAACAGAGCAGGTGGATGCCCAAATGAGGCTGTGAGCCTGTGGAAACCCATGCTGAAGCAGGTTTGCTGGTAGGAATTGTAACCCTGCAGGGGACCCACTCAGGAGCAGCCTGTTTCTGAAGGACTGCATCCCATGGAAAGCATCCTTTCTGCAGCCCATGGGAAGGATGCACATTTGAGGTGTTCACAGAGGACTCACCCCATGGGTGACGAACTTCATCCTGGAGCAGAGGAAGAGCATGGGGAGTCCTTGCCCTGAGGAGAAAGGAGTGGCAGAGGGAGCCTAAGCTGAAATGACCACAGCAGCCACACCCTCTCCTACTGTGCCACTGGGGGAAAAGGAGGTAGGAAAAATCAGCAATGAAATTAAACCTGGGAAGAGAGAGAAGTGGGAAGAATGGGTTTTAACTTTTTGTTTTATTTCTCATTATCCTATTCTAATTTGATTGTCAATAAACTAAACTAATTTCCCCAAGCTGAGTATGTTCTGCCCATGACTGTAATTGATGAGTGATCTCTTCCTGTCTTTATCTTGATCCACAAGCTTTTAATTATATTTTCTCTTTCCTGTCCAGCTGAGGAGGGAAGTTATATCAAGAGCTATATCAAGGTAAGCCTTTTCACTCTCTAATTCATCAACTAAGTAGAACATATCAACTATCTAACTCTAAGAAGAACCCTCTGAATTAAAATCCCTTTTTGAGGGTGAAAGACTGGCACATATGATGCCATTGAACTTTTACGTGAATGTGTGGAAAAAATTTGTAACCAAACACTATGTCAACAGTAAATGAACTTAGCTACTACTGTTTTATCCATCTTTGTTTTTGCTTTTTTCTCAGTGGCTGGTTATAACGGGTTTTTTTCCTATGGAAGTTAAGCAATAACAGAAGTAAAATTCCATACCCAAAATTCTTAAAAATTAGGAAAACAAACCTCAGTAATAACATGTCAATATTAGTTTGTTTTTAGCAGCAGAAAAACTTAGCATAAAATGAGATTTTTTTTTTTTGTACGAAGATTTTTATTCAATTTTTAAAATGGTGATATCTGTTCTTCCAAGTCTGAACTACCTGATCAAGTGTAAAAAACTTGCAGAAATGCCAAACAAAAAACAATGAACTCCACCCCCAACTGGCTTGCATATTCCTGAGTGATCAGATGAACATTAAGTTTGGTTTCTTCAACAGAAATATCTATTGGAATGTAATTAGAGTCCATATTGCATGGTAACCAATCATTTGCGGGTGAGCATGGCCTCTGGTCTCCCAGCTGAGTGCTTATCTCTGATCCTGTCTCTTTGTCAACACTTAATCTGAGATCTCCAAAAGATCATGCCAACTGAGTAGCAGAGTTGTCTGGAGAGAAAAGAAGCTGATGAACTAGAGTTTGCCTAAAAACGTAAGGCATGTAGGTTTAGTTTCTTGCTCTGCTGAAGATTTTGTTTGTGAAGTTGGGAATAGGTGTTCTGTCTGTCTTCTTTTTTCATCAGGAAAAAAGGTACTATACCTGTTGGGTACTCTGTAAATTAATATTTATGAAGAGCCTAAAGGGCTATGCTGAGACAGAGATGTATGTGAAGCAGTTTTAACAAATATCTGCAGCAAGTGCACGGAGGATTTTTGATGGTTTTTATTTCTCTTGGAATGGAACTCAGTGTTTAAACCGAAAAGCATACTCTTGAGAGTGTGTGCATATCACAAAGCTTCAAAGGTTCCTTTACTGTAGTTCTGATCCCAAGCTGAAGTGCTTGTAAATGCTTTTATTTCAGAGAAGATGAATATTTAAGCCAGGCAAATTTGTCTTCAGAAATTTGGCACTTCTCTGTTTGTCTTTCTGGGAGGGGCTTTAGCTGATGCTTTCCAAGTATTCTTGCTGGGTCAGGGACACTACAAAAGCCGGTGAGTGTCTCTTAAAGCTTAATGGGCAGACGAGATGGGATATTTCTTTACTTTCTTTCTACAAACTGAAAATGTCAGTTTCAGCCTGTATTTCAAAAATGTTACTGTATTTTATACAATGACTGTTTTTACACATGAATTGCATGCAAAATATATCAGATGCCAGACTCTTTGCAGGCGTGCAAAGATCTCTTTGCAGGCTGTTTTTGCATGGCAGGAAAAAAAATCTATAATGGACACAAGCTGATAAAAAAAGATTTTGATTGTCTATAAACACATTTTCCCTCTAAGTACAGGCAAGGAGTGGGAGAGATTGTTCAGTCTCTATCCTTTCATGTTAACAAGACCAGACTGGATCAGACCCAAAGCAATCAGTATGACCTCAGAACTGACTCTGCTATATTTGGGCGGTTCCTCCAATTTCAATCTGTGATCTGTTACATTATATGGGATTAAGTTCTTTGTTATTTATGTTTTGGGGGTTTTTTTGGTGTTTTTTGGTTGTTGGTTTTTGTTGTTTTTTTTTTCCTTTTGGTTTGGAATATATGGAATGCAAATAGTCTGAGGGGGAAGGATAATATATTCTATTTTGGTTTTCTTTCCTTTTTTACCTTGCCAGAAAGGAGACGATATTTCAGTGGGACACAGATAAGATTACACCAGCCTCTTTGGCCCATATCCTCTGATATTTCTAAAGGAAATATCACAGCATTCTTGAGGCTTTTGTACTCCTTTATCATTAGATTTTAATAAACGTTCCTTGTGATGGAAGTCTGTAGTGATACTCCTGGCCACTTCTTCATCGGAGGAATTTAGGTGGAGTGGAGTGGAGATAGTAGGTGTCACATATGGGGCCAGAAAGTTTTTGTAGGGACATTGCTAAATCCTGAGAGAATGAACAAGAAAAAAACAACTGTTTTTAAGAACCATGTGCATGGAAAAATTTGTGTTTCTACATACTTCCCCTGTCCCACTTCTTCCGATTATCTTTCCCAGTGCAGAGAGATCTTGGAGCTCACAAAGAGCAGCCAGTAGTGAAGGCTTATTTAGACTGACCTAAATGATTCTGCATCCTGGGACTGTAAATAAAGCAGTAGTGAGATTTAGACTATCTCCCTATTTTATAGCAGGCGTGATGCCCTGCATGAGATTGCAACTCATACTACACTGCAAAACATAACAACAAGATGGTCCAGAAAGAGCCTTGATGACTTGTCTTGCATTTGTTGTGTGACATAAAAACTAGCATCATGTAATTGAAGGTGTGGTCAGGGATGGATGTCAATCATGCACACTGCAGTGAGTAAGCACGTATTCTCATGTGAAAGGATAGCGTAGACCAGACTATTCTTCTCTGCAGTGGCTGAACACTTGCATTAAGCATGTATAGCTGAGGATATATTTGACCTTTGTCTGAGTGACTGTGAAGTTAATTTAAAATAGAGGGCTGTTCTATAAGGACATAGATCACATCCAAATCATGATGTGGTCATAGCTAAATTATTTTTCTTCTCTGTCTCTCTTCCAAAGGCTAACTTTGTATACTTGCTGCATAAATAGAGTGTTTTGGGTTTTTTTTCAAAATTGTTAAACCAAGATAAAGCTTAGGGTCCTCTAAAGACCTTTTTCTTGTCTGGCAAGTAGCAGTGAAGTTGGACTTTACCTCTTGGCTAAAGTAAGGTACTGTGGTGGTGCATCCCCCCCTTTCCTTGAGCTGCACTATTATCTCAGAAATGATCATTAGGCCTCAGTCTTGACAAACAGCACCTGGACTAAGCTCCTCTTGAGCTCAGCAGAAACACTGTCTGCTGCCAGGAACTTGTGCTGTCTAACGAGCTCCTGTTTTTTAACAAACAGTCTTGGAAACATTTTTCTTGCCTGAATAACAACCCAAGTGGAACAACAGTTTTGTTATTGAATTTTCAAAGAAAGTTACTGACCCGAATTGCGGCCAGGGTGGAAAATTACTATGACTAAAGCCAAATTTCTCATGGCCCTATAAACTGTGGTCCTAAGTGAGAATTTTGATTTCTGTACTGCATCAGGCTGCAACCAGCAAACTCCCTCTGAGCGGGACACCTCTCAGAGCTAGGGAACACCCAAGTTTGCTATACTTAGAGGTCCACTACTGAATGCTGACTATGGAGCCTTGTACATTCTCCTTTAGTTTGTGTTCATGTGAATGTGAATATTCCACAGCAAAAGTGCTATGAATGTTGCTGTCTTAGATTCTTAAGTATGTTAGATTCTTAAGAAAATTAGACCTGTGAGTTATTGTTATGCTATAGTAAATGCTACAGAATCTTTGGTTAAATTGGTTAAATTAGGCTATCAATTAAGTGCTGTTAAATTTAGGTGCTGTTTAAACTTATAGGTCTAAACTGTAGGTCAAGTCCAGGGATAAATTTGGCAAGAGGAAGATGAAGAACTCTTTTATCCTTAATCCTTTCCATCCCAGCTTCCATGTAGATCATTTTAGTTTTAGATTTAACAGATGTGAGATTTTAGTCTGATTTTTCTCTGTGTGCTTAAACCATCTAGTAAGTAATACAGAGAACCTTGACAATAAACATTTTCATGCTTTCACTTCTATAGTAAAGCCTATTTTGCCAATACTTTTGCTGGAAGTTCTTTGAGTGAACTAAAACACTCATTCATGGCAGGTACAAATACAGCTCTGAAAATTCCTAACAGTGTTGCTTGTTTCCAAGTCACATATAGTTCTGAATCTAGGAATGAACCAGGGTTCAGTTCAAGCTTCTGCCTGCCTACATGATTTTTAAAGATCGTGTAAATCATTTTTATCTTCTTATGCACTACACTACAGCTGTGACTACAGAGAGGGTCTCACACTGATCTGAATTATTATGCTAGTTGAATGTGACTTTGGCACTACTGACAGTGTTTCTGTAGATTTTAGAGTAGTTTAAAAAACTCTTACACCTTCATGTTATTGCTGTACTAGCTTTTGTTGAACTCTCTTACAGGTAACTCAGGCAAGCAAGGCTTCCTTCATTATTCCTTAAGCAAAGATTTGCACTCTAGTCTAAGGAGAGAAGAAATTAATTTAACTATCTGGTTCTTGGCTACCTCCCTTTCCACACTGGTGTTTTTGTATGTGCAACTACTGCTATATTCTTAAGTAACAATTCTGTGTTTTCCACAGAATATTGTGAAGACTGAGGATTGAAATGTGTAAATATCTCTTGTTCCACAAGTTCCAACCATCTGGTTGCTTTAAAGAAAACATGAAAAAGAAGTGCCTTAGGGGGTGAAAAATTAAAATTAAAATATTTTAGAAATAAAATATTAACATTTCAAAATACAACTTTTATCTTTTCATCAGAGTTAAGACATCTGGACTTGGAAGGCTTTTATTTTCTGCCTGCATATGAGCTAAACATCCTCTGTTTTTATAGTGTGCAGTAAATAACCTAGTACAGCACAGCTGAAAATTCACAGCAATGATTTTATCCTCTATGCAGTCGGCAGGTTTTATTAAATTTCTGTCTGTTCCACAACTTGCTGCAGTGATTATGCAAAGTCATTATCGTCATAGCACAAAACAAAGAAACACTTTATTTTTTTTATCTCTATACATTGGGTACTAATTTCATCTTACTGCAACCTTAAAACATATACTGACAACAAAGGAATTCAAGCTTGGTTAAACAAAATGCTGAGAGAAGGTACATTAGTATTTGATGTCTGCATCCCACTGTGCGTTTTGTAGATTTTTATCATGACATTATACCTCTGAAAGAATTTTTTGCCCCACAGCAGAAGAAACCAAATAATGAATAATTTGATTGGGTTTTAAGATTTACTTAGGATAAAACAACATATGCACAAGTAACATTTTCTAGTATATGCCCACATTTGCTAAACTTAATGTGGAAAAACTTTGTTCTAAAGCACTTAGTGCACAAAAATGTTAGCCAGTATCCTAAGGTTTTGTAAATCACAAGCTAGATGGATTTGCAGTGTTTGAGGACTATGTATAGCTTTCACATGTATAAAATCTGTGTAAGGTAATATCTTTTTGTGGTGGGTTGACTGTGGCTGGATTCCAAGTACCCACCAGAGTCATTCTACCTCTCCCCTCCTCAGCTGGACAGAGAAGAGAAAATGTTATGAAAGGTTTGTGGGCCAAAATAAGGGCAGGGAAAGATCACTCACTTGTTACCATCTCAGGCAAAACAGACTCAACTTGTGGGAAATTGTTGAATTTATTACCACTTAAATCAGAGAAGAATAATGAGTAATAAACCCAATTCTTAATACACCTTTCCCCCACCCTTCTCTTCTTCCTGAGCCTAGCTGTATTCCTGCTTCTCCACATCCTCCTCTTCAGTTACTTAGGGGACAGGGAATGGGGGTTTGTGACATGTTGTCTCTCCCACTCCTTCCTCCTCATGAGAAGGACCCCTCACTCTTCCCCTATGCTAGTGTGGGGTCCTCCCCAGGCTGCAGGTGGACATCTGGATCTTCTCCATGGACCTCCATGGGTTGCAGAGGCACAGCTGCCTCATCATGGTCTTCACCATGGACTGCAGGAGAATGTTTGCTCTACACCTGGACCATCTCCTCCCCTTCTTCAGCACTGACCTTGGTGTCTGCAGAGCTGCTCATCTCACATATTCTCACTCCTCTCTTCTCTGGCTGCAGTTGATCCTGAGCAGTAACTTCTTTTCCCGTCTTAAATCTATTATTCCAGAGGTGCTGCCTCAGTCTCGGCTGGGCTGAACCTTGACCAGTCTTGGAACTGGCATTGGCTCTGTCAGACATGGGGGAAGCTTCCAGCAGCTTCTCACAGAAACTGCCCCTGCGACGCCTCCCCTACCAAAACCTTACCTCATAAACTGAATGCGTTTTGTCAATTTCCTAGGCATTTGATGAAAACTAAGATTAAAATATCCTTCTGTTGTGTGCTAATGAACTAATTTGCAACATCTTTATTTCCTATCAGTCTATTAGCACATTTCATATTGGTACAACTTTCTCTATCAGGTTTCAGTTAAATCTGTTGTTGACAGCACCATTTTCAGCATTCGTATCTTGTATTTAACCATGTACAGAAGTTGCCTGACTATCCTTTATGACTGCCAATTAAACAATTTCTGTAGCGTTCTGCACATCCAAAATAATCCAAAAGCAGGAAATTATCAATGTTAAACAGAAGGTATATTAAAAAACTATTAATTTAATTTATAAGAGCTCCTATATAAATTTATAATTAAATAATACTTACAATATTTGACCACAAGCAGACATGTCATAAGCTTAAAAAAAAAAAAAATTTTTAGATATCCTAAGTTTGTTTTTATTTTATTACCTACTACTTTCCTCTTTCATACAACGAAGGGAAAAAAAAAAGTACAAAAATTTACCAGGACATAAAGAATAGTATTTATTTCAAGGTGTTACACAGAGTGAAACAGTTTACTTCAATGGTGATAAGTATGTGTCTGAACATCAGCTAGAAGGGCAGATAAAGAAAGTTATTCCCTGGATATACATATTTCTTCCATCTGGTATATTATTCTACAAACTCTCTTCATTTGGCTTTCAAATGTTAGTTAACAGCTGGTCTAAAGGTTTTCATATTTGTTTTGTACACGTTCATAATTCATGCAATTTTTAATATTCTCTGTAACATTTAACTGGTTATCTTATTTCAGTTTCATCATTCTGGTTTTCCAAAACAACGAATACAGATTAGTTTTTAAATAACTTATTTCTTTCTAAGAAAAATGTGTGATGGAAGGAAACTTATGTCAGGAACTATTAAAAAATTCCCCTTGATCTATATAGACTGAAGTTAAAACAAAGGTAGAATTAAGAGATAAGTCATCAAGTCCAACCTCCTGCACTGAAGAGGGACATCTTCAACTAGATCAGGTTGCTCAGAGCCCAACCAACCTGAACTTGAATGTTTTCAAGGATGTGGCATCTGCCACATCTCTGGGCAACATATTCTAGTGTCCAACCCCTCTCGCCATAGAGAAGTCCTTCCTAACATCTATTCTAAATCTCTTTTAGTTTAACACCATTCCCCTTTGTCCCATTGCTCTCTGCCTGTGTAAAAAGTCATTCTCCCTCTTTTTATAAGCCCTCTTGCAGTACTGGCAGGCTGCAGTCAGGTCTCCCCAGAGCTTTTTCTTCTACAGGCTGAACAGACCGATCTCTTTCACCCCTACAGCAAGACCACTCATTGAGGAATTGAGCAATATATGCTCCAGTATTGATCCTGAGTTACTGACTGCTCATCCAACAAACTTTCCTTACTCTGTGCAGTCGGTCCATCCAGACTGCATTTCCAGGACATTGATTGCTATGAGACTGCTGGAGAGCCCTGCTTTGAAAGCCTTGCTGAAGTTTAGGTAAGGAACATTCAATCTTTCTTCTTTTTCAGTTGTTGTGAATCATCTCTTCTGTCTAATTATTAAATTTAGAACTTCATTCACGTTGTTCACAATTACACTTAAGAAACTGAAATTATATCTGATTCTTAATTAATTAAGTGGAATTGTCAAAAGTGTGAAATTTGTCAACTGACATAAGTTGGTACAGGCCAAAAAATCATCGGATAAACAAGGCGAGAAGATTCCTGTATATAAAATATATACCCCTTTTTGTCATAATACTTAAAGGAAATTTCCATAGTTGTCTGAACTGAACAAAATGGAATCAAGATCCAAAATGCTGGATCCAAAATACAAGATCCAAAATATTAACTTCCAGTTAATACATGGCTAGACCTAATGCATTCTATAAGAAATATTTGTTTGTACAGTCTGGCAAATGAAAATATACTTTTTTTCCTTTTACCTTCATTTTCAGGCACACAAGACAGGATTTTTTTAAATTCAGGAAATATTGCTTTATATAAGGCATATATATCTCAAATCCAAACACTGATGAACCTTGAAATTCCTTTAGAGAAATGCAAGATTGTTCACTTTGTGTTTTAGTTCTTCAAAGTTGTTTTTTTTTCAAAACCCAACTACCTTACATGACATTTACCATTTCACAGTTAGGTCACATGTCAATCAAAGATATATCAACTTTTGATAAATATGTCAGAATTTGTAGAAATAATTAGCCAGTATATAATAAATACTCTCTATGGAGGGTGATGAGGCAGCATTCAAGAATCTGAACTTTATAATAATTGACTATTTATATACCACATTTATGTGATATTTAACACTGTGGTGATATGCATAATATATGTATGAGTGTCAAGTTCACTTTTTCTCTAAAAAGTTTAGGGGTTTTTCCCCTTTGTCTGCATTAAAACAGCAGGTATTTATTTACATATTATTTCCAAGACCTTTCTGTTTATTTATAACTTAACAGTTTTGATGCTTTTTATATTTAGCTTCTTATTCTTCTGCTCACCATCCTTTCTCACTTAAGAGTGCTGTACCCCCTGCTCCATGCCGTTGATAACGACCTTGAAGTACCTTAATGTGCAGTGTAGTTTCATTATTAACAAAAATTTAGCATTAACTCAATTATGCACATTATATTCTTCACCAGAAGAGAAGTAAATTAATTCAGTTTCAATAACGAGTCAGTCCTCTAGATATTCCAGCTTTTGTCATAACGCCAGATGTGGAATCTTATCTAAAAGATAGGAGCAATATTGAACACGAATATTGATTGGGAATCTGCCTACTTTTTCAACCCCTAGTACTTAAAAAATTTCTGGAAGTTTCCTATATAGGTTTAAAGGAATAGGTATTCTTGTTTCACTGTGGGATTTATTCCATTTGTTAAGAAAGGTTCCATTTTCTGTTAACATCGTGTACTCAAGTACCTTGTGTTTTTGTTACACAAGTTTCTGTACTGTGCACTTTTAATGGCCTGGCAGCAGAAAAGTGTTGAGGAAAATTTTGGTTTGGGCTGTTTTGCAGAAAAAAGGATACCCTTTGTTGCTGGTGAGCACTGATTTCTGCAGTGCTTTATTTTTGTATCATGGCAATGTTCTCTGGCAATCATGAAGACTAGTGGTAGTGAGCTACCAGTAGATAGTGGAAAAGACATTTGAGAGATATAAATGCTTAGTCTGGTCTCACACACAAATCTTTGGATTTGGGTTTTACTCTTAGTACTCATTCATTTCCCTTCCCTCTTTGAAAACAAACCATTTTTGTAGCAGAAACAGTAATAGTGCTAGAAAGGTACAATCTCTCAGAGATGAGGGTAGTCTCAAAGTAATGCTGTTTCTTAATGTCCTTGAGACCCATGCAATCCTATCGACTTGATATTTTGAGTCTGATCAAGTTATAGTCCTCCTCTCTACCCTGATTTATTCTTGTGGCTAATACTTCACTCCCTCAGACCCTGAGACTGCCATTAAGTACAGTGAATACTGAGGGTAGACCTCACCTGTAAAGGCAGAAGAGGAAATTCAATACTAAAGTTTGTGTTCTTCCTTCATCACTAGATCTACCTTGATTAGCAGCAAATGGGTATTTTCTTTGTTCTTCTTTTGTTGCCAGTTTTCTCGTAGGAGCTTTTTGTTTCTCACTATGTTCTACACTTATTTTTTCCCCCAATGAGGTTTTCCTGATCTTGCTTAGGTTTGTGTGGTATTGCCACGTAATCATAGAGTGTTTACATGATGCAGGATTTTCTTTGTCTGGGAAGTAGATAGTTTATTAGATGTCATAACTTCTTACAGCCAGAGGTGGTTAAACTCTCTTCTGTTTTGGAGTTTGCACTGTAGTTTTATTTCATAAAAATACTTCCATGCTGAACTCTGCTCTACTATTACTTCTGGAAAAAAAAAGGATGTGAAAAGAATCAGAAGTATTAGAGCAATCAGAAAAATGTACCAGTGTGGTTCAGAAATATAGACTAAGAGCGAAGACAGGAAAATCTCTCTCATATTGAATAATCGTTGTATTGCTGAGTGACAAAATCTACTTAAGACCCCTTCCAATATGTTACAGTCTGTAGCTCCCAGACCTGTTGACTCATTCAGTGACAGAAATCCAGCATGTAAGCTGCCTCCATACGGTAAATTCAATATTCTTTTTCTTTTCTTCTAAGAATGTGAGATTGTGCAGTTTATACAGACATATATGCAGTGTACTTGAGGATCTAAACAAATATTTCAGACTCTCAGAATCTCAAAACAGTTTTAAACACTTTATTGACAGGTACTGTGAGAAGCTACACTGTAGGGAACTGCAAGATTCAAGCAGAAAAATGGACATAATGAATTCTCACAGGATGTTAAGATCCTAAAATTTGAATCTCAACTCTGCTCCTTCTTGTGCTATTATTTTTGACTAGTGGAAGAATTTCACTCCAATTGCTTTCTAAAATGAGAGGATCTGACAAGATACTTTTTCAAAACATCCCTTTGGTTGCTGTATATCCTTTTCGTTACGCAGAACTGAAAAAATATGGTTTTATTTTGTTGTTGTTTTTTTGTTTGGGTTTTTTTTTTTAACTACCATAACTTTAGTTGTCACTGACAATTTTTTGCTGATTTTGTTGGGTTCTTTTTAAATTTTAGAAATATATTGAAGGCATGATAATTTCATACAACTTAAATGGCAACATTTCTGGTGTTGCCATTTTTATACCTTTATCTCCTATATCATAATTCTTCCACTCTCTACTATCTTCTTTCTGGTGTGTTTTTTAACTTTACTAATACAGCTTGTAAAAATCAGTGTATTAAATAATCTAGTACTTCTATAACTGAACCTGACAATCTAAATTCAAAAACAAGTGATGAAATTTTTGTAGATTGCACAGGCTCAAATAATATTTTGGGTAGGTGATAGGTACTAATGTCTTATATTTGTTCCTTAAGTAGCATTCAGAAAAATTGTGATTGCAAGGTGTGATGTAACTGGTGTGCCCCCGTGGAGATAGTGTCAGATTATTATTATTCTTCCTATTTCTGCTAATGAAATTGACCTGCTATTAAAGTCAGGCTGAATAAGGTAGAAATTTAGTAATATCAACAGCAAGGTTCAATTTGACAGAGTTAATAGAATTAATAGAGTTAATGCAGAACACAGCATCCTAGGTTCTTTCTGCACGGCGGTTTGGGAAAAAGCATCACAGCAAAATACTAGGTAGTTTCATTAGTTTCTAGAAAACCTACCTCCTCCCAACAATATTTAGAGAACCAAAATAATCTTGTTTTAATCCATCATAATGTAAGAGGATGCTTGTGGTTCTATACAAAGAATATTCTAGTTCTCTTATAGAGCAAATTATGTCTCTACTTTGTAGCAAATTTGAATTTCATGTTTTTTCAGTGAACTGCTGTTCAAGGTGATTAAGGATGTATAATATTTCTCAGTATGATGTATAAACTCATTTTGCTTTCACTTCATGCCTTCCCTTTGTGCTTACACACAGTAGTGGAACATTAACCTCCATTTTAATTTTACAATGTTAACATGTAGCTCTTTGTAGTGAAGATGGTAAAGAAAATCAAATCATATGCCTCAGGGACTCAGACACTGGCCTGCACAGGGGTCAGAAGACTCCCAAAATGCAAACAAGGACATACGTTGGATGAATCTTGAAGGTGTCTCATCTCTTTATTTGAAGCACCAGTCCCTGCTGTACCTGGAAATAGGATATGAGATCAATTGGCAGCAATCAGACACATTCAGAAGGTTTTAAACTAAAATTTAATCACTGCCTGTTCACTTCAGAGAAAACCAGTTATTGTCTTTCCCTCTCTTTCCCCTGCAATGAGAGGTCGATTTGCTAATCTTCCAATCAAGGACAGGATGTGGTGTTTGAAATGACAATAAGAGGTTTGTATTTCTGAAGACATGGTGAGATTTAAGAATTTAGTGAGGGTAGTTTCAAAACTGATTTCCCCATTAAGTAAAAACCGGGTAAATTTTGGATAGTTACAAATCTGAGGGGGATTTCTGAGGTCTTCTAATATGCAGAATATAAAATTAAGTAAATGGAAAGAGGAGGAGTGGAAAATTCCATGAAGTGGAGATGCAATTCAAGACCTAAATTTATGTACGGTGATTAAACCCATGGCCATGTGTATCAATTGCATGTCTGTAGGAAGCGATCATGATGACAGTGGAAAGTGTCTCTAGAATTAGAAAATGGTTGATAAACTTGGGTTTTCAAAATTTTTTATTTCTCTTTAATTTCTCTTTCACTTTTTCTTTATGGGTTGCTTTTTCCTTTAAATATTTACATTTTGCTACTAGTTTAACTACCTTTAAAGTGTTCTGAATTTATTTGGCAGTCATTCAATCTGGATCATAGAATCACTCTGTCCAGGACTCCATACACTGTCCAAATATATCCACACACAGTTCTGAATGCATCCAAACATCAGCATGTTTTCACAGTTTAGCTTTGCAGACTGATTTGACAATTCAATCAAATGGAGGATTTGTAACAAAAAAATTTCTCATTGACCTCTGTGATATTTGGTATACAACAGGATTCTGTGTTTTGAAAAATACCTGGGAATCTTTATTTTCTAGTCTACTGGAGATTTACATACAGTTTCAAAGGGATTGCGCACAAATATTTAATAACTGTAACTTCTATAACCTTTTCTTTTTTTTTTTTTAAATTATAAGAAGCTTTTAACTGCATGACAACATACTAGTTTTGGAATAGAGTTTTCTCTTTACTCAGTACTCATGCTGGGCAGTTTAAATTAATGAAAGTGGAGTGTTCTGATTGCACAAGGAATGACTACAGATGATCTTCATAAAACTTATTCTCATATAGAAACAGTTATTAATTCCCTTTCATGTGTAGATTCCATCCCCACCTTCATCTTATAAATCTGAAACTGAAGGTTTCTTTTAGTTTTCACAACAGTCCTATGAAGTGAGGTGGTTTGTTTTGTTCATGTTCATCTTTTTAAAACAAGGATAACAAATATCCTTTCAATTTAGGCATCAGGTTGGACACAAAAGAGTTTGTTTTTTTTTCTTTGAGTTTTTAGCATTACATGCAAATTTTTTTGAAGTCCAACTCCAATTAAGTATTTAAATCCTGAACTTTGTAAACTTTGGACATTGAACTTCTCAAGGGACAGAGCTAAGAATGCTAGTGATGTCTAGATAGTAATGGTTGTAAGAGTTTGAATGTAAGCATGCATGGCTATAAAGTAAATGAAGGTATGTTGCTATAGAAAATCAACATTAGGCTTTTGAAGGCATTTGAAGGCATTATTTTCCTAATATAAATGTTACACATAATTAATTTTCATTAATTCTCTTGCAAAATAGTGATAGCACTGTCATGGTTATGCTATTTTCAGTAATCAACAGCTGTTTTGGTTAAATTTACAAAATCAGAATATAACAGAATATTTAATATAAATTAACCTATCTGTTTAATTTTTCTGTCTGCTTAGTACTTCAGTTATCTTTTAAATAGTGGTAATTTAAATGTAAAAATTACTATTATTCAACACACATATCTTTGTAAACTAATGCCATATTAATTAGGAGTGCTTGGTTTTTTTACTTTCTTTTTTCCTGTATGCAAATATTACTATGAATGAGAGAAAGAACAGATTCTCCAAAGCTCTGGAAATACAATTGTCTTAATATACACTTTGTAGACATAAATATTTCTAGCTTTTATTTGAAATCATGTGTACCTTGTCTGTTGCTGGTTTTTTTTCTTTTTTATTTTTTTTCCAAGTAGACCCACAAATTTCATTAGTAACATTTTGATGGTGTGAACACATGCTAACTAGTAGGAAACTGGTGTAAATTATTGGTCTCCTTGGAATCTGACAGCTCATTCCCATACTTAAAATTAGAGAGCTGTTCTGCCAGCCAGAAATGGAATGGTCTGGACTCTGCCAAGAAAGTTGAGAAACACATCCTCTACTGAAGGTTCTGGGGAGGTGAAAGAGTTAGAAGGATTAAAGATAGTCTTTGTATTTTTAGATCTGAATTCTATTAGTGAGTAATAATGGGAATTATAATGGCTACTTACTCTCTGGATAGCAGCCTCATTTACATCAGTATCTCTTTGCTGGCTACAGTGTCCCATTTACATGAATGTGTAAATGAAAACTCTTAAAAAATAACAGTAGAACTGGCAGGCCTGATATAGACAGATAATGAATATTTTCCTACTCTTATCTTAGACTGGTATGGAATGTCATGGAACATTTTTTTTGCTGCTACAGAAGTTTGAAGGAGGCCATAAAAATATCTGTATTGTGATCAGCTGCAGAGGGTAATGCAACAGTAATGACATCCCTTCTTGAAAATAACTTTTGTCATCTAGCTCTTGCTGTGCCAGCTAGCTCCTGTCTACACTAAGAACGTGCTAGAAGGGAATTTAACAGTTTGTATACTTTTCTGCTGATGTTGACATATGGTTAATAGGTTTATTGAAATTTACTATGAAGATTTGTATACTGAAAAACCCATTTGAGACTAACAAAGATTGTTGCTTAGTAGCATCCTTGGAGTGAGGCCATGGTAACTCCCTGCCTTTGGTTATTTAAGGGGGCAGGCATAATGTAAGGGGCACTCAAACTGCTCACAGGATGGATTACTGTGCAGTCCACATGAGATTTTATCCTGTCTTCCCTGCAAATCATCTGGGACTTAGAGACAGTAGGCTTCACATTACTTCCCGCATTTAATTCACCTAGCAACATAGCAAAATCTGCTGAGGAAACAAACTAGATTTAACAGCTATTGAATCAGGGAACAGAACTGTCATACTCTGAATGAGATAGCTACCTGTAGTCACCAACAAGGGATTACAGGAAAAGTACAGGCTAAATATAGACTCTGTAGGGCAGTATTTTGTCCAATATCTTGGACTGTCCTTGTCATGTACAAGTGTGAAAAAAAGTTAATTGTAGAGGTTTTTATTTATCAGAATTAAAAGCTAAGTAAAAATTTTGTTTTACTGGGCTGGAAAGAGCACCAAGGACAATTTGATGGCTTTTCTACCTGCCCAGTGTGGAGAAAGAGATGGAAAATTTCTGAGTAGGATATTTATTTCTGGACTGTGATCCAAGCTGCTTTTGATTAATTTGAAAAACCTAAGGTGTTGCTTCCTAGTTTTTTTACTTCCTTTTTTTTTTTTTTTCCTTTTTTTCTGTCTAGAGCTTGGTTATTAACGTGGATCTTTATGTACATGGACGGCAATTTGCCAGGAGGACATATACTCAGAAAAATATTATGCTGTGTTTGCTGGAGCTGGAAACTTTCTACCAAATTTGCTCTAAAAAATAATATTTTCAAAATGGATGGGGTTCCAGGTGATATAAATCAGCATAAACCAATTTAAGTTAATAGAATTCATTGGTCATTTACACTTGATCTGGCCCACTGGGTCAAATATTTGGAACAGCATTTTCTGGATTTGTGACCTTGCTTTGGCAGTTGACAGAGTGGGTGTGCACATGCATGAATCTGTGTGCACATTTACTGGCAGGTGACAGGGAAATAGTGGATTGCTGTCCCTGGATAGAGTCTCTGGCTTCCATGAGACTCTGCTGTCACAGTGGTTGCCCAGATGAGATGTTACAAATTTATAAACATATAAAAGTGTGCTTTTCTCTCTCCAGTGTTGATTTTGCAGAATGTCAAAGCTGTGAAGTACAACTTTAGTACAGGTTGGATTTCTGACTACTGAATTTATGTGGGGAAAGATTGTTCTTGAAGAAAATTATATCTAGATGAAACTGACTGTTGTTAGAAGCATTAAATATTGGTGTAGGAGGAGTGAAGAGAGATCTTGTTCAATATGTATTTGTTTTCTGTAATTGATCTGTTTGCCTCTTTTTTATCTTAAGGTGGTCTCACATCATCCACATTGTTAATTTGTATTGCAAAATTGTGTCTTAGGTTTCTGTGTAGTTTAACATGTAGCATTCTATATCTTGTGTAAATCCAGTAGTATAAATAAAGAAACACTAATTTTGAGAACATTGAGAATTTTCTTGGTGTTATTTCAGATTAATGAATTATATACCACTTTCGCACTTCTTCCAGTAGTCATATGAAGTTTTCCTGCTTTCCAAGTGAATGATAAAGTGAACAATAAAAATTTTAAAAATAAATCCAATGCAGTCAATTACCATTTTTCTTAAAGAAAAAAGAATCAAACCTTTTCCTAAACTAAGCATACTTACCTATCTTCTAAATAGTATTTGCTAATTATATAAATGTATTAATATAACATATATATGAATACTTTTTTTTTAATAGAATAAATATTTTCTTATGGTCTAGCCTTGCATACCATATTGTTTTACTTTTCATGTGGGGTTTTTTTCTTGGTTAGTTTTTAACAAATCCCTAAAATTCTGACAGGGTATAGGAGTTCCTGAGATATTTTGTTCCTAACATTCATACATAATGTTACCTGACACCTTACTTTTAAAAGCATGGGATGAAGGGAATAATTTTTGATGCTTAAACCTGAAGGATAAAGAATTTGATCAATATGATGCTGAAAACTAGCATTGATACAGGAAATGGTTAGGCTGCTGTATTCATTGGAAATGTATTTTGGGTAAGAAGATTCTGGAGAATAAGACTCAGCAGATGTGATACTAGCAGGCCTATATAAATTTCATCTGGCATTTCTGTTGTCAGTGTGAAGTCCACTTAAGTGCACAATTTCATGGTTCGCCAGTTACTGTCCTTGGCTGAATTTATTTTCAGTGCTGGTGAAAAAAATTGTTGGTTTGCCAGTTGCTGCTCAGAAGTTATAACTCTTGACAGAAAATGCATATTCCATCAGGATCTTAAATTTTTAATTCCATGTTTGTGTTTATTGAAGGAAGTTAAATAATATGCAGGTAGTGCACGCCTATGAGATAATTACATGACAGTAAACTGTGAAGTTTCTCTTACATTGTTTTTCCTTATATAAACAGCAAAGAATGAACTCTTTTTCCATTAAATTTCTTTTTGTATATATAGCATATATAAGAAAACCAATAAATGACCCTTAAATAGCCCATATAGATAAAAAATTGATATCCATTTATCTAAAAGAAGTATTTAATTATGGTGTCTGTTGACCTACCATGATACTAGTGTCTTTTTATAGCTTTGCTGCCTCTGTGAGAATCTCCTTTGGATATCATGTAGGATTTTTCTGTCCTTTAATCAAAGCTTTGTCTTGTGAATGTAGCAGAGGATCTAGAGCTGTTTTGGTACATGTTTGGTTTAGACAATTTTTGCTTGCCATGGAAAGTAGCATATGAAAACTGATTCCTTAGCTTTGGGCTGAAGGGAATTTTTTCCTTTTTATTGTGAAAGTGTCACTTCAGGAGAGTAAATAATGACAGTATTGTTTTAATGTGTTATTTGCCAACTGTCCTGAAGTTCCCATTCTAGTAGTATAATCTGTCAGTCTTGAAGTTTAGGCAAAGAAAAGGAGAAGAAAAGATGCAGGGAAGGGAGGAGATTAAAAGAGAAAACTTGTCTACTATAGAAGATGTCTCTCTCTCCCCCTCCTGCCCTCTGTCCCTGTATCACCACTGTCTCTTTCTTTCTCCCCCACTTCCCAGTAAATAGCTGCTGAATTAGACTGAGGGGACAAGAGGTCCCAGAGAAATAACATTGAGGAAAAGTGTTACAGGCCTTGAAGCTCCATAATATACTTGCCTCAGGTTCTGACCAAACTGCAGATTTTGTGATATGTGAACAATGATACAATACTGGGTGAAAGATCCACTGTCCTTGAACATTTTAAATCTTACCCTAAAGAGCAGCAGTTGACTGTTGATCCAGCTTTCTCCAGTGCACCACAGAACTTAGTTTCTGTACTATATTTAATATGTTCTTTATGCACTCTAATATGAGCTGATTTTAATTCTGTTCCTTGTTCTTTATATTATCCTTGGAGAAGGATGATCTCAGCTTATCATGGTTATGTTCACATTTCAAACAATTTATGGAAGGATATCAGTATGACTAACAGCACTAGCATGTGTTAGGATTTGAAACATCAATATGGGTTTGGTTAGTCCTAAATGCTTAGAAAAAACATATTCATATTCCACCCAAAAGGAATTGTGGTTAAGTATAGTACTTGCATTAGAGGTACAGCTAAATTCAGCTTGAAAAATCCAAAACCATTGTGTAGTTTCAGCTTCTAAGCTACTTGTATTAAACTGCCTAATGTTTTTTATGATTAACGAAAAGATCATCTGGACATAAGTTAAAATGTCAACTGTATCTATACTGTAATCTTACCAGACCAGTCCTCCTTTAAATATTTTAGTTCTTTGTTTTAAATGTTTACAGAATGTAAGACACTTATGTCTAGTACTTATCAGAACAATTTTAAGACCACAGTTTAGTGGTTTACTTGGAATTTGGACAGCCAAATTTTTAATTAAAAAAGAAATACAGTGACCACATCTTCAAGTTATATAAAGAAGTTCACTGGCTGCTGTGATTGTATTAAATTCTCTATTGTTTAGCCTCACAGCTGGCTCAGGGAATTTTCCATCAAGTGTTAAGTATTATCCTTATTCACTTGTACAGCCAAATTACACTGAGTCATAACTTAAACTCATGGAGTTGCAGAGAAAATAACCAGGCAAATTAAGCCTTGATGAAACTTCAGCAGTTATTTTCTCTGTGGTCTAGTTTGATTTTCACCAGTTTCCTTTCCAGAAATGGAAAGTCACTTGAGACTTCTAAAATGTGAGGCAATGTAATTGATTGACTCTTATGCCTTACACATTCATATAATTCATAATTTTACCAGTTGCTCAGATTATTTGAAGCTCAGAAATAGGGCTGTGGTGCAGGATATGTCTCTCTCAGATTTTGAGGAGGAAGTAGAGAACAGCATGTTGAGGGTCCAAAAAACATGAAGAGGAAAGACATGCTTCCATATTTTGTGCTAGTGGGATTCCAGTCCACACATCTCTCTCTCCTTTTTGCTACATCCTTGATCTGAGAAATATACTTTTACTTGGCATATCTTCTGACCAGGCATTCTTCTCATAACTATTGTCACCTTTTGAGGGACTTTCTGTTGCTGACTGATAATGCTCCAGTTGTTGTTAGCATACACCTGGACACATCATCTTTTAGTTAAGGACTGACGGGTTTAAATTTTTTGTTCATTTCTTTGAGAAATATTTCTTGTGATTGGCATATTTTTCATACCAATATCTAGCAAAAAGGGAAGATATCAAGTATAGGATTGAAGATACTTGGTTCCCCTTGAAGTACATTGAGTTGGTTTTGGTTTGTATTTATGTGATTTCATGGTGGTTTTTTGTTTGTTTCTTGGGTTGGTTTTTTTCCCAATAAAGGGAAATTAGATTATTCTGAAAACTAGGGTTCCTTTTAGAGATTACCAACTTAGTCAAGGAACAAGACCACAGTTTCGCCTGATTGCCAGTCCACTGGAGTCCTCCAAAGGAGGACTGACAGTTTTGCAGACCCATAACTTGTGCCCTCTGCAGCAGACTATGCCAAATAAGAATATTCAAGGGACTATGAGCCACTGGACCTTCAAAAGTTCAGGTAAATCAAAGAAGCTTAGGATAATCCAGAGGAAACCTTACTAAAGCTCTGCTACCTTTGAAGATTGTCTATCATTGAGCCAGAAGGATTTGATATAAAATAGAGGCTTTATTTTCTGGATTTTTTCTGAGTCATTCATCAAAGTCATAGTTAGGTTAAGCAACTATAATTTTGATTTTTAAAATTTTTTCTAAAAGTTTAATGTTAAAGCTATTAAAGCGGTTTTTTGCCATTTGTATGCCAGGGACAACAAGAAGAAAAACCTGTATAGAATGGAAGCTTTCATCTGATGCAAACCTCTGTTTCTTCTGTTAAAACTTGAATAGAAGAAAATTAACTTACTTCTTCCTCCACATTTTGATAGTCAGATTGGATGACGAGTAGCTTTTGTAGCTTACACTTGAATTAATTGAACCTTTGAAATGGAAATTTGAAAGCAAACCCGTGCATTATTTAGGAAATACAAATTCTGTTTTAAAAGTAAGAATATCTTTTAAGAAGGTTGAAATATGTCAGGGTTTAGCATAATGTGAGAAATAACAATATGTCAAAATGTATGCCAGGGAAAATAGGCATTCCAATTGTACTATAAATGAGGTATTGCCATTTGTCTTGATGACTGAGGTATATAGAGGGCTTGTTGCATTTTTTTAATTCATACAATTTATTTTGATTGCTCATTCTGATAGGTGATTGGGGTTTTGTGGTGTTTTTCTATAAAGAGTATAAATTAATGTCTTGTATGTCTAAATATTTTTAGGGTTCTAAATCAAACCTTTATGTTAAGAAAGGTCAGTGTAGCAATACCTTCACAGTCTTAAATTTATAGACATTTAATTAAAGGGGTATATGTAAGAGTGAAATTATATATGTATATACACATATGTGCACTTCCCTTACAGTAGACACTGCCTCTCCTTAAGATTCTGACTGTTCTTGAATCTGGAGTTGAAGACCGCAAAAATAATCATGCTTTAATACAAACACCTGGATTTAATTCCTTCTTTACAAGAAGTTAGGTTTGTAACCAAAATTAATAGGTTTGTATTGTGAACACTGCAGCCTCTGGAAATTTTAAAAAACAGAAAAAAACCCAAAAGAAAAAAAAACCAAAAAAAAACCAAAAAGCAAACCAAGGGTTAAATTTCATTTGAATTTTCTGCTTTTACTAAAGATTATACCCATGCTCTGGTCTTTTGTTCACTATATAGGAGCACCTGTCAAATTGCATAGTAATTCTAACCAATTTGGTCATCTATTTCAGAATTTAAATGTGCTACTTGTTCTTTGCCTGACAGACATGTACCTGCAATGTATGCAGACCTTCATAATTTCTGGGCAAAGCCAGGCTAAAAAAACATATTAAAAGAAAAACAAGTGATACCTGTAAGATCAGTTTTGTGACTTCCAAGTCTAAATCATAATTCCCTGCCTTTTGATTACCTGTTTTTATACTTATATTTTACTTATACTTTATACTTATGGCTTCCCTGGCAGTCCTGATGGGTGAATGGATGGCTGTCCACATCAAGTTACGTATGCATTCTTCCTGGTTAATTCCCAGTTATGGAGCATAAACTCTGCATGATGTAACCCTCAGTGCTGATTTCCTTCAACGTCTATACTGAAAGACCTATTGCAGCATGCTCTAACTTCAATGCCCTTTCTTTTCCTTCCCAAAACTAACCGAGATCATGGGCATTGGATTCTTCTCTTACTGCACAGTGGTATAGCAGCCGGCTCCAAATGTATATCCTGACTGCACTGTGATTTTTTTTTTTTTCCTGATAGGAGTAAGACCCAAATTCTTATCAGCCCCAGTCATTTTCTGCTGATAATATTCTGACCACAAGAGAAAGGACATCAAGGAGTGGTCCTGCTGGTTGAAGGAAAGGTGCCTCATATGTTCCAGTAGAGTGTTAACAACTGATTTAACACTCATTTATTCTTATTCTATCCTTATTCCTTGCTCTTTCCTTCCACTGCTGATTTGTATCTTGTCCCTTCTGCTTTTCAGTTAAGCTGTTTTTTCTTCTTGAAGAAGCTTGAGTACCACTGCTGCAAACATACTTTGAAAGAAGGAGAAAAAGTAAAGTTTATGTTAATGTGATATAGCATAGCATAGAAGCTTTTCCTCAGGTGGAAATAAGATAGACCTCCTTTATTTAGCCCTCAGTAGGAAATTTTACATGATTATGTCTTAAATTAGAAGTTACAGAAAGCAATATAGGTTAATAAAAAGGAGGATGAAGTATTGGCTAGTGCAACTATTCATGCTGCAAGAAGAAATATCAAGCAAAGGAAATCATTAGTGTTTCTCAACGGTTAGCATTGGGAGTAATTTTCTTAAATGTTTTCATTAATGACCCTTGCATTAATAGTAGGGAAACATTTTCAGCATAATCTGCTGACAAAATGAAGTTGAAGGACACAAAAGCAGACTAATTTATTACAGATAGAATGTTTGCTATTAGATTCTGTGTCACTAATTTTTTGTTTTCATTTCTCTTATTCCTGTTGTCATTTAGGCTTTTTCCACTGAGAGTTCCTAATCTGGAAATAAGTGGCTAAGGGTAGGTCTTAGTATGCTGGCGCAGCTATAAACTGCTGTTGTGATGCATTTGCAAAAAGGGCCAAATGCAATTAGAACTATGTTACATTTTTAAAAAAAAAAGAAAAAGAGACAATTGGTGCCATTAAGATCTTGATGAAACAAATTATGAAACATTTTGTTCAAGAACAAAGAGGAAAGACAAACCAGAGCTCAAGCATCTGCAAGTACAGAATACTGTCAAAAAAATGGTGAGCCAGCAAACAACCTTCAGCTGAAAAGGCTTGAGTTGTTTACTATAGCAAACCAAAGGCTAAGAAGGGTTGTGAGTGAAATTCACAAACATATCAGGTGCAAATACTGTGAAGAAAAGAGCTATCTGTCTAACGAGCCATGATGACACCAAATAAGTGGGTATTGATTTACTCTCAATAAATACAGTTCATAACCTGGAAGATTCCTAGTTTTTTAAGCAAATAAATTCTGGAATGTCCCTCCCAAAAAAATTGTTTGGAAGAATGCTGTAATTTTTTTAAAAATACCTATTTTTATTTTTTAATTTTTTTGAAGGTGTCTTAGATTATGAAAGGGATTTAAATCACAACAGTTATTTCATAGCAAGGGACTTTGCCTAGGAGCCTGAGGCATCTGTTCAACTTAATGGTGGTGGTCTTGCACTTAGTTTCAGTAGTGGGACTAGACCAAAGAACAGCTGTTTAGGAAGTTTTAGACAAGATTAAGAAAAGGATTTGAATAGGAATATTTAAGTGTTTTAAATATCTGGGAACAACATTAGCGAATAGAAATTCAATTTATGTAATAAGTTCCCATGTACATAGGTTGGCAGTTTCAGCAATACACAAACCAATTCTGCAAAGAGGTTAGTAGCACCTTCAATTATTTCCATCGCATTGAAAACATTTTCATTGTGACATTTTTGCTCTGTACAGCAGTGGCAATTCATGGAGGCCTTACAGCATCCTTTCAGTTATAAACTGAAATAAGTTAAAATATTTCCAACTTTGAAATTTTATTGCTAGCAATTGTATGTGTATTCTCTAATTGTGCCTAGCATACTGCTGGCTACTTATCCCTGCCAGGCAGTGTTGTGCTTTAAGAATAAGTGTTCATGTTGCTGATCCATACATTGGACGTATCAGGCTTTTAGTCACCATGCATTGGGTTATCTCTGTCTTACAGAACCCTTGAGGACTGTTCAGTTAGTAAAATTTAAGAATGCTGTACAGCATGGAGAAAATAATCCAGGTGATAGTGTATCCAGAATGCGTTAGACATATAGCAGTGGTATTTTGAACCTAAGTCTTTGATTGTGTGGGATTTTCATCAAAGCGGGAGAATGCAATGCTGTTGACAGGAGAAACAATAGGAAATGTCAGACATGACTTTCAAGTCAGACCCAAAGATTGTTTGAAGCCAGAGGTTAGAGGTTACATGTGACTGGATATTGAATGGGATGGAAATAACTGTTCATCATGCATTTTGTTGCACTTTCCTCCTGTAGGCCCCAAGGAGCCACCTGAATAAGGAAATTATGCTTCCACAGCCATTTTCTCAGTGACTTTATTGACTCTTTCTTTCCATTGTCAGTGTTGGTATTTTTGTCTCTCACTGGGCAGGCTTCCCTCCCTTCAGCTCACACTATTGTGCGCCTCACTACTCACCCTTCATCTGTCGCTTTTGCTGTTCCTTTCTACTGTATCATTATTTTTTCTATTCCCTTTGCCTATTTTTAAAGACATCACAGAACAGGCTGAAACCAAGAAGAACTGTAGAAAGTGTAAGCATATCAGGAAGTTTTCTTCAAGGTCTTTTCCCTATAGACAGGATCTTCACAGATATATTGACACTGATAGGTGTGGAGTTCCTGCAAAGACCCACTTCACTGGACTAAAATGATACAGCAACAAGGCAGCTTAGTCAAAAATCTGTTGGTTATGATGTTCTGAGCCTCTAAAACTTCTCCAGTTCGTTTAGTGGCAGCACTAATACAGTTTCCTAAGGAAACTGGATTCTTCAACATGCAGAGCTAACATTTTGGTCAGTATTTCATTATACATATTTTTTGCAGTGATATTGTAGACAATTTACTGTGTAGGTGGAGAAAGAAAGTATGAAGGCATGGAGGCTAAATGATGCTTTGTGAAAGGGAAAGCTCTTTCAGGAGATAATTTTTTGCCCCCCTATTTCACACCCCCTCCTTTTTTATTTTTTTTTTTTTTTGTTCTATTCTTGAACCAAGTTAAATTCCACTGCTGTAACACAGCAGCTCAAAAACACTCCTGTTCTGTGTTTAGTTTTTTTTTTTTAATTTTAAATATCATAGCAATTTCAAAATATAGAAACTGAAAAAGATAGAGTATGTATGAAAAAGGGAAGCAGTGGAAAATCTTGTACTCCCCAGTTTTAAATGAAAAAAAAGTAAATAGTTGGATGCAGAGGCAGTTTGTGTCCCAGCAGTTGAAGTAGGAATTATATTTTATCTCTCAGCTGCCTATTGTTAGAGAGGAACTACTGTCCTCCTTTTGGTCTTTCCATATCCTAGCAGTGTTCCAGCATGAACTTTGCATCTTTCTCCTGCATTTCAGGAGTTTGTAAAAGTCTTTCAAACAGTCATTTATGCTAATATTTAAGTTTAGTATATCTTTAACTTAAAGGAGGCTATAGCTTCTTTACCCAGCACAATGTCAGGGAAAGCCACTCAGTGCAAAGCCCACATTCTAGATCATGCATTCATTACTATTTAATTCTAATGGCTCGTTCTTGAGTCCTTAATATTTTTTATGAAAATTATTATCACTTGTGATTATGTGGTGTGGAATCCCAGCATATAAACTGTCATCCATTAACTGTGATTTCCCTTATTTTGTACCTGGAGGAAGAACAGGAATAGATGGAAAACCATCCCTATGCTACAGCATTGTCATAATTTCTTAGAGTGCGGCAGTGTTAACTGGGAATACTAGGAATTAAGAACTTTATTTTCTGTGTGTTTATTTCATTCTGGCCCAATGAAGCATCTTGCTGCAGCTGCATAGGATGTAGAAGAGCCTCTGCTGAGGTTCAGCCTTGGATAGCTAAAGGTTCTGTATCTTACAGCTTCCAGCCTGCCTCAGGGGACAAGGGAGCAGCATCAACCTTTTATTCCTTTCTCTCTCTCTCTCTCTCTCTCTCTCTCTCTCTCTCTCTCCTACCAGTACCTTCCGTCTCCCTGGTGATAGAGTCAGACTAAATAAAATTTGTTTCCATAAGTATGGCCACTCCTTAAATGAGATGGTCATTAATTCCTCATGCTTAGGCATGAGGCCTGTGAAGTTTCTCTGAGCTTATCTGCTTTATAGCAAAGTTAAGAATGAAGGATGGAGGAATACTTAGGAGTCCATTAGATGTTTTTTTTGGCCATGTCTGAGGATTGACTGTCTCATTTGTCCTGGAATAATTCCGTCTTCTCCTAGGAAAACTAATTTCTATTGATCTCAACCTTGAGATTAGCTCAGTTGGTGAGAACATGGTGCTAACTATGTGTCAAGTTTGGGGTTTTAATCCCTATTTGGGCTATTCACTTAGGAGTTGGACTCAATTACATGTGGGTTTTTTCCAACTCAGAACATTCTGTAACTTCCGTAACTTCTAACTCAAAGTAATAAATTTCTGGAGTTTACATGGATATAGCCTAGCGGTGCAAAATTCCTCTAACATTTTGTTTAAAAATTCTATGTGTGTGTGTGTATATTTATATATATATAAACAGAAATTTGCACATTGCACTGTCAGCATTATAAACATCTGCTTCAGACTTGGTGACATTCAGATGGCTGCTACATACTGCATTTGGTTTTTTTTTTTTCCTTTTTTAAAAGAAAAGGTATTAAGGGGACAAACCATCCATCAGTTGATACAGCTCCATGCTTAATTTGAACTGCATGCTTGAATTTGAACTGAATTTATTATCAAGTTGTCTCATTATGTTCCACATTTATTTTGGAATTCTCACACTAAAACAGATCTTAAGACATCTGTTATTTGCTGTTCTACTAATGTAGTTTTGTTTTCTGTTAGCTGTTACATGATGTAGATTTTCTTTTGTTAGATACTAACAACTGTAAAGATCTAAAATGGTTTGGCAATTTTGGAGGTGCTAGTTGGAAAAATAACAATTTCAATTTAAAATGCTGGGACAATATAATTCTGTAACTGTTAAGATTTTATTTTACTTTTGAGATTGGGTGTGATTGAGTAGAAATGGATTAATCATATTTTTATTTAAAAAAAAAATCTTTGTTACCAGGATCTCACAAAAACACATACAGTAATTATTTATAAATGAACATTACTTTTTCACTTTCTATTCAATGTCCTATTTAAGACTCAAACAAAATGTTTCAAAATCACAGTGGACTGAACCATCAGGACAAACTTGGCCAAAATGCATAAATGGTCACAAAAACTTACCAGTTTTTTCATTAAATGAATATTGTTGTGTAGCTCAAACCAATGAGTTAATTGCATCCACTGCAAAGATGAAAGTAATTTATTTTTATAGATGACGTGAACCAACTTTCAGTTCATTCAGTTGCATGCAAAGTAATTTCTGTTCTTTTAAATTTATGTTTGGCAAAGCAGATAATTATAGAATATTTTTACAGGATGGGCAAAGAAAAGGCACAAATAATTTTCAGTATGCATACTAGAAGGAGAAACAGCAGAATAGGTTGGTCAGGCAGCAGTGTGCAGCTTCAGCAAGGAATGTAGCAGCTGGAGCTCCTGCTGGAGAAATTTTACAAAAGCACCTGTGGTGTATATGTCATCCACAGCAACTGGTTAAAACCTCAGTGGAAATGTTCAGAATTTATCAAACCATGTGAAACTTTAAAGCACATCTTAGGATCTTGTATTCAGGCTTGATTCAGCTTTAAACTGCATATCTTGGGAGATGATAGCAGTATAGGCAAATTGTTGTTGTATCTTGTGCCTTTGAATTATCTTGAATACCAGTATTTTTATAAGAATGTGTCTTTCTGGACAGCATTACTGGGCAGCAAACCACAGCACACCTAGTCTGTGGAGTGATGTGTGTTGGCATAATAATCTGTTTACTGAACTCAGGCCTAAAAGTATTTGTAAAGACAAAAACTTTCTTGTTTTGCATTTTAAGTCTTTTAAATTTAAATTTAAATTACTAGTAAGTCATGAGAACAACCTGGCAGCTTGGTAGGTCTTGCCATAAGTTTCAATAAGGATTGTTTAGAATAAAGGTTAATGCAGTCAATTATTTTTCATTTATCTAAAGGGTAGATAGTATTTTCTCTACTGTACCAAGTTCTTCAGTCAATTTATAAAATAAAACTTATGTTAACTTTAGATTTATATAGCATAGCAATTATTCTTGGATAAGAGGTATTCAAAAACACGTTATGGTGAACCATAAAAAAAAAAAGTCAGAACACCTTAGGACAAAGATTTAATATTTATTTTATTTTATTTTATTTTATTTGTCCTTTCTGTTTTAGGAATAATAATTCACTATAAAATGTGAGGAAAAGTCAAGAAATAACACTCCCTTTTTTCTTTGCATAATATGGTTGTTTTGTTCTGAGTACTACATGAGCTATTCTTTTTTGTCTGTTTCTAATATGAATAAATATTTCATGTAAAGATTTAGTATCTCATTTTACTCAAATTCAAAGAAGTTAAAAATTCAATGTCTGTGTAGGTGCATATATATTTTAAAATTTTAAGTTCCTGTCATTTAAGCTGTTAAATTAAGTCACTGAAAACTTGGTATTGTACAAAGGACACAAAACATTCAGATGTGCAATTCAGTGGCAAACTACTGAAAACATAGTTAGTGACATACCAAATTTGGGGTATATTAAATATGAATAAGTTATACTTTTTATATTATTTAGTATAAGAATTCTATGTAAATGGAACACTAGGGATTTACTTTTGAATAAGGTCTAAAAATGTTACAAGGTGTTTATTCTTTAAAGTTTTACCAATGTTTTCTTATAGCATCTGCTAAGAAAAATTAAGAAAAAATTGCTTATATCTTTCTTTTTAAGATTGCATCACAGACACCAAGCTTTGTGGAATGTGTTGATTTTATGACTTTTGCAGGAATTTACTGCAGTGCCAAATGAATTAGGAATTCTGCCATTCTGATAAGTGGCTTTTTTTGTTCTTGCAGTGTGTAAGGGAAGGAGAACACTTACGGGTTCTTAAGTCCCATGGGATATAATTTGAGCCATCTGGCCTTTGAGCAAAAATCCAAAACACTGTGCTAAGCCCTTGGGCTGAGAGTGAAATGTGTGATAAAATTAAGACACCTAAAAATGTGATGTATAACAGCTGGAATGCTCGTACAGCAGTTTGTTTAGTCTTCATCCTGCCTTTGGAAGAGACTGAGGTAAGTTACTTGTCTGGAGTGGTGGTTACGGCTATCTTCAATAGGCATGGTTTGTATATATGCCTAGAAATCTAGCAACGCAGTTTAGTGTCCTCTTTATGTGGAGATGAAAAATTATCTCTGCCTATATGGCATCATATAAGAAAGTGATTAACCTTTATGTCCTGCTGCAGAGTAGAAAAGCTCTGGCAGACAACACAAAAAAAACCCAACAATCACAGGTTATGTTAATATTTGTATTGTTGCCCTTTCTTCCTCATACCTTCCTTTATTTTGTACTAATTATTTGCTATGATGCAAAAATGGTCCCATGTTGTAATTCCACTCCTCTAAAACCCTGTCTCCAGCTCTCTATGCAATATCGTTATATCCCTTTTAACAAAATTCCCCCATTTTTTTCCAAAACATGCTATCTTTCCCACAAAGTTAAATGGACCATGTAAGATTGTTGGTATGGCATTTATGTCTTACAAATTTCTATTACTAATTTCTGTGATAAAAAATGGTATGTCTGGGCAAATGTTAAGTATCAAAGTAGATTATTCAAGTCTTCAGAAACGACCTAGACTCCTAGGCTAAAATGGTCAGAAAATGCCACAGGAAGCAAAGAGTTTAACTTAATGTTCAGAATAAAACATACTTGTGTGTATTTCTGGGCTAGGTTACAAGGTGGCATTCAAAGTGTTAATATATAATGCTACTTCCCACTGTACAATTTGTCATTTAAATGCTGAAATACAATGCAAGACCTGCAAAGTGCATATGGGAGCATCATGAATAGAAAATGAATCTATTTTGATCCTTGATGGATGTTTCAATGAATAACAAATGAGTTTGCAGTGATTGGACACAGAGTGTTAGTGATGTGTTGTTTTTTTTCTAAACTAGCATAATAAAAGAATTATCTTAAAGTGATGGCATGTGACAGGCTGTGTTTAGTTGCCTCAGTACTGACTGTTGGGTTGTCACCTTTAACTGCGCTTTCTTCTATTTTATAAACAACCATTCATGTTCTTCCAAGCTTTTACTTCATTAATTTTATTTTTTTTATAGAAAGGAAATAACCCATATTTGCAATATATATGTTGAATATATATTAAGTATGTATGCATTAAACTACTTTCCAAAGGTCTCGATTCCATCAAACCTTATTAGATCTTAAAATATACATTCCGACCTTTTGTTTTGAAATACTAGGGAGTAATTCTCTTACCATTAACCCCTTGAACAAAACAAAAATGCGACTTCTTGTTTAGGTCTTAGAATAGAGAAGGTAAAAAGGCAAAATTTTGTTCTCAGACCTCAAAGTGTTTCACTAATATAGCAGAAATATAGCTCCGAGCACTGACTGAAGGTCCTACTGTCTGGCAGTCAGGTATTTCATGCAGCACAAAAATCTGTGTCTTTTTTTCTTTTTTTCTCTCTTTGTTGCCAAATAGAATGACTTGTATGTGTCTTTGCTGTCAGGTTGGCACACACAAATCCTTACTTCCAGGATTTGCTAAGTGTTTATGGAAGCTGGTTTGGCTACCAAGTTGATGCTTTTAAAATTGTTTTTGCAAACAGAACACTTCAACTTTGTTTGTTTCACTTTCTAAGGCATATTCCTCACAAGCAGTTTGCTGTTGCATTTTCATAATCACCGTGCTGTGGTTAAACCATGACTATAAATCAAATGTTGTTTGGCTTGCTTGCTATTCTTTGAAGGTATGTAATAAGAAATAGCTTTTGGCTAGGTAGTTGCATGCTATTTTTTCATAATGGATGCACACTTTTTTTTATTGTTGAAGAGAAAAAATTATAATGTACCTAAAAGTGAACATATGATCAAGTTTTTCAAAATTAGCAGCAGCAGTGGAGAATGTTATCCTCTTTTCTTCTAGCTGTGTTCTTTATATCCTACATAGTGGTTGGAGATTAAATGATATCTCATTACATTTACCAGTGCTTCAAGATTAATTAATTATCTTTGACACATAGATCTAGTGTTAGTTTCAAAATAATTGCTTGCACTAAGGGAAAATTTTTTGTAAGTCAAAGGTTTTACGGAACTGGTTTGGTCATTTACTGTCCAGGTGCAAAATTCAGCTGCAGCAACATCCCTTAATTGCCAAGCAACCAAGAGGAAAACATCTGCTAGTTATGAATATGTTCTGAATTGGTAATCATAACAAGATAATGCTGTGCCTGTTCAGCTGAAGAGTAAGTCAGAAGGCTAAAGGCTGTTGCATGTCTCTCATGTTCACTGTTGACTTACGACTGCTTGTAAATTCAAGTTACCCATTCTGTCTCAATAAGACACAATATATAAAATTATTAAAAAGATATAAATGTAATGTTGGAAGGAGTAACAAAAGCATATGGCTATATTCTATGAAGTCTTTTTATGAGTTTGTGAATTGTTGGAGTGTTTTCTACCATCTCAGAGAATCCGAGAAGTCCCAAGCAAGTAGAAGCACGCTGGTGGGACAGTTAAAACCTTTTGGATGTTTCTTGCATGGTTTGTCCCAAAACCATGGTAACCTTTGTATGTTAATCCCTCTGTGTCAGTTGGTTTCAACATGATCCTTCACTCCTCCCCTCCCTTCTCCCCACTGGATGGTTGTATTTCCCTGCCCTCTCTCCAACCCTATTGGCCCAAAAGGCTATATCCCTGTGCCCTCAGCCTCCCCCCTTCCTCCTTCACCTCTGGACTTGTTTGAGAATAAAACCATCGGAATTCTATGTGGTTGAGCCCTCCGACATTCATTACTGAGGACACGTGAATTATCCAACACTCGTGTGTGTGTGTGTTTGTGCTTTCCAACAGCATGGGTGAGAAAAAAGGTCTCCTTGCACAGTACCAGACTGTACTGGCCGAAGTAGTCCGATATCGGAGACCCGCTCAGAATATGCAAGGACTTACTCTACCCCACCATTGCCTGAACACGGCAGTGAATTTTAATGCATGAAACTACCTTTTCCTACAACTATAACCAGTGTAGTACAATGTGTGTTGCCTGTACATTGAAAGCTCATGACCTTTCCAGAAAAGTCAGTGCTACTTTATTAGATCTGCTGAATTTTACTATTTCAAATACAGAGACTGATTATCATCTGTATGATATTTAGCTGTATTTCTGCTGTAGTCAATGTACTTAATCCAAATTAAAATTTGTTTAAAAGAGTCACTTCTATTGAACACAGGAGCAGGTGGCATCAAGATTCATGTACTGAACTTTTAGACCTCTTCTCTGTCATGAGGAGAAAGTTGGTATCATTCCAGTATCCTTAGCTCCCCTCATTCTCCCACATGTTCTGACATACTACACAAGTACAGCATATGCGGTGCAGCCAGGGTTTCGTCTGTTTCTTCTTTGTACAGAAGGTATATACAGACTCAGTGTAGTTTTAATCATAGTCTGGGAGGATAATTTATGTACTCATATTGAATGCAAATAAAGAGCAAGTCTAATTTAAAGTTAGTCCTGATTGCCTTTCCTGTTTTGAACTTTGAAACGTCTTCATCAGGAAAAAGGATGTGAGAAAAAAGACAGGAAGACATTTAAAGCAGTTCTTGTATAAAATGCCCATTCTCCATCATTATTGCCGTTATTTCACCCAGCCGTAAGCTCACAAGAGATTTTTTCATTGTTTTCCACTCAGGGAGATCTGACATTTGCTGTGTCTGTGTTGTATCTGACACCTCAAGATCTTCTGCTTTCTTCTGTGGTTTAACTACCAGGATTTGCTATGTCCCTGCTTCTATGTTAAGACACAGGTGTCATACTTTGCTTCTTGGAGTTCAGAATCTGTACAAGAGAATTGTTGTAGTTCACCGTAGAGAAATGTCAACAGACTTGACTGTGGCACAGTCTGAAGGAATCTGAGTTTTCTCTAGTGACCATCAGCCTTGACAGCAGGGGAGAAGGAAGAAGACTTGGCTGTCTGTTCCTAGGTTTCATGCAGTCTGGAGGTGTTACATGCAGGTGTTGAAAGGCAGCCTCCCGTGTATCTGTCTGCACTACACAGTGTCTGACCACACCACACACACCGCCTTTCTCCCAAAAGAACCACACAATATGGAAAACATCTGCGGTATTGATTGCTCTTGGAAAAAGATTTCTGGATGGACCTGGCCAGGCTCTGGTAGCTGGGCAAAAGTGATTCCCAGCTCCTGGAGTCTGCTGGAGCACAACCCTAGATTCACTCTGCTAAATTCTGCACGTGGTCACTCATGGTTGCAGTTATGATTCAAGTTCCTATCACCATTTACAACTCAATAACAAATATTTACATTCCTGTGTATGATGTTTTATAATGCAGGGAAAATTTAAAAACATTTGATGCAGTGAAATGAAAAAAATAAAAGATAACAAGATACAGTAAAACAGTTGCATTGAATTTTCTGTATAAGAGACAAAATTGTGTGATTTAAGTTGGTGATTGACACATTTGATAAAATAAGCAGCAGCTCTGGTACATCCTAAGGCATGCAAGATAAGGAATAGACAGATGCTTGCAAGATTCAAGATACTTTAAATTTGTTTTAGTGCTTTCATGTTTATAGTACAGGTTTTGCATACTGTGTTGAATAGAAGAATAGTGCTCATGTAATTTAAGTGACAGCTGAGTGATTATTTATTTAGCCATTTTTGAACAGCTTCCAAGTTTTGAGAGAAAGAATTATGTATTTCTGAAAAATTATGTAACTATACAAGCCGTTGGTACTCAGTTAATTAATACCTTAGAGATGTGGCCTTAGCATCTGATAAATTAAATTTGTGACACTCCATTCTGTAGTATGAAAGGGAGTGTGCCATACTACATCAGCCTCTGACAATGGATATTTATCAATAGTGCAGATATTTGATGTAGCTGTTCAAAAAACGCAGCCTTTGTACATAATCAAGAGTTCTACATTTCTTGCATGGATGCACACCTATCTCTGTGTACTTTCTTTGTATATAGCTGCCGAAATTTGGTTTGAGTATTTGAAAGCCATTAAGTCCTTTTTTATCTACAGATTTTATCTATTTTGTTCCAGTTGCCTGAGTCTGAGTGACTGATTTAACTAGCCAGTATGAAACTTGCTGTAATTTCTGAGTGACTATATAACTCCAAACTAACTTTGGATAACTACTAGGATGTTTAAGTTTAAAACTCACTGATCTGAGAATTTGTGTCAGCCAGTTTCTAATATTCAAACATTCACAGGAAGCAAATCTCAGAGCTGGGAAACATGCTCAAGTGAAAAATTTTCAGATTAGATGAGTGTTTCTTGTGTCCCAGTTTTTTTCCTCTGTCCACTGTTTGTTGAGCCGTGCTGCTTTAACCCAGTTTACTCCTCCCATTATCACATAGCTTCAGTGTTGCTTTCTCACACCAAGTGAATTATTTATATTGAATTTGTTTCACGCTTTTTCCAAAAGAATTTTTCCAGGCAAAAAAAAAGGTTATGCAGCTCAGAGCAATGAAGGGCTGCATCAGGTCTACAGCTATTTCCTCCTAAAGTCCCTAGTGACTAGCACAGGGGTGGAACTTAGATAAACACAAGTTTTTTGGAGCATTTGAGGGAATATCTCTGTGGGTTACCTGTCGGGTGCCTCCAGACTGCTCCTGGCTTCTATTCTTCCTGGAACCCTCACAGTTTCTCACTCCCTCCTCTCTCCTGTGGGATGGAGAAAATGTATAAGGGTTGCAAGAAGGCTTATGAGTCCAGATAAAGGCAGTTTAGTAGGTGAAGTAAAATCTGTACATGCAAAGCAAAGTGAAGCAGGAATTCACCCAATACTTTCCAGCAGCAGACAAAGGTCCACTCACTTCCTGGGAGGCAGGGCTTTGGCATTTATAAAGCTGCGAATGAGGGGAGACAAATGTCATAACCATCGTCTCCCCTTCTTCCTCTTTTCCTTGAGATTTTATTGCTGAGCGTGACATGACAGGAAACATGACGAGGGTCAGTCTAGGTCAGTTGTTCTGGCTGTGTCCCCTCCTAATCTCGTCTCAGCCTCAGCCTCCTCACTGAGGGGACAGAAGGGGAAACAGAATAAGCCTTGATGTTCTGCAGACACTTCTCAGCAGTGGCTAAATACTGGTGTGTTATTGAGGGTGGTGGAATCACAGGTCCAAAATATGGCAATATTTGGGCTGCAATGGAGAAAGTTGACTCCATACCAGCCAGACCCAGCTCAACAGAAATGATCGCATTTTCATCAATAGAGTCTTCTGAGCCTTTTTGATAAGCAATTATATTTTATACAAGGTCTTTGAAATACAATTAGTTCTGGCAGGTGGGTGGAGAGGGTAAATTGCTTTAGTGGAAATGGTATTACTCTAACCCACATTTTGGGAGTATCATCAGGTATGAAGAGAAAGGTAAGAGAAGGTACTTGCTGAAAACAGACAAATATTCTTTCCACACTTTCAACAGAACTAAGGCCAGAAAAGCTTTGAAAATGCTGACTTTTATTAATCACCAAACAAAATTTAAAGGGATTTTAAAAATAACAATATGTATACAAAACAGTTTATTTTGTGCTTCTGTCTATCTAGGAGCTGTGCACATCATTAGAAAAACATACTTTGTAAAGCCTGTAGCTGTTGTAGATAAAATGTTAAACTATGTTCTGACTTCTTCACTGCTTTACAGGAGTATCACTGGAAAAATACAAACAGTTAAAAATCACTTAGAATGCAGAACAGACATTGGCACCAGTATTTTATGGAGATTGTTCTTTTGTATAACAAAATTCTATCTGAAATCTAAATTTTCTTCTTGGTAATATTTGAAGGAGGTTAACTTGGAAATCTTCTTCCATATGAAATGAAAGCTTCTATAGTCAATTTTGCAACTAGTCATGGGAAAGCCACAAAAAATGGGACTATTTTTGACCTGTAAGGAGATGACAAGAATGAGTGACTGAATGACTATGCTGTGAATTTACTTTCTGTCAACAGGTTATCCATGTGAAACATTGTCATTTTGAAGCTTGTAGAATTTTTTCTTGACACTGGGAGAGACTTGAAAGTTTGATTTCATCTTGTTGGCTGGAAGGTTTTTTCAGTGGCTTGTTTTAGCTGAGTAGTTTCAGTTTTATATGGAAAGTCTAGAGCACAGAGTGATACTTTTATATGTCCTTAGAAAATAATACTTACATTTAATTGTAAGCATTCATAAAGAAAGGAGTTAAAAAGTTGGGTTAGTTTTCAGAATTTCCTAGAAAGAGGTTTTGGATGGAAAATTGATACCTTAGACACTCAGCCAGCATTTAAAAATGTAAACCCCAATATGAAATGTTGCTAGTAATTGCTGTGATTGTATGTACAGCGTAATTTTGTGCCTGTCAATTAATTCTTTTGCATAGATCAGATGTACAGGTCATATACATATTGGACATAAAATACTTACTATGTCTAAATGAAATCCTGAACTCAATAAATATATTGAGTCTTTCCAAATACAATTCATAGCCTTTGAAAGTTCAAGAAAAAATAATCTGTTTTATGCCTAGTGCCATCTGTTTACACAATTCAGAGTTCAGGAAGAGAAGAGAACTTTGAAAAGTTTCCAATAACAAAAATAATAATGAAATGGTTATGAATTATACATCGAAAACCAGATATGGAGATATTCTCAATGAAGAATATAGTCCAATCAAAGTATAGTATTTCACTGGAAGGGACTTTTCAGATCCAATATAAAGAAGACACACAGATACAATATGGTTCCTGGCTTTTTTGGGTTTTTTTCTGTCTAAGACTAAAGTGGTCCTGACTAAAACATCAAAAGTATAGAGAGATGAAAAGTGAAGGTACAAGGAAGGGCTAACAGTGAAATAAAAACAAAACAAAACAAAACAAACAAAAAAAACAGAAGAGAAAGACACATACAACAAGAGAAATAATGCATTTTATTCTATTTTTAACATGCAAATAGGTTGTGTGTGTATAGTTGGCAGCAGCTGCTGCAACAGGGTTTGTGTCTAAACTTCAGCAACAAGTAAGTGTTCCTTCCAAAGAGTATTTTGCATTAGATTTGCATCAAAAACAGGAATTGGCCTTTGGCTAGGCTGTTTCTTGTTCTTGTGTGTTTCTCTTACTTTGAAAGTGCATACCAAAATATTAAATGAAAAGCATTCCAGTTTTTTTCATTCAGTTGTACAAGAGTTGTTTATTAGCCCAATATGAACATGAACGCCTAACTTGTTGAGTTCAGGTGTTTTAAAAGTTCAGTTTGTGGAATCCTTTTCAAGACATTCCTCATAATTGTGCATTTAAATTTTAATTCCAAATCAGTAGTTTTTGCAAGGTTTCTGGATTTTTACAGAAGCTTTTCACCCAGATTGGCAGTGCTTAAGAAATAATATTATTACTATCCAGAGTGTCTATGATGCAAGAGATCTGGTCCATTAACTGCCCTGGTATATGTAGTTTCCAGGTTCATGTTATAACCCAGAGTAATGCAGAGGGTTCGTTTTTCACACAAAACATGTTGTCTACAGAAATAGGAAGGAGAGGAAGGGATTTTCATTTTTATGTTAATTTTGTGAACTGCAAGTAATGGGAAGTTTCTGCTTAGAATAGAAAGTCAATTAAGGAGACCCCCAGAATTCTTGACTTTGTTTGAAATTCTTTTGACAGTATGCCCTTTTATTTTGGCATGGGCAGAGAACTCTCATCTGTCTCTATTCAAGGCAAAACATTTGAGCCAAGTGCTGTGAGTAATTAGCAGTTAATCTGCAACTGTTATTCTAATTTTTAATCAGAGCAACTCTGCTACCCTCTCTTAAAACTCATTTGCTGGATGCTGCAAGTGGAATTGATATTGACCTAGTCTACCTGGAGACTGCTGAACTTTTAACCTTCTTAAAAATGAATCTTGGGAACTTCTTGTCTTCTTGTCTTATTTCTTTATTTAGCTTGTTACTAAGAAAAACAAGATAGCAATAGTGATAATGATTAAAAAATAGACTCAGATGAGAGTTTAATCTATGCATAATTCAGTATCAATTACTCATTTCAATGTTCGTAAGACCTTCCTTGAAAAAAATGTTTCTAGGCATCAGAAATTGTTGCTGAATTTGAAACAAAAAGTAGACTGTAAATGAGCAAGAGGTGCAACAAAAATGAAACTGGAATTTCTGAGCAGTCTGTTATCTTAGTGGAAGAACAGTATGAAAACACATATATGTATTGCCAGAAAGAAGTGTCAAAGTTGGGAAGATCACATCACTATTGGAACAGAAAGTGACTCACACTAATGTATGGACATTTTATGTAATTCAAATATCAAATAATATAGACTAATAATATATTAATGAGTATTTTCAGTAATGTGCTATAATACAAATATTAAATCTATTTGGACTTTGCTGTCTTTGTCACAACTTTGTGCTTCCACACTATTGAAAATTAAGGTATTAAACCCCTCTTGAGCTATCATGCAAAGTTTAAGAAGTCATTCTACTACATCTCTACTGTATTGTTTGCTGAATCATTTCAATTAAATCCCTCTGAAGAACTAATTTTTCTTGTTAATTTATCAAACTTTTAATGATAGGTGGAATTGGTTTGTGTGTAGAATAGTTGGGATAAAGGAGTAAAAGTTGAAAAACTCAGGGGACAATTGTTTTAAGTTGAATGATGCTTCTGAATGAAATACCAGCTTCTTCTGGGTTTGCTAAGTAAAGAAAATGTTTTTTTTTCTATCAGAAAAACTTGATAATGGTTCTCGGTTTCTCCTGACATGGAGATAGGACTGCAGTAAAATCAGTATGACTGGTCAGAAAAAAAAAAAAAAAAATTGTTAATTTGACCTTTTAAGCTGAAAAAAAATATATGCATCTTTATGTTGTATGCACAAAGTATTCCTGTGAATTTCTTTACCATCCTGCTCTTGAATGTTTAAATGACAGTTATGGAAAAAAAAAACAAACAAAGAAAACATAACAAAATCCCAACAGCAACAACAACTACCAAAAACAGGTAAAGAGAAATTAAGCATTGCAAATGGAGATAGAGACCAAGATTCCACACCCATCTGCGCCCAGCTGACCGAGATGGACATGAAAGAAACACACCTTAAATCTAAGGTTCTACATAAACATGAAGAAAATATCAAATGGTTTTGAGGAGATTTCTTAAGATATTTTTGTATGTGTACCACATATAGCCATCTCTCTCCTGTCAAATTATATTAAATATGCAGTGGCATTGTTTGCCAGTTATTGACCCCCTGTTATTGGGAATTATTTTACAAATCCTGAACTGTTCTTCATTAATGCTGCTGGGCAAACTTAGAGTATGATTCTGAAGTAATTAGTAGTTTTATAGATAATTAGAATACTGTCTCTGTTCATTAACATTTCAAATCTCATTTAAATGTAAATTGTAATATTCTTCTTCTGTGCAAGAGTGGGTAGTTAGTGTCATTCATGAGTAATAAGTAATTTGTTCCTCATTAGCCATAAGAATAGATAAAGTTATAGATCAACTGTGGATAGCAGATGTAGTTAAAAATGGTTACCTGTCTGGAAGGGGAATTTAAAACAAGCAGTCATTGTTTTTCTTTAATTTTGCATTTTTAATTTGGTTCTGATTAATAATTCAGAACATTTTCTATTAATTAGCTCTTTACATTATTCATAATGAGGGTGTGAAAGTACAAAAATATTTTCTCTGAATGACTTATGAGATACAGTGTGAAATTTTAAAATATTGTTTTCATATTGGTTCAGAGGAAGCCCATTTATAACGTAGAGCTCTACTTCCTGATATTTTTCAAAGCACTGGAAGATATACCCAGATATAATGAAGACTGGCTATGTAATATTCTTACTAAAAAAGAAAAAAAATCTAATCATCCTATTTTGACTGAAAGATGGTTTGAATTGATTTGGAAGAAGATTTTTTTAATTGTAACTTTTCTCTGAAACTGTAGTGAAGTGAATTAATAATACTAATTAATACTAATACTAAAACTAATAATATCGGAAAAGATCACAAGTTTCCTTTCTGTTGGTTAAGTTAGTCTATGATGGGAATCTACCACGTGGGTAACAGAAAAAAGGTGTCTTGTAATCCTTCCCATTTGTGAAACATGGAAAAGAAATAGGAATTTGCAAGCCATTGCTGTCACACTGAATGTCAGTAATTCAAGTCTTTTCTCTAAATAATCTGCATTACTTCAATAATATTTTCATCGAGGTTTTTAGCAGAAAGCAATTATATTAAGACAGTTGCATCAAAAATTAATTTGGAGTGTGCTGGTATGTGAAGAATGAATTAGGGAACAAACTGATGAAATTTGTATGTACTAAAAGAGTGAGAAGACACCTAAACTGTGTTACCACCGAACCAACAAGCAAAGAGAGGGAGAGCTGGAAAATGGTTAAGACTGCTTGGTTAACATCATTGCTTGATTAACAAGGCTGTCATCAAAGCTGTAGAAATCAAATGAGACCAGTGAATAGTCATGGTAAGTTAAAACAGGAAATCATGTTTACCTGTACAGGTATAATAAAATAATTTTAAACTTCCTTCATTGTAAAGAAGGTATACTTCTTTAAATTTTATACATGTAGATCCTTGAGTGGACAGGAAGTACGAATTACCCATGCCTATGTATGGCTGAAAAATATATTTTTATTTTAGGAAAAATTATTGTTCTGAACCACTGTCTGTCAGAAGCACATCAAATTATATTGAGCTGATTTTTGCCTCTCTGATTTACAGGGGAGTTTTTTTATTGTTTTTGCAAACCCATCTGATAAAAACTTCTATATAAAACTTGTAACATGAATTTGTTGATGGTCTAACCTCTATTCCTGAGTACTATACAGATATTTAAACTCTTTCTTTGTTTCCTTTGAGCAACCTGGTCTAGTGGAAGGTATCCCTTGACATTGCAGTGAGGTTGGAACTAGATGATCTTCAAGGTCCCTTCCAATTAAAATAATTCTATATGATCCTCAATCCACTTATGATTGGTCTCAGCTCTTAGTCTGGCAAATACTGTACAGAATAACTGGTTTTGGACCATGTGGTAAAAGCTTTCCATTTCTCTGTTTATCTTCATAGTTGTTCTATGCCTGTGTCAAAGTGAAAATTAAATATTTCTTATATTAAGGATGTTCAAGAGGTATCACATCCAGTTCTCTAGAAAAAGAGCCTATCACAAGGGCCTTTCACAATGGTCTTTATAGTACTGAAAATACCTTTTAGTATATATCAAAACACAACATCTTTCTTCAAAGAAAAAGAATTAGGGAAGACCTTTATAAGGTTGTCTTTTTAATAATTTCATTTCCAGATAGTGAACTTCTAGGTTGCAATTGAAGATTTTCCTGTTAGTCCCTAAATCCAAGGGTTTGTGAATGATTTTATGTCCCATTTCTTTCTTACAGTTATCATAAGCAGCTCATTCTTTCTTCTTGATATTCCAGCGTTCCTCTCAGTTGACAACGTTTCACAACCTTCACAGAATACATTGAAAATAGGGCTAGAAGGAAAGAATTGCTTGAAAAGAATTTAGGTCAATCCGCTGTGTGGTTCCTTTTTTAAAACCTTCAAATATGGAGATCCACCATATTCCCAGGCAATCTGTCACACTTATCTTCATTTTGCTTTAATATCTAACCTAATTCTTTTCTATAGTTTCAGTTCATTAGTTCCTGTTCATCAAAGACACAAATGAAAGTTTGGTCCCTCTTTCTTCAGTGCAACAGAATTTGTGTCTGATAGCTGTAGTAATAAACATTATGATCTTTCTTTCACTAAACAAACACATTCATTCCTCTTTGCTAAGTTCATATTGATGTCCCCTGAACTCTCCCCTGTCAGTCTCCATCATTCTTGACCATCAATCAGTGCACAAACTGAACACTGAGCTCCACCTCGTGCCTTATCAGCACTGAGGAAAGCAAAGAGTAATTTCATGTCTTTCAGGCCGGATTTTATGCTTATACCTGATAGTATGGTTTGCCTTTTGAGTAGCATCATGACGTAATTGAGTAGCATTTATTTTTATGATCACCATAAACTCAAAGACATTTCTGAACAACTGTTGTTCTTATCCCATACTAGGTTAGAAAATTATTTCTACTTATGTGTAAAACCTTGCCTTGTCTTAATTGACTCATGCTCTTTACTTTCCACTAAGACTATATTTTTCAGGGAAAAAAACAGCATTAAGAGATTATAAATTATGATCTTTATCTTCAGCATGCCTGCAAAGAATCACAATTTTTTTATTATCTGCATATTTCATGCATATAGTGTTTATATCACCAGCCAAATCATTTATTGAAGCAGTACACATAACCAGAGTCAAGACAGACTCCTTGAAGAATTACAGTATAAAAGGGAGCTACAAGCCATGAAATATAAATGTTTTATCTATACTATATTTTCTTAGTTTGTATATGAGAATGTCATGTAAAATGGTGTCAAAATCCCTACTTAAAATTATGATATCTGCAGTCTTTTAGATATTACTTTTAAACAGGTCTTTTACCATGCCATTCAAAAGGCATTTGACTTTAATGCATCCAAATTTGATTTTGTTTGCTCCTTATTTTCAAACTTTTATTGATAATCTCATATCTTTCCTGTAAGTTTATCTAAATTTAAAAGAAAGATACGTCTTCTATAATTTTATCTTTCTTCTTTTACCTTTTCAAATGTAGGCATTATAATTTTCCCTTTCCAATGTTCTTTAACCCTCTGTGTTCCCATTAAATATGATAAACATGAAAAATTTCTGAATATTTTGACTAGTTTTTTTAAGATTGGGTCAGTGGTTTCTTTTTCATAAATACATTGATATCGTGTTGTTAACTCATATTCTTGCAGTTTTAGTCTTGCACTAAATAGTAATCTTGAAGGAACTGGAAGTAGTTTTCTTCAGTGTTTTTCTACGTTGGTAGTAACAGCTCCGTAATAAATGAAACTTCATCCTTCAAAAACCAGTGTAGCACTTACATGTTTACAAAGATTTCATTAGAGCTTCCTGAGCTGTACATTCACCATATTCTTGGTATTTGGAAGGTTTTTTCAGATTTGCTCTTGATGGGATCTGTCTATCGCTTGATCTTTATGTTAATCTTGTTCATCCTTGAGAGACAATACTTCATTCCCTTGTCTGTCATTCAGAATTCTCAGATTGGTTTAACTATTTTTAGCTAACTTTTATTGAGAGTTTCCATCTTGTTTTTTGCTTTTGAGCCTCAGTAAAAATATTTTTAGTTGATTGTTCATTGTCTGACTGAAAAAAAAGTAGAAGTTAGAACTTTGAGAGATACAATCAGCCTCCATGTGAAAAGAGAGGCATTTTACTTGAGAAAATTAGAGACAGTAATATTACCTAAACAAGCGTTATTTATTAAAAATACCCCTCACATTTTATTGCTATAATGAATAGCTGTAAGAAATTATCTTTAACCAGACACTAAAATATTTAAAGGCCTATGAGACTTTGATAGTTAATTCCTTTGCTTTTGTCTACTCCATGTGTCTCAGTTTGAAGACAGGTGTCTGCCAAGGAAGGTGTAAACCTCCCTTAAAACCCACAAATGTGAATCCCCTTCCCTCCGAATTATTATAACTTTGAAATCAAG
>VZTX01024986.1:203096-323738 GCA_013400915.1 Pardalotus punctatus | reverse complement strand
CGGGGCAGCAGCTGCCGGCCCCCTTGGGCAGAAAACTGCCAGCACAGCCAGGAGGATGTGCTCTCCAGGAATACGTCCCTTTCCCAGACAAAAGCTCACTCACCAACGAGAAGAAAACAGCGCAGACCCGAAGGAACTTTCTGCCGCTGGTAGCTGAGGAGTCCGTAGTTCCCCACTGCTGCCTCCTTCGTAGCCAGTGGTCAAGTGCCATATCTGATGACCACCTCTGCTCTTCCCTGCCCATGCCCAGCTAGCTCTTTGTCTCTTACAAAGAAGTTAATAGTCCTTAAGTATCCAGTCATTAGTAACCTAGTGACAGGGAAGGGGAAAAAATTCTACACCCCTCAACCTCCAACACCATGTCAACACGATGCTATCCTCTTATATCTTTTGAAAGAAATGTGATTTTCCTCATTGTTATGGATTAAAACTTCTTTTTTTTTTTTTTTTTTAATACTGTAAGAAATACCAAGTGGCAATTTTCATTAGATTGCCTTTCTCTCTTCAGCATTTCAGTGAAAAAATCTTATTTAGTCCAGCAAGCATTTACTGTGACACATAAACTTTTCTACTTTCAGTTACCCATTGCATGGGTACAGTGGTGGGGGCAGTAACTGTCCTGCTTTCACCAGTTCTTCATCTACTTTCATTGAAGGTAGGGAGGATTTTTCAGAAAATTACTTTTCTGAGGCATCAACTGCTAAACAAACATGATACCTAGACTTTTGGGTATACCTGGTAAAAATTTAGAGTATCTAGAAATGCTTAATTTCTTAACAGGGAAGAAATCATTAACATTCAAACTTAATGAGTAAAAAATATTCTAATGAGCTCTATTTTCAGCAGGTACAAATGAGAGTAGTTGCTTTGTCTTCAGCAGAGCCATGTAAATAAATACCAGCTGAGAATTTTGGCCAAGAACAGTAAATTATCAGATGCAGGCGCTGTTTTACAAAGAGAATAAATGCTTCCTCTTTACATGTAATTCATCTTCATGCACTAGAGCTGATACACAAGTTTGCTGTGACTGCCTTAACTAGTAGTAACCATTGCATGAATTTAATTTTTGTGGTTTATTTTTCCTTTTTTCCAGTTTGCCTTTAGTATGTTAGGAGATAGTAATTTGTAATCAAGAAATAATGTCAGAAGGCTTACACAGGTGCTTCTGACAAAACACAAACATCAGATGAAAGCATAGAAGAAATGGAAGAAGGATCTGGACACAAAAGAGGAATTGTACAGACACTATCTGAATGTGCACAGAAATGTTAGGGAAGCCAAAGCCCATCTGCAGGTAAATGTGTCAAAGGACATGAAGGACAACAAGAAGAGATTTTACATCTGGCAGAAAAAGAAAACAAACTATAAGGTAAAATGCAGGCACACTGTTAAATGAGTCAGGGAAGTTGAAGACAAAAGACATGGAAATAACCAAGGTACTCTAAATATATCAAGAAGGTGATTGGGAGTTGTCAGCTTGGATTTACAAAGGAGAAATTGTGTCTGACCAACCTAATGGCCTTTTACCACAAAATTACTTGCTTGGTGGACAAGAAGAGAATGGTGGATGTAATTTATCTTGACTTTAGTAAAGTGTCTCTCTCACAATATCCTCATTGACAAACTGATGGAGTATAGATTAGATAAATAGACAGTGAGGTAAAATGAAAACTGACTGAAGGTTGTGATCAGTGTTGTGAAGTTTAGTTTAGACGCCAGTCATTCACTAGTGGTGTTCCCCAGGGATCAAAAGCGAGGCCACTACTGTTTAACATCTTCATTAAGAGTATAGATAATAAAGTAAACAGCACCCTCTCATGAGATTTTATCTGTTTAAGTATGTGGTGGGGACAGTAACAGAGATGGCATCTTCTCAGTGGTGCACAGCTGAAGGATGAGAGGCAATAGAGCACAAACTGAAACATGAGAAATTCCTTTTAGGCATAAGAAAAGCTTTTTGTCTATCAGGCTGTCCCATCACTGGACCAGGTAGCCCAGAGACTTTGCTGAGTCTCCATCCTTGGAGATACGTGAAGGCAATTGAACGTGTTCCTGAGCAGCCTGTTCTGACTACCCCACCTTGTGCTGGGGGGCTGGAATAGGCAATTTCCAGAGGTATGCTCCAATCTCAATGATTTTACGATGTTAAGAATTTACTGATAAATTCAGCAGAGTACATTACAGTAGGTGATGAATGCTACAGGTTTGGTCCTTGTTCTGCAAGATAGATTTTTTTTCCCTCTGAAATCATTTGTTTTGCAGTTCAAGATAGATTTTTTTTTCCTGTATGAAATTGCTTGTTGTGCACTATCAAGGTAACTTTTTGTTAGGCTCTTGCCCTGAAAGATCATAAAAATTTAAAAATGCACCTAACGATCAAGGTGACTAATATTTAAATCATCTTAAAATAAAGGTTTGGAAAATATATATATGTGAATCAGCTTTCCCTGCAGACTAGTTTTTTTATACCTTATTGTATGATTCACCATAGCTGAGCAAATGCTTCTGAAACAAATATGTCATCAGCATCCCCGATTGCTTCTTTAAATAACATGAGGTCTTTAGATGAAGATGATCTCTGACTGTATTTTTGATGGTGTTTTTTTTCCTCCCCCAAAAAAGGTAAATATCCATATAATAAAAATGTAGATGTAATGGTTTGTTTGTGGTTGGTTATTTTTTTTTTCACCAAATAAAAATTTGACTTATGATAAACATTTTGTTTGTTATATTCAAACAGGGTTAGAAACAACTTCAGAATACCCTTCCCATGGGCCAGTAACACCCTAATGGCCAATCTGAATTAACTTCTTTTTTTTTTTCATGATTCTTTTAGATGGTGCTGAAATGCAGTTTAACATTTTTAAAAATCAACAACAAGAGAAGAGAGAATACTGGACATACTTTTCAAAACTATCTTGTCTTTCATTTCTCTTCTTTTTTGCAGAGAATGGAGCATTCTTCAGATGATTCTGCCTGAATCTTGTGAGAGAATTATTCCAAATATACAGCCTGTGACTGGCTACCTAGCTTTACTTATCTGGCTTTGAAGATGTCCAGGGAAAACATATTGCTCTGGATCTGACAGACCAAGAGGGGTAAAACTGCTACACTATTCCATGTCCCAGGTCCAACCAGCAGTGACACTGAAAATGTATTCCCAGAGGCACGCACAGGCAGAATACATGTGTAGACCACATGTATGCACGCATACAGGTCTATGGCTGACTCCGTGGATTGGACATGCTCCTAACTTTAAAGACACATGCCCCTCCTTGGTCCCCAGGCTGCATCACGTACTTGCCAGCTGGTCCATTTTGGTGCTTGCTGGAACTTGCACTTGCTGCAGTTGCTGGCAACACAGGCTTGGGGGGGGTCTGACCCCTGGTCCCAACCCCATGGCTGGCACTTGACCTCACTTGATCTTCAGCTGGAATGTAGGCCAATTAACCTGTGTTCCCAGTCCAGCTGGTGGCACCCAGTCCTTCTGTTATTTCAGTTGCTGGTGCTGAAGACACACAGGTGCCTACACCCCAGGAATCCCCACCTTTTGGTGCTAAAAGTTTCTCATTCTAGTCTCTCCAGTTGCTGACATTACAGATGCATTTGCTGACATTACTGACCTCCAGTGTGGGGTCTGACTCCAATTACTGCACTCAGATCCTCCAGTACATACATGCACACAGGAAGAGAATTAGAAAGAAAGTCAATAAGAAGTCTGACCAGAGTAAACTGTTGAAGTGCAGGATGTGGCTAGAAAAGTGCAACGAGCATACATTATTTATTTTCAAGCAACCAGGCCTTTTATCCCTTATCCCTCTATTTTACACACACTTTTTCCTTCCAAAATTGCCTAGATCCATCACTTTCCTTGCCCTTTGTTCCATTCCCTATCATCCCATAATGTGTCTTATGCAATCTCAATATATTTTCCATTTGCTTAGGAAGTATCGACCTTTCAGCTGACAGGACCCTTCATGCTTGACTCATCAAGATGGGTCTCACACCTGGAAAATGCGGCTGGGACAGCCACGAGAGGGGCCTGAACAGCATATCCCTTTTTCTGGATCCATATTGGCTCCTGCCTCCCACTGTGAATCTGTGTGCCTCTCATCTTCTGGAGATGTGCCTGATATGGGTTGATGGTTCCTCTGATGGACTTGAGAGCAGTCAGGGTAGGGCTCCTTTGTAGGTGTGCAGATGGGCTTTTATTACCTAATCTAACATAATAGACTGCAATTTTTTGAGTATTGTACTTGGGCAAAGGCAGAGTTTATTTCTCCCTAGAAAGTCTCTAAAAATCCAGCAGTGATTTCTACAGGTATAGTCTGTATTTTTATGAATGTGCATTCAGAGTAATATAGGGGAGTTATATAGTTATTTAATGATGTTAAATATCTACTTGAGCTTCTTTTTAATGGGCAAGACATGTCATTCTTGGGTTATATACTTTAATGGTCTCTATGCTAATATCTTCAATTGCCTGCCAGCCATTTCTGGGTAGGTAGCCAGAAGAAAACTCTGACTTTTGGTACTGTCTCAGCCGAATGAGGTACTTGGGCATCTGTTGTGGGCAGGTAGCACCTGGACCTTGTATCTAATCTCTTCCCTACTTTATGACCGAACAACAATGCAGTCTATTGAGCTGTTGAATTAATTATATTCTTTGTTTGAGCTGCCTTGACCTTAGGAAGACTCTGAGTTAAATTCATTTTGACAGTTATGCTATTCCTATGTGTCTCTGTCAAACTGTCTTCTTCCTAAACATCTCACAACTTTATAGTCTGCTTTCTTTTGCCTGTTGACTACTTCTCCCTGAGTAGATTGATGTTATTGTAGCCTGCTGGACTCTAGAGGGATTAAGAAATGCTTCCTTGTTTTTTTGTTTTTTTTTTTATAGTTTTTAGTGTTGTCTGAAATGATGGTGATACTACTGGCATGGAACTCTGAACTCATGAGTCCTCGAAGTCATGTTCCATGTGTGGATTGCACAGCTGCCAGGCCTAGCCTAGGAGATACTATTTGTCTTTGATGGTAAAATCTCTTAAAATCATGGAATCATTACAGTGGGAAAAGATCTCCAAGATCATTGAGTACAGCTTTCAACCAAATACCACCGTGACCACTAAAATCGTATTACAAAGTGACACATCTACTTGTTTTTTGAACACTTCCAGGGATGGTGACTTTTCTGAGGAGCCTGTTCCTGCTTAACCACTCATTCATTGAAGAAATTTTTCCTAATATCCCAGCTGAAGATCCCTTGGAACAACTTGGGGAAGTTTCCCCTTGTTCTGTCAAGTCCTACCAAGTATTTATGTAAGAGAAAACAACAGGAATATTTATGGAGATTTGACCTGTGAACCCTTCACACGTTTGCAGTAAGTAATATATTCCCTTTTTGGATACACTGAAAAGGACAGTTAACATCTCTGTTAAAGACACATTTTTCTGTACAAATTTCTTATGTGATTTATAGACAAAATTGAATCACAGTTAAAATTTGTTTAATTGCTCATATTTTGGGTGCTTTGGGACTTTGATAAAGGTCTTACTGAAAGGTAGATGCAGCATGTGTCAAAATTAACAGCAGAATATTATTTTTTATTCCCTTCATGGTATAAAAGGAAAAGCTTAGTTCAATAGTGAGTAAGGGTGCTGTTTTCAGAGAAAATTACAAATAAACTGTAAAACCTCCCTCTTTTAGGGTAAGGGAATGAACAATCATATCAGGTTGTAAAATGGTTGGTACAAAATTTTTGTCCAGTGGCTCTCTTCAGTGATGATCATATTCTTACATTTGTTGACACACTAATCCAGCTATTGGAAGTAACTACAGTTTAAAAACTATGCTACTGAAGAAGCTGTTTCACACCTTAACTGCTAGACATTCATTGTCACCTACTTCTATTCTCTTATTATATATACATATATATATATATATATTTAGCAGTTTTCTTTAGAAAACATTTTAGGTGTTCAAAATATCCTTAAAAGCCTGTTAAGACACCTTAATATCTTGCTAGGAAAGGTTAACAAACTGCAGGAACTCTTTGTGTAATGAAAATTTAAAATATCTAACATATTATAACTGTAACAGACAGCTAACAGGCTCTGCAGATACAGGAAAAAATCTGCTTAGGGGCCTGGAGCAGAAAAACCTCAAGCATATTCAGCTAGGCTTATTAGCATGTGAAGGAAAAAACACATTTCAACATTCAGTTACTTAAAGTTATTGCCTTTAAGAGGAATTGGAGAAAGTTTCCTTTTCCTTTATAGTGTATAATAAGGCTTATTTTTTTTCTTCACAACACAAATATTTTCACTGAAAAAAAAGTTGTTATTATTAAGTATTCATTTCCTTCTTTTTGCCTGAAGATACTGGCAAGGTCCTTGAAGGACAGAAACATTAATGTCACATGAGGATATTGTCTGAGCCTGAGCCTCTGGAGAAAGGATGTAGGTTCAGACTTACCATGCATTTAACTTTGCAGTTTATGCAACACACAGCTTTCATTTGAAATAATTGGTACGCTCCCTGCTGAGTTCTAAGATCTTTTGATTTCAGCAGAAAGGTATGTAGCTCATTTGAGTTCAGTACCTCTTAATTTTCCCCAGTGTTATTTGTAGGAAACGTAGAACCTAATTGTGGTTTCTGTTTGTGAGGTAATTGCATTGAAGACCCTGGTGGGAAACACAGCTGTATTTAAGCATGAGTAAAAGCAGACTGGAAAGCCAGAGTTTGGTGAAACAGTTTTGTTCATCTGCCTCTCTGAACCTAGAAAAATTGGCACAACTCTTGCCACAGAAATTTATGGTACTACTTTATACTGCACAAGTCATGGTGACATTTTGGTGATCTACAGGTTTGAGGTGTATTAGCTTTGACATGTGTTGTTGAAATCGGTGGAAGCTTAATAGTTTATATCTGAAATAAAACAATTGTTAGCAGGACAAATCCATTGCAACTGTGAGGTAGTTGGAAAGATGTTTTCCAGTAAATATTACCATATTGCAAAAATGATGCAACACTAAATAATTACAAGAGCAGAAATTTATCCTTTGTAATTCTGGGTAGAAGGACTACTCTGCAATCAGTAGCAACTGTTTTAAGAGGAAAATAACTGGAAATGCTTAATGAACCAGTACAATTTCTTAAAGTTATAAATACTGCATTTCTCAGTCCAATGGGATTTTTCTGTTGAGGGTATAAACTTGATAACAAGACAAAATGCTTCAGACAACATAAGACCTGAAGCATTAAGCATTTTAAGGCAACAATACCAAAGTAGATCTGTGCAGAAAAGTGGTCTGAGACATAAAATGGGCTTGCTTTTTTTGACTGCCTTTCACTTCATTGAATTCATCTCCATTTATGCAGAGTGATGGTGAAAACAGCATAATGAAGTACCAAATTAAAAAAAAAGCTAAATGTAAATTGTTACAAAAGATGAACAACAAAAGGAACCACCATTCCAAACATATCTGAAAGCTACCACCATCTGTCAGTCTTAAAAGCAGAACCCTGCCCTCCTTTAGAGATTGTCTTGATGTGCAGAGGGAGGGGAAGAAAGGGAGAGGCTCCCCCAAATGGTGAGTTATCCATTTGTCACTGCATACTGATTTTTGTAAGCAGGTCTCTGTCTCTTCTTTGAGGAATGCTTTTGTTTTCTGTTTAAATTCTGTGATTACCTAGTTTACTTTTACTGGCAGAGTCTAGCACTTAGCAAATTTAATAGAGAAGAAGCTGTAGTTAGATCTCTACTCTACTCTGATGCAGTGCTTTTCGAAGGTATCGGACAAATGGTGAAACTTCTGGAAAATTTTTTTGGGCAACTTGTCTTGTTATACCTATTGCTTTTCTAGAGAGAGTGTGAATATATGTAGAACAAACTTTATTTAAACTAAAGTAAAAGGCCAGGAGGACCCATGTGGGAAATGAAACAGTCCGAAAGTCCATAGTTCTACAAATGTTACATTTTGGGGAATTTTTCAAATTGAGCCAATCTGCCATAAGTTTGTGGTGCTTGTATGAAAAATTGAGTAATTTGAGTAGCAATGAAGTGAGTGCTGTGTTACAACTGAATAAATGTATGTATCACTTAGGGAATTAGAGAACTCTGGAATAGGAGCATTTGCAGACTGAAAAATCAGGTGAATTTTAAGTTTTAAAACTGAATTTTACTAACTTCTCTCACAAACAACATACTTCCTGCTCATGGCCATCCTTACACAATATTAATCATCATTGCTATATATGAAATATGTGGTTTTAAAATATATGTTCTAAATTAGCTTTGATTTTACAATTCTATGTTTAATATTGATGGCTGCAATTCTTGGTGGTCCTTACTTTCAGAGACCTGAATGATCAGGCTTAAGAGTTCTTTGATGAGACAAATTGGAAGTGAAATAGCCTTGCCTGTTTCATCTGTCATATGCCAGATGTTTTTATGCTATTACTCCTCCCCAGAAGGGGAGTATGCTTATTCGCTTGTTTGGTTTTCTTCTGTCATGCCAATTGTTTTTCCAGAATGTTCAGCAGGATTTCTGCCAATTTTAACTCCCTCTCCTTATCGGTTTTTTTGCCTGACAACTTTTGTAACTTGAGTGCCTCCTACCTGCAACTGCATCCCCCTGTCTTTGCCCCTTTTGCTCACATACTTAACCAAAATTTTGTCTGGTTATGCAATCACTCTATGCATGTATTTGGGTTTACATTAATTATGTCTTGATTGGTGATTAGTAATGTATAGATGACAAAAGCTTTAGAAATGTATGAAGCAAATACAGCTTTTCCACTAGAAGAAATAAAAGTTCTCTTTAATTCAATAATATTTGAACACTGAGTTTTTGCAACTATATTAGATTTGAACTATCTATCATCTTATCTGCAGGTTTTAAGGTGTTAGAAGCGTTCAGTATAAAAAACCACATGTGCACTGTTTCAAAATATCAAGAGTATTTCCTTAAAATAATATGTGTAAGTCAGAAGATTCATATTAGTTGCAAAATAGCTCAGTTATGTTCTAGTTTCCTTACATTTCTGAAGGTAATTTGTTAATGCTAGAAATGTCTGTGTGGTTTTCCTAATGCAAACATTATGCCGTAGCATTTTCCTAGTAGTGCTGAGAATTGCCACATACCCAATTAACTGTGTTGCACTTCAGATGCTCACAGATAGTAAAATAAATAAATAAATCTCTAATTCTTTGTGTCTGGAGTGTCTTCAACAACATCTGCATGCAACCATTCAATCATATAAAAGCATTCCTGAAATTGTGTGTTGGTGGATTTAGTTGTTTAATTGTTTCTCCTAGCAAAAGTAAGGACCAGAGTTTTGGAGCACCAGGTCTTGGTTTTATTTGTCTTTGTTCTGAGTGGTATGTGCCTGTGTATATCCTTACACATATGCACTAGACAGTTTGGAGGTGGAATTGTATGATAAATTGCAGAATCATAAAAAAAAATTACTTCAACAGCTCCCGAGGAAGCAGCTATTCCTTCTCTGTCACTGTGTTTCAGTCAGAAACTCTTTGTTGGCACAAACAGCTCAAAGCAAAAATTACATTTCTTATAAGGGTGTTTGTGTGGATACAGAGCAGTCTTTTTCTTTTCATTGAACTCTAAGTTTTGTCACATTTTTATTCTAGGTTTATTTTAATACCCTGTAATTGTTTGTTCTTATTGTGATGAAGGACTGGTTTTGTTGTAGTGCTGTGGCTTCCTGGCAGATTGTTTTAGTTGTTCCACTCTTTAGGAATATTAAGAAGTAATAGTAAGAAAAAAGGTTAGAGAAAACTCTAGTAAATTAAATGTTATTATTTCCTTACCACAAATAATCAGGTATGTTTTGTTTTTTTTAAGACTAAAATAAAAGATAAATAGTATTACTTTGTAGTGTAGATATTTAGGCAAAATAAAACATTAATATTAAAGACATTTGCCATCAGCTGATGTTTTCTGAAAAATACTGACCTAGCTCCTCAATGCTGCCCTTGGGTGCACCTGCATCAGCTTCCATCGACCTCTGTCCGCAAGTGCTCTGTACCTTTTGCATCATGGTACAGAAGGCAAGATATACCATGCAGCTGCTCCCCCACTTCTGCTTTAGGGCCTTCACTGCTTCTTATGAAGGTTTCACATGGAGATAGGGAATTGTTCGGTAGAGAATGAGTATTTCAAACAAGTAATTGCTCAGTGCCTCTTTCAGAAGAGCTTAAACCGATATTTAATGGCATTTGGACATCTAATATTTCAGTTTCTTAGAAAAAGAAACCAGTCTGACATTTTAAAAAAGCCATACTTAGGAGAAAATTTAAACTATTGGTGTAGTTAATGTGATTATAGTGTTGTTTTTTCATCATAGCATAGAATTTTTTTCCTGGAAACTTCCATACATACACTTCACACCTGTCAATTTATCACCTCTAAAACACAGCAGGAAAATCCATTTCCATGCTTCAAAATCCCAGCAGATTTTTCATAAAATTTAAGTGCTCTTTTTGGCTATAAAAATCAAACCTTTTTATGACTAGTTTGACTATGTTTTTTAAAAGCTGAGTTTCAAAACTAAAGTGAACAACACAGCATGTGTAGATCAATTCAAGAACTAATAAAGTCAGGAAAATAGCTAAGTAATGAATCTCAATCTCATCATATCAGATGCATTATTTTCTTTTTTTACTGTGTGGATAATTACTTTGTCAAACCTCTCAGACCAAAGAATTTTTTGTTATGAGAAAGCAATGAACTGTTGCAAATTGACTGGATATTGGTGAATTGTATCAATTGATATATTTTAAAATTGCTGTTTCTTATGCCATGGAATATGCTGTCTTTTATCTCAAGATGACAAAGCTTTTGTTTTTTGGACAGTGGGGCTGTTGAAGCTTTTGCTAAAGGTGAGAATATCATGTCTGTAATGCTGAGAATTGTTTCTGAGCTCACTATGAGAAGGTCATGTGAGTCTGGTAGGTGGCACTTTGTCAGAGGTAGTCCTATTCACTGTGAATTTCTGAGCTCAATAACAGTGGCTGAATCCAAGTCAAAAGAGACACTTTTTTTCTCTGATTGCAGATGACATCATTTAGATAGCCACATCCAGAAATCTTATGTGAGAGTACAAGTGACCTGTGTGAAATCACAGAGTAAATATTCAGTCCCTTTTGTGCTGTCCTTCCATGTAACAGATTTATTTTACAATACAAAATCTTTTCTAATGCTTTGTCCCCTTCCTGTTGGAGGCAGAAGCCTTTTAGCTTGTTTTCTGCATAGAAGAGCAGAGATCCTGCTAGAACTTAACCAACTCTTAATTCTGGCAGTAGGATATTTACAATATTGTCATATTAGCAGTGTATTACCATTAATATCATTAGATAATCCATTATTGTATCTATATTAGCATGTATACTTTATGCGCAGTAGTTTCCCCCCATTTTTTTAAGACCTAGGAGTATCTAAGTACTGAAAAGTACAACTGTAGCCATAACTTCCTTTTTCTTTATCAGTAATGTATGTTTGACTGTGTCATTGATCAAACCTGCTATTCAAAACAGACATCCTTTTTCAAAAAAAATTGTAATTAAATTTAATTGATTTTATTTTTCTATTTAAAGTCTTCTTCCTCTTTTTTATTTTTTTTTTAATTTATTTTTTAAAAATTTCAGTCTGGAAAGGTGTCTTCATTTTCATATGATTGCAATACCATGGACCAGATTTTCTTTTGGATTTTGCTGTGTTCATCAGTTGTCACATGCACAGGAAAAAAAAGTCCCACAGGTGTTTAGGATGATGAGATACCAAAGCTAGAATTCTTAAAAAGAAACCCAAACCACACAAGAAACTCCACAATATTTTGTCTATTAACATTTCCTTTATTTTTCATATTTCAGATCATGTCATAGCAGAAGAAAAATTATAATCCTGTTATGTAGATCATATAATTTATTACTGAATGAGAATGTTTGTGTAGCTTTGTATAAGAAATGATCAGATAAAAAATAAGAGATTGCTATCTATAGTTTTCACTCAAGTTTTCACTTGAATATCTGAGCAACCTGGTCTAGTGGGAAGTGTCCCTGCCCATGGTGTGGCCTTGGGAGTAGATGATCTTTCTGCTCCTTTCCACACAAAACCATTCTATGGCTCTGTTTTAGGCGGGGCTGCTGCTTGCAGCTCAGTGAAAGCGTAGCGCTCTCTTCCTGCTGCCGTCCTGCCCTGCCTGGCTTTGGCCCGATCTGCTGCCATGGGGTTCAGTGCCCACACGAATCAGCGATGGTGTTTTAGGTAACTGAGGTTCTGTGCCTCAGTTTCCCTGTCTGATCCGAGGGCCGTCAGCATCAGGCAGTTTTTTACACAGAGACGAAGATAAGGAGAAAAGAGTGGACTCTATGTAGTTGCATTCCAAGATTTATTACTCTGCCCCAGAGGAGCAGGGAGATTTTATCTTGAAGGGAAGCTGAACAGAGAGACCCGTTGCTGCTCTCTGGTTGTTGCTTTTAAGGGGTTACAACTTCGGGGATGGTACAATATAATTATCCAATCAGGAATTGATGACACATGACATGAAACCAACAGGAACATCTCAGGTGAGGTGCAAAATCAAACTGGCTAATAACAATACAGCTGGAGGGAATTTCCAACCACGCAGGCCTGCCACAGGGTCTGAGGTGGTGTGATGGGCAGGCGAGGAGTAGATGTAGCCATGCTGCAGACCCTTCTTTGGATCCACCCTCAGGGAGAGAATCTTGTGAAGGGAAATCAACCCATCCAGAGCTGTTTACCCTGAACATGGGCTGCACCATAGCAACATGGCTCTATGATAATTTCGTGGGCATCCTTGAAAAAACAAACAGTGATTTCATTCCCTGTACACATTTAACTCTTCCTAAGTTTTCATTGTCATGAAGTGAACAGTATCACGATTGATCTTTGCCTTCAGTAACTTCCTAAATATCAGTTGACCCTGCTTAGACCAACATTCTTTGCCTTTCCATTTTTTCTTTTACCAGTATGTGTCTTTTTTTTTTTTTTTTTTTTNTGCTTTTTTTTTTTTTTTTTTTTTTTTATGTTCTTGTGCCATAACAAAGCATTTTGAAATGGATATATCACTTCTAATTATTTGGTTGAAAATATAACTTTAATTCTGTAGTCCCTTTCCAAGGAGAGGCTTCTCTTTATTCAACAGTGTTAAATCATAGGAGGAAGCTTCCTCTTGAATTGTGGATCACCTACTGTAAAATTACATTAATAAGGAGATGCAAACAGTGACTCAATCAAGATCATAGCAGCACTGAAAGAACAGAAAGTAAAAGACAGAGTAAAAAGTTAGGTTTACAGTCTGAGACAATAAACCGCTATGACTCTTGTTTCTCACGGGATGATCCATTCCAGTACTCTCATCTCTAACATTATTTGTTTAATAGAAATACTGGAGAAGCTATTTAGTAAAGTGAAAGGAAAATGAAAATATATGTGAATTCCGCAGTTTCCAGAGAATTTCCTCTCTGAATTTGCCATGATACTAAAAATAATTTAAAAATAGAATTTCACTTTAAAAACTATTCTTTCTTGCACTCCTGCTGTTTTATTTTAGAGTTTCTTTTTTTCTCATCCACCTAGTTATATAAAAAAACCTGATTTTGTTAAAGATTGTTGTTTGTCTCCTTGCTTTGCAATGAAGCATGTTTAATTAAGGAAAGATTCGCTGTTTTTATGGATTCTTCACTAGTAGATTTTGCTTTCTTTTGATATTTTTCTCATATGACTTGGTGCTCAAGCTGTGACATATGCCTGTGAATCTTCTCGGGGCTAATTTGAATGGAAAAATTGAAACTGACTTCTAGCTTGAGGTTAATTATTGTAAACAGAATAACTTTGCTTTAATTGTATTCAACACGATTTTGTACTTTTATAGCTTGACCAAGATTCAGTTACAATAGGCAAGGCTAGCAAAGCATTTGAAACAAAATGGTTTTCTTGTTTAAAATGTTAAAATAAAAAAATAACAGCATAATTCAAACTAAACATTCTCTGTGGTGGTGTTATTTTTCTCTTAATCAAATGCATAAGCAAGTTTCTAGTTAAAAGAGCAAGTAATTTTTATTGCAAGCAAGTATTTACTATTTACTCCTCTGATTTAATCTGGTAAACTTCAGTGGATAACAAAACTATTTCTGTATCTTTTTTCCTTTCAAATAGAAAGAGCATTTCAGATATTTCATACATAACTAGCTGGACTTTTCTCATGCCATAGAGCAGGCAGTGTGATCAGAAATGTGTGAACCTGTTTGCTCAAATTTAGAAGCATAACAGGACTCATGTAGTTGGCATGCACCAATGGGGTTTTTCCAGATGCACTTTGGGAAGTATTCACCTTAACAGGATATTCAGGCAGGTTCCCAGGCCTGTGTTTGCCCTGCATGATAAGGGACAATTTTGCAAGTGCCAGAATCCTCCACTTCTAACAAAACAGCACTTACAGCAGTGGTGGGCCTGCTTTCCCATGGACACTGCAAGGCTGGAATATGCTCCTACTCTGATTCCAAGTTCTCTATAGCTATCTCAATACAGCACTCGATAGAGTGCCAGCATGCTAGACTCATCGTTTCAGAGAACCAGAGATTGTGGACTTAATTTTTAAGACACTCTTAGAGGAAGGCAAACTGTTTCATTAGTTAAAGTCGGTTGTTTTTTCTCTTACACTTTAAGCAAATTTACAGGCTATGACAATGCTAAAGGCCACTGAAAACTGACAAAGTGTTTTCTAGTATAATTCATTGTCTATTATATCTTAGGCATATAAAAGGAGGTATTCTACTTATTTTTTTCTACTCTTTCCATTCTACTTTACATTAGAACAGGTCAGTGAGCATTCAGAAGCAGGTATATTGTCCATGCTCAGCTCCACGCTGAGCAAAAATAATTAGCATTTGAGGAAGCCTTAGAGATAGAGCCATGGTTTTGAGATAGCACTGTCTGTTCCGGTATCATTCACTGATGTGTAAGTAGAGCACAAGATGATTTTATGAACAATGGCTTTAATTTTTATAAAAAGTATTCCTTTATACAAAAGATAATAGATATTATTTCAAAGTCAGGAAGATATTTTCCCTTTTTTTCTTTGGTGTGGGGAAAGAACTGAAATCATGTGAAAATTTGTTTTACTCACATTTGGTGAGTAAAATTTAATTTCCAATCTATCGCAAATATGAATTAGAAATTATTTATATTTTGGAGCAGAAACAAATATTTTCAAAACTTATGAGACATGAAAATACTGAAAACAACTTAACATCAATAAAAAAAATCTAGGCTTTTATTTTTCACTTTAATTCTTATTATAATTGTATAGAATTTTATATACATATATATACATAAATACAAGAATTAGGTTTTTTTCTTAAGAAAGCTCATTGTAGGGTTTCTTGAAGTAAAGGAAGATCTTAGACCTTGTTTATATAGGTGTGTAATTATAAGTACGCTGTAAAAAGACTGGACAGAGGTAGCTAGTATATTTAGAAGCTAATGGTTTCCTGTGGGAAGTTTTGATTTCATTGCATTACTATACTTCATTAGAACATCACTGCATAGGAAAAAAATATTTATTATTATTGTGAATTTGTTTGATGCACTTATATTTCAATGACACAATGCTAGAAGCAAGGTATGATCTCTTATCACACTTAACAACACTGTAAATCACTGATTTGTCTTATCTTCAAGGTTGGCAATGTTGCATACGGAAAGAAAATAAAAATCCTCGTTCTTCAAATTTCACCAATTATATTAGTTCATTCTGTGCTAACAATATATGTGACCCATGGGTAAGGCTGTAGGCTAGGATTTTAAGAAGAGCCTAAAGGAACATATTGCTCAAACCTGCTGTTGCTCAATGAGAGTTGGAATGCCCTTCATATTCCTATCTCAGTGTACCAATTTTTGTTCCTACATTTGATGTATCTAAATTAAAACACAGTCTGAGATGGTTCTGTTATTACCTTGAAGGTAATTTTTTTCCACAGAGACAAGCCAACAAAAACCAGGCTGGCCTATGGTTTTCGGAAGTGTGCTGACCCTTGTGTGTTGTTTTGTCATCCTATTTAGTTTATGGACTGACAAAATTAACAAAGGAGTGGAACACAAAAATAGTAATGCATTCTGCTTTACACTAAAGAAATTATCCTTCCAGATGCACTACTGTCACTCACAAAATAAGTGGGGTGTGTGTACTTTCTATGGAGCATGCAATTTGGCCTTACTGATTGCCACTGGCAGTGTTCATTAATCTACCTGCCTGACATCATCCTTTTCAAGCAATAGGTCTCTCTAGTATTGTTGCTTTTGCTAATGCTTATTCTTGTGCTTTCAATTTTACGGTGATGATGGATGTTATATGTGTGTGTATAGTGCCCTGTCTGATAGAGGGTTTCTATTTTGCTCACAAATGACAGGCTCTTGTCCTTTTCTGACTGTGAATCTTGCAGTCATCAATGTGACAGCTTCTAAAAGCATCAGTGAATGAACCAGAAGTTCAGTGACCTCAGCTGGAAACTATATGATCTGGGAAAATTTCAGGTAGTGGGCAGATACTTTCTTCATCTTGCTGGGTATATGATCTAATAATCAGTTATGCACATGGATAACTTTACAGATGTGCCCGGTTTATTTTAATAGGACTGTCTATCTGAATAAATAACTCTTTCATGGAAGTGTATGCAGAATAAGGCTTTAGCTTTACATATAATAAAATATTCTGAGTTGTATGGAACACCAAGGGATCGTCAAGTCCAACTCCTGGTCCTGCACAGGATATCCCCAAGAGTCACACCATGTGCCTGAGAGCATTGTCCAAATACTTCTTGAGATCTGTCAGGCTGGTGCTGTGATCACTTCCCTGGGGAGTCTGTTCCAGTGCCCACCCTCCAGGTGAAGAACCTTTTCCTAATATCTAACCTAAACCTTCCCTGACACAACTCCAGGCCATTCTCTTGGGTTCTGTCACTGGTTACCACAGAGAAGAGATCAGTGCCTGCCCCTCCTCTTCCCCTCACAAAGAAATTGTAGACTACAGTGAGGTCTCCCCTCAGTCTCCTCTTCTCCAGGCTGAACAGACCAAGTGACCTCAGCTGCTCCTCATGCGGCTTCCCCTCAAGGCCCTTCACCATCTTTGTTGCTCTCCTTTGGAGGTTTTCTAATAGCTTTATATTCTTCTAATATTGTAGTGTCCAAAAATACATAAAGCACAGAGCAGAGCAGGACAATCCCCTCCCTTGCCCAGCTGGCGATGCTGTGCCTGATGCCCCCCAGGACACGCTTGACCCTCCTGGCTGCCAGGGTACTGCTGACTCATGTAAGGCTTTCCATTCACCAGGACTCCCAGATCCCATTTTGGCAGGGCTGCTCTGCAGCCTCTCTGTCTATACAGACATCTGGGTTTGCCCTGTCCCAGGTGCAGAGTCCATCACTTTGCCTTGTTAAACTTCACAAGGTTGGTGAATGCCTAACTCTAATTTGTCAAGGTCTCTCTGCAGCTCCTCTCTGCCTTTGAGGCAGTCAACAGCTCCCCTCAGTTTAGTATCATTGGCATATTTACTTAGTAGAACTCCTAATCCTTCATCCAAGTAGTTTATGAAGATGTTGAAGTGAACTGGGCACAAAAAGGAGCCCTGCAGAACCCCACTAGTGACTGGTCGCCAGCTGTGTTTATCCAGCTGTGTGCTGGATATTTTGTCCAGGAGCACACTGTGAAAGGCAGTATCAAAAGCTTTACTGAAATCCAAAATGATTACATCAATTGGCTTCCCTTGATCAACTAGGAGGGTAGCTGTCATAAAATGAAATTAAGTTTATTGATCAGGACTTTCCCCTCATGAACTCATGCTGGCTGTGACCAATGACTGTGTTGCCTTTCATGTGTTTTTCAATAACTCCCAGAATAATCTTATCCATAATTTAACCAGGAGCTGAAGTGAGACTGACAGGCCTATATTTTCCAGGGTCATCTGTCTTGCCCTTCTTGAAAATCAGGACAATGTTAGCAAGCTTCTAGTCAGATGGAACCTCTCCAGATTCCCAAGACTGATAAAAAACTATTGAGAGAGACCTTGGGATGACATCAACCAGGTATTTAAGTATTCTGGGGTGAATCCCACAAGGCCTCATACACTCATAGGGATGCAGCTGGACCAGGAAATCCTGCATAAGTTCAGGGTTGGCTAGGAGTTATCATTCTCACAGTTATGATCCTACAGCTCAGGGTTCTGAAACCCCTGCAGGCAAAGAAAGCATTTAATGTCTCTGTCTTATCTATATTCCTGTTTGTGAGGCATCATGGATTTTTCAATGTGTTAGACTTTTTTCAATGTTTAGCAGCTTAAGTACCACCACTATTGTATACAGTTTGCCATTTAAGCCTCAGATTTAATTTTATTTGAAACATAATAATGTAATAAGTGTAATATTCTGTTAGCATTATTATTGATTTATCATTCTTTCTCACTCTTTTGTTCTATTACTGTGTGTAAACTTTGCAAAAGACAAAATCATTGTTCTGCATTTGTCTTTGTAATAGTATAGGACAAATCATTAGCTCTTTCAATAGAATGCTTGACAAGTTTTAATCCACCTAGAAATTCTGTCCAAGTAGACCATAATTTGATGTATGCATGCAAGGTGTTAACTCAGAGATAACAGCTCAGAAGTTATATTATATTATGTTATAATGTGAAATAAATATAATGTAGGTGAAAAATGCTTGAAAAGGGAAAAATGGATGAGTTTATAAAAGGGGAATATAATGGAAAACTATGTTGCCCTTAAAGTTATCAGCACAAAAAAAAAAAAAAAAAAAAGAAAAATTTTTTTTTTTTTTGTTTTAATGCAGGTTTAAATTAATCTATTTGTATTTCGTTTTTATGTGAGAGTTTGTGTTCATTTGGGGTTAGGCTTCTCCAGCATTTATTCATAACATCTACTCAGGTCAAATACCAGTTGTAGCTATCTTGTACCTCTGAACCTGCTGGGGCCCAGATGTAGGGCACAGTGCATAATAAAGGCTTTAGATTAGAGACACAAGTAAAAGCATTCATGCAAGGAGAAATTTTCTGTGCAGTTCATTCTTTTAAATAAATGATTGTGTTTTTATCCCTAGTTTGGTAGTCACACCCTTGAAATACAGATGATTTTCAAATGTAGGAAGTGTGAAGGCACCACATTCTCTACAGAGCAAGAAGGGTTGAGTCTGAAATGCTGGCTACATAGAAAGTGCACACATTGTGGTCTAAATCCTACTCAACTCATGTTAGTTAATCTTTTCAAGGCAAAATCCTTCAGTTCTTGACTGATCCTAACATGATTTATAAATAACTTGGGCTAACTATTTTTTTTCTGTGAAACAGAGATGTACTGGACATGTTATAGAGTTCTTACTAGAGCATAAATTGTTTACTTCACAGAGGAAAGATACTCCAAATGAAACATTATAATTAATGCTATTTCCAATTTTTATTCTTAAAACAGTCTCCTCACCCCTTAAACCCATTTCCCAACCATCAGCAAAGCTTTCTTTTGTGCTTTTTATTGATCCATGGAAGCTTGTTCATCGTTTTGTCTCCTTCTGTTTGCTTTTTCTCTGGCACTTGTGCTGACACAATTTGCTCATGACCCTGATTTCTCTTTTAACACCTAGTAAGAGTTTGTAGCATTTCCCATGGTATCCCTGCAAATACTGATGAATAAGGATTTTATGATTTACAGGCAGCCAGAAGGGAAGTGCATATGTGTATGCATTTGACTAACACAGTATCTCGTGTGATATCAGTGATCCATAAAAGAGTAGGAGCACAAATCATGATTCATCATTTGTCTGAGCAGGTAAATTGATGAAGAATTACTTGTCTGTAGTGTGAGGAGCAGATTCTGCTTGTAAGGGTGACACCTTCACTCTTATGGCTTTCATCTCTGGTCCAGAATGGTATTTCACCTGGTGCCTGTCCTCCAGCAGGTCAGTTCCAATAAGCCACATGCTTAAAATCAGAACACAGAGTACATTGGATGCAAATTGGATATGCAAATGGGTCCTTTCCTTACTGATGTTCCTGTTTATTTAAATGAAGGCTTGATCTGAGGCATTATGCTCACAAAGTAATGAGTTGCATAAAGAGAATTGAGGATATATCTTTAGTACATTCAACATGTATCTTTAGAATATGCTCTTGCTGAAATTTAAGTCTAAAATATCAGTTGGCAACAGAACATTGTATAAAATCATTTGCCCTTTTATAGAAATAAAAACTGCCTAAATGTTTCCTAAGTTACAGCCTTTCCAGAACTCATATTGTAGAACATATAAATCTGTATACTTATAATGGTTTAAAAGTGTCAGCTGTTACTAACTTTATATGTCAAGAATATGCAACATGAGCAGACTGCTCAGTTTTCATGTAAGACTTTGCAACAGGAGTTGGCTTCTCAAATGAGGTTTCCTGTGTTCACTTTGTGAGACAACTCTTGTCTTTGTTTTGATGAGTATAATAGCTGTAAGTTTTCCTCTTGAAGTAAGTTATTTTTGATGCAGGGACTGCATCAAATGCAACTCCTTCAGTTTCACCATTCCTTTGGAAAACAGAGTAAGGCTTTGCATTCTTACAAAATGTAATCATGTTTATTTAATTGTCTGCTTTCTTAAATGACTTTTCAGTCTTGGCCAAGCAGTAAGCACTGTAAAATTATGAAATCTTTGCTTCATGCGTTTTTTTAATCTTTTCTGTATTACACAAATCGACATGTAGCACTGTGCAGTACATCATAATGATTAACTTCAAAAGAAGTCCTCATAATATGGATAGTTTATTGTATCTGAAACTGGGAAAAAAACTGATGAGAGCAAAGCCAAGTTTCTATCTGTCTTGAAGTAAGCAATCATCTAACAGACACTGTTACACTGCTTCCATTACATGGGGTTATTTGTTATTTTTAAAGATAGGCACTTGAGGGGTTTTTGATCAAACATGAGAGAAATGCTTATATAGTGCAGTTCCTAATCATATGTTGTGCTTGGTTTACATTGCGTAGAGTTATTGTTTTTGTTTTGAATACAATTTTTATCTCCAGATATGAGTGGCTTCTAAATATGGAGTGAAGACTATAACATATTATGCAGCAACAAATTGTTCATTTTAGTTAAATGTGGACTTAGGGCAAGAACAGACAGAATACTTAAAAGATGTTTTGACTTAGAAAGGTCTTCCATGGCTTTCAGTTCCATCCTTTAGGTCAGCCAAAATTCCAGAATTTTCTTGACTCTTACCTGTGAAAGCAAGTCATTATGTAACCTAGCATAGCGTGGATGTTAAAAAATGAGAGAATAAGAAACACTGAAAATGGCATTTTTCTAAGGGTTGTGGTGATATTTTGATGGTGTTGGTCGGTTTTGGAAAGAGGCAGAAAGGGTTCGGAAACATTTTGAAAAGGCCTTTTGGCTAACATCTAGATTGCAGAAAATTTTTCATCTGTGGTCTTAGGCTAGAATTAATTTCACTGAGCCTGAAACACAAAATTGAGCTTGAAAGATTTCCTGGGAATCTTCCACGGCTGATTCATAGAGCTGAGCACCTTCACAGACCTTACCTTATTTGCTCTCCAGCTCACTGGGGGAGAAATATTTATTTTTACTCAGATTATATGAGGTGGTCAGGATGACTCACTGATTAACTTGGTTACCTCCATTCACAGTTAAGTTTTATCAAAGCCTCCATCATGTGACCCCGTCTGGCTGCAATGAGGGTTGACGCTTTTTTGCGTACCAGTCATTTCCACCTATAATGAATGACAGGAGCAGAAGAAAGGAACTTGTCACCTTTCTTTACATTTGAGTAGGTCAGGACACAATGGATAAATTTCAGGTAGTGACATAGGTTTCTGAGTGCTTTCTGTAAAGTTTATTTACTGTTTTAAAAAATAATTGCTGTTTTTTTTCCTGGTGCCTGATTTTCATTGGTGTTATATCATAATGATTTCAGTGGCTTCAATCTGCTCCTTAGTCAAATAACATTAAAAAGATTCAAAAATCTGAGGTTTTTTTCCCAAGAAACACACAAATTACGCTGGTATTGTCATTGCAGTCATTGCAGTATAGATCCAGAATAAAGAGAAGTAAATCTGTGCAATTACCAAAGCTAATACTGTTGTCTCATGTAAAAAGTAAGGTTCATCTGGCAAAATATCTTTTGAATTCTTAAGAAATCTCGTGTAAAGGAGTCTGCTTTAGAATAAATTTTCTTACTCATGTTATTTGTATATTTATTTTGATCAGTCTCTCACATGATCATTCTGAAATATATTTTTAGAGATGTGATATTTTTTGTTATTTAAAAATTATTTTAAAGATCAGTTTAGTTTTTATGCCATTTAGGCCTAAGTTTTTACTTTGGTATGGAAAACTCCTCATTTTATTGAGCTGCTATGGCTTAAACATCTAAATGACTAAATCACTTTGGAAAGTTCTGTCCATAAAGATAATATAACTCCAAATGTTGCATCGCTCCAAACCCTTACAAATCCGCAACACATGCAATGTTTTTCCCGCAAGTCTTTGGTTTTTTTCCTTTTGCTAACTGACAAAATAACTAAATGAGGAAGTGTCAGGAGACTTAATTGAAAAGTTTGAATATTTTGTGATGCTCTTATTTGAAACAAAATTCATGGTTCGTCCCCCTAGCCTGAGACAGTAGCTAGCTCATCATGACTAGTGTGTATATAGCAGTACTGACTACTCTCGGTGTGATTGGCTCAGTTGATATTAATAGCCTCCTCAAATTCACCAAAATATATTTATTTCCTGGAAAATAATGATGGAAGACAGCAAATTTACCTATATAAAGGTCAACATTTATATTCCTATGATTTTGACTATTCTGGGTATTGGTACAAACACTAGGGTGTAGATGTTTCTTCTGACTTTGGCAGCTGTGTTAGTGCTTGAGCTCTATTTTTACCAAGATTATTTCATCTCCCATCAGCAGAGATGTATCTGAAGCCTCCAGATGCAGTGATGGCCTCCCTTGGGAGTTCCTCCATGGTGTAATAGGTTGTGGTAGCTCTGATTTGATTCCTTTCAATTATTTCTTACTGTATCTTCCTTATTAGAAATTTCCCAATTTAACGACCAGCCAAGAACAACAAATTTCTTCACCTCTCTTGAAGCACCACATTCATACAGGTTTTCAACTTAGCCACTGCTTTGTTTGTGCTCCTGTTATGTGAATGGCCCACATTTAAAGGCTAATAGAAGCAGACTATTTTCCAAGAATTTTCAGTTCTAAAACACATGTGTTCCTGGGAAACTAAGGCAGATGAAGAACAAGCATTAGGTAGTTAAGAAGAGATGAAACAGTAGACATTGAGGATAGTCCCTGTCACAAAACAGAAAGACTTTTTAGTTCTCAAGATGCCAAGAAACAGACTTCATAGCTTTTGATCTCTTACTGTTACAGAATCAGTGCACTGCATCCTCTTTTTGGGAATCCTTGATGTGTGAAGTTATGAATAGTCTGGTTAAAATTAGTAGAAGAAGACTGAGAGAAATCTCTCTTTTATTTTTTGGAAATTCAGAGTATCCAATGTTTAAAAACTTAGAAGCAGATTGAAAAATAGTTAAGTGATTGCCTGGGCAATGCTGTTGTCATGTTGAATTTTCAGTTTTCATATTTTATTTTAAAATCTTATCCATAGCTCTCCCTTTTTTTCATTATCAGGGGTGGCATGGCATGATATCCATCTGAGGAGTGCTAAGAAGTAAGAATTTCCAATAAAAGTACACCATCTCGTAAAGGTCTCTGTGTTAACATGTAGGGAGTCTGTCAGTTTAAATATATATAGATATGTCTATATCTATGCTGTCTTATCTTTTTTTGGTTGATCTTTCCCTACACGCATCTCGTACTGTGCCTCAACATGAATGAACAGAGAGTTACATACCTAATTCAATCAGTCAGAAAGAAACTTCACTCTGTAAGCATTGTAACTGTTGGTATAGCCCTGGCCTGACCTGCTGCATCTCTCTGGTGGACTAATTAGGCTGGGCTTAAGGCACAGTTCATGTGTTTACTCAGCTTTTGAGCCAACAATGGAGCTCTTCCAGATGTTGATGGTCTGGAGAGGTTTATTGTCTCTTGGACTGGCACCTGGCCTCGAGCTGCTGAGTGGTTCAGTTTGGCAAACTGTTGCTAGGGTAAATCTACATTAGCAATTCAACTTTGCCAGGGAGTGTCCTGCTGAATTTGATTTCCTGGATGTCTTCACTTACTGGGCTTTAGCATTCATCACAGAGTCATTTGGGAGTGCTTGAACTGTGTTTGTTTTTTGTGTAAAGCTAAAGCAAAAGCGACTACTGGAATTAGCTTGGTGAGTTTCAGCTGCTTCAAGAGTTCTTTTATTGCATTCTGGAGCTAGTCTGAAGTACCCTTCCCACTTTTCTTCATCCTCCCACCCCATAGCTATGCAGTACTGATTTTAAATCCTCAGCACCAATCATTTCTCTGACAGCCCTTGCTGTCTCTGCGCACTTTTTTAATGTAGGCACAGTCACAATAGTGATCTTCTGAGTTGTTTTTTGGCTTAGTTGCCAAACATTGTTGAGCTCTTGACAAGGCTTGCTTAACATAGGGAAGAAGAGAACCTGGGGGAAGGCATTGTTGATTATTTAATGGCAGGTTTCAGTTTTGCACCTTGGCAACAAGATTTTTCTCTTGCTATGATGGGGAGCCAGATGAACATTGGAATCAGTGCCCTAATTCTAGGATGGAAATTGTAAAGTTTGTCCTTTTCTTATTAGTGGTCCAATGATTACTTTCACTTGGGTTTGCATAATTCATGAAATACAGAGGATACCTGACTGCTAAGAGAGTAAGCAGAAAGGACTAGTGCCTGCCTACATATGAACAGTCTTGCTGATGTAAGTTTTCTAGGTTAATTTGGTCCAAGTTGGCTTTTTGGGGGAAATATTGATGTATGACAGGATTGCATGGGCTTCTAAATTTTCTCACCATACGAAGACAACTACAATTCCAAAACTAATTTAATTTTTAGTTTTTGTTGTATAGAAAACATGAAACTCTGTGAGAAGAGTAATGATAGACTTTCTGGCTGAAACCAATTCCTGCAAGAGACTTAACTAACAGAAACAAAAAGCATTTTACTGGAAACTGAGATGGCTGAAAGAGATGATTGTTTACCTGTAATCTCTGTTCCAGAACCCAGACATTTAGATAAATCAAATTAGCCACAGACTTTATATTGTTCTTATTTTTTTTAACTGTGGCTCCATCAAGTAAGGTACTAGGTATACTTCTTTAGTGTGTTGATATTACCACTTCTTTTTATTATGGGTTCAATTTAGTAACAATGGATTAAGCCTAAGTGTAGTGAATTGTTTATTCATTCGTGCATTTTTAATACTTTATTACTTAGAAGTCATGTAATACTCTAGTGAGTGTCTTGAATGTTTATGAAATGTGCCAAAGTGAAGGTTCAAAAGACATAATTAAAATTTAAACTCAGTTTTTATCTATTTATTATTTTCATATTGACTTCCTGTTCTCTTTTTTTATAACAATCATGTAAAGTTAAGATTAAAATTTATTCTGAAAAACATCCTACACAATTAGTCACAGTATGTGTCAGTCTACATAAATAGTTGTAAAATAAAGTGTAAAATTACCATAATGTTACGTATCATATCTTCAGAAAAAAACCTGTCCTCATGTCCTGCAGAGTGATGTGGAGAACATTTTTGTGGGGTTTTTTTTTAACAAAATTTAAATAACTTTGGAAAAAAAAAAATTTAAATTTATCTGGCTATTTCCAACTTTTAGTTATACATGAGGACCACTGCAGTGTGTTGAAGCTCACTTGTTTTCTTTCACTAAGAAAAAAAACAAGCCAAAATAAGAACCCTTCCACTTCCTAGATTTATTTTTTTCATTCATTCAGAAACCCTCTAAAAATAACATCTTTTCAGCAGAAGGAAATAAAAAGAGATTTCTAATGCTCCTCATGGTTTCTCATCTTCCTTTTTTCCCAGAAAAATTATGATCAGTCTAGTGCACAATTTAATTCCATACCTAACTTCAAATCACTATATAGCCACCCATTTTTCCCGCCAAGATCCTGGTATTGTTATTTGAAATGTCACATATCTGTGGTGCCAGTCCTGTTTTGGTTTGCTTTATGAAACAGAAATAAGCAGCAATAATCCACAATTTATTTTTGTCTGATTGTTCAAAGTTTGCAGTCCTCACAGAGGAAGTTTGGAAGTTGATAGTATCGGGGGAAATTCCTTTAAATTGAAAGAAGGGAAGTTTAGATTAGATATCAAGAAGAAAGTTTTCATTGTGAGGCTGGTGAGTCACTGGAACAGGTTGCCCAGAGAAACTGTGAATGCCTCATCCCTGGAAGTGTTCAAGGCCAGGCTGAACTGGGTTCAACCATGTCTAGTTTTCCTTTACCATGGCAGGGCAATTGGAACCTGATTTTCAAGGCCCCTTACACCCTAAACCATTCTATGATTTTATGTTGGCGTTCTGTAAATTTACATTAAAACAAAAAATAACTTAAGTACATGTTGCAGTAATACAGTCTTGACAACTCAGAATTTAGGCAGGGAGACTGTTGCTAGAGTGGAGTATAATCTCCATAGATCAAAGGCAAGCAAACTTTGCACAATATGTTTGAGAATTTCTAAAGTGTGAGGCAGTGTCTCAGCTGGCAGGAATTGACATGGCTCAGCTTGCATATCAGCAAGGAACAGGATCATCAGAGTGTTTCTGTCTCTAAATATGAATGATTTATTTAAATGCATGAAGTCACAGGAAAATTATAGGAAGCAAGTACCACAGAGTAAAATCTGAGGTCCTTCACATTAGATTAGCCTTGTATGGGAACTCTGGCAGTGCAACAAAGCAATCCTGGCTCAGGCCATCACACAGGAGTCACAAAGTCATAATGACTATAGCTCTTCTATGGGCAGAGATGATGAATTGCTTGTTATCAGCTCTAAGACTGCAAAGCAGAAGTCGGGAGCAATGAACAGGAGGTATCAAAGCACCAGAGCCATTTGTTTAAGTGAAAGAAATAGGGGCACAATCCAACAATTTAAACAACTTGTGCAGTTATGGTACACAGAACAACAAGGTGCATTTTTTAAAGAAACACATGAATGATCAAGATGTGTATCAGCTACTGATGTGTTATCAGTAATAGCAACAATGAAATATTGTGGCAAAGGGTTTCACCAACTTTGTCACTTAGTAAATGATTTTGCTTTTCATCTATGATAAACATTTATTTCCCATGAGGGCTTTCTACACTTCATTCATACTTCTCTTTGGCTTAGCAGAAGACTGGCCTGCCTATTGGAGTATTATCTTTCAGAAGTACATTGGGGTGGTGACAAAGGTTATCACAGGTAAAAACTGAGAAACACATGTTTTCAGTTGCCTTGGGATTTTTCATAATAACAACCACAAGAGTCTGTTTCACACCCAGGTAAATCATTAAGTGCTTTAGATAATCTAGTGTTGTAAGAGTGGGAAGGTGATCTTCGTGTATTGCTGCATGTTCTCCACCATTCTGTAGAAGCCACAGAACAGCAGTGAAGTAAGTTCTGGTTTTTTACTCCCTTGGTGACAGGAAGATAATGTATCATTGCTTCTGGCTTGATCTGGTAATTATTCTCTCTTAGTACCATAAATAAAAACTGAAGAATTTTGAAGACAGCTGAATTCAGCACACATTCAAATGAATGGGACCATTTCTGCTGACATCTTCAATAGGTTTTGCATCATGTAAATGTTCTCTTTCTTGAGACTAAAGACTCTTAGTCTTTCGCCTTTTAGTTTTGCTCACTGGTTCCCTTTTTCTCCTTAATACAAACGCATATCAAGCAACTTAGAAACATACTTTAAAAAACGAATAGGAAAGCCATCATAAGATTTGTAGTTTATTGAGAATTCTGTTTGATGGGTTGAGAATGTATATTTTACATACAAGATTACACTTTCAGGAGGGCAGTTGTCAGTTGCTTGGGATGGATTTACTCACAATATCTGTGCTAAACTGCCCAGATACTGATGGCATGTGTTTATTTTTGCTACTTTGAACTCCAGTCTTTCTTTACCATAAACAGTTTCCAGATTGTACTTCAGTTTTGTTCCATGAAGTAGCTTTACTGCAAGGGAAGCCTGGCTGCCTCATATGATGAACGTATTCTGGTCTAGTAGAGGACCAGATGAAGTTACTGTGTTTTGCAAGAGATGCTGATGAAGTACAAGTTTATTTCGGATATGTGTGGGTCAACTGTGGGCCTGATAAAAAGATTTGAAGATCATCTTCCCAGTTCAGAATTTATTTAACCCTGAATAAGAAGTGGAATTTTAAATGCAGATTAGGAGAGAACTTTGTGGATGTTTGCCTATGACTGTGTGTTGCTGAATGCCCTTACATGTTGACTTAAATGCTGTCTTATATTACATATTGTAGAACATTCAGCAAGAACAAATCATAGCTGGAGCTTTTGCACACAAAATTTTATTGATTAAAGAAGTTGACTGTTAAACTAAGAGCATATTCAGCTCCTGAAAAAGTTCTAATTCAAATGTAGTTAGAACTGCAAGAAGTACACACATGGCAAGAAGTGATGGAGGGTTAGTGTGCTGTATTAGCCAAAAAAAAAAAAAAAATCTGTTCTGGGGATACTCACCTTCAAGTAGTTTCGATTTTACAGGTTAGGAACTAAAAATATCTGGGCTTTTGCAACCTCGTGTGTCATATATGAGATTTGGTGGCTGTTCAAAATGAAGAAGATAAAGGGAGACTATTGACTGTAATTCAAAATTGGGCTTTTTTCCCTAAAAACCCTGTATTCTGAAAGCATTAGTTTTCCTGAGGAAGATGCACACTCAAATATAGTCTGAAATTATATGTATAAAATGTATATAATTGTACTGAACTTCTGGATTATCTATTAAAATGCTAGCATTAATTACTACATACAATTTATTAGGTTAATAAAGAAGTGGGATCATTCAATATGGTCAGAACATAATCCTTCAATTTGTATATTTGGTATGCTAATTGTTTAAGCATAAATTAACAAGTAAGAGTTGTTTAGTTAGTGGCATGTTTTGAACCTTATTAACTTTCAACTGAACTTCCACATTAAGACTTCAGTGGGACTCAGGGAATGCTGGATTAGACTATACAACTAATGTAGTTAGATTTGTGAGGGAAAAAATAAGAAAGTAGAAAACATAAATAAATTTATTCTTATGAATGTGCATTTATAAAATATATTAGGTTTTATTATGTTTGGGAAGTTAACAGACAAAATCATTTACATAATAAATGGTATGGACTGTTTACAGTTACCAAGCAGACAAAAGTGCTTTCTTGTCAAAGAAAATATCAAATGGAGAATAAGCAAGTGTTGAAATTTCAATTTATGGACAACTAGTACCACTTTTTGCCAAAGTGTCTCTCATTGCACAGCACAGTTCATTATGACCACTCTGTTTAATATACATTGCTTGGCTGTTTTTGTTGTTTCTATCATGAGTATAAATAAATGTGGAAGATGTGATTTTTTTTGAGACTAGTTGCAGTAGCTGATGTTAGAAAGCAGAAGAATAGAAAGAGATTGAGGCAATAAAAAAAATTGATCTAATTTGAAAATGTCTTCATCTCGAAACAAGAGAAACTTTGTTTCTTTCAGAGGGGATAGATGTATTCCTACTATTGATTGTGATCATAAAAATAATGAGTGCATCTATCTCCACCACTCTGAGGATTATCAGAAATTATTGAAATAAATCAGTAATAGTGTTTGCGTTTCAAGAAGCTGAAAATAACACTGTGTCACTGTCAGAAGTCTCTTATTTCAAAAGTGCACTCTGTGTTGATTAAAAAATAATTCTAACCCAATCTGAGCAAGATATACTAAGTCCAGATGGTTGAAAATCAATGTAATCCAGAGTGATTATAACATGATACTAAATTTTGTAATTATTTGGGTTCATCTTAATAATATCATATTTTGATCACAGAAAATGAATAAGGCAAATAAAAAGGTATAGTTTCTCTGAAGTGTTAAAAATGAAAACTGTGACTGACACTACTGAAACTCGGATGTAATGGTTATCACTTTAGACACCTTATACCGCAGCAGGATAACGTCCCAGAGGCAGTTTGCAGGGCTAATGTGTTACCAGCACCATTTTCCCAGGTTAAATGTGCTGATGCATCTCTAGCTATAAACTCAACTGTCAGATTTTCCTATTTATTTTTGTTGCACCCATGGCATCAGCTGTATGTAGTCATTCCCAAATGTATTTAAAAAAAAGAAAAAAAAAATGTTGGCAACGCTTTTTTAGTTATTGTTTCTTCTATTGTCTTTGTAGCTAAAAATGTTGCCTTTCTTTGCTTTCCTAGTAACAGAATCTTCAGCCTTGTTTTCTACCTGTGCTTTTCATTCTAATTCAATTACTATTTGCCAGTTAACTGTAATCGAATCTGGACCAGATAAGCATGATAACAACTGGCATATGGTTATTAGCAGTGCAAGTAACTGTGATAACTTAATCATCTTCTAGTTTGCTGGGAGTTAGTGTTTACACTGCCTTCAGCACATTGGTTGTGTTTCTCCAGTTATGTACAATTCTTCTTACACAACCATCCAAACTTAGTTAATACTCTCTCCTAAACTATTTACTGACATTTCTGTATCAGTTCTTTTAACTATTTCTTTCTACTATCCCTGTCTTCTATCTTTGATTTTATGACTATTGATTGTGCACAGATCAATGATCAAAGGACTGAACATCAATAGAATACTATGAAACACTGCATAACTGGGTTAAGTTAAAATAGAATTTTAGAAAGCAGTCCATATTTTCTTCTCCAGCCTTCTTACTCAAAATTATAGATAATGTAACAACAAGCCAGAAAAGGATATGGCTGCAATGTGTTAAAATATTCACATTCACATATGATGAACAGGTATTGAAAGGTGTTTATTTTATACTATCTGTAAGTCTTTGGTCTTGCACATGTGCACATATACAATTATGCATCACCTGTACTGCAGTTGTCCACACTTGGTAATGGAATTGATATGATATACATTGTTGGATGCACCATTCAGCCTTGGAAATTTTAATGAATATATATCCCTACTTTTGTAGTTATCTGGATACTGAAAAGAAATGTTTTCCTACCATTACCAGATATTGGCAATTTTTAACTGAATCAATTGTCACTGACCATCAGTATTTGATAAACAATGAGAAGTGAATTTTCTGCTAAGATTAGCAAAGATTTGACATGACTTAAAAACATAGTATGATTTGCCAGCAAGTTTTGATATTTAACAGAAAAATATAAAAAGCTCATAAATTGCATCATTGCTTACTGCACTATTAACTTAGGGAGTATGTTTGTCAGACTGGATAATTTGAGAGAGATTTGAAGTGAATGTCAGAAAATACTGTTACCCTGCTTCTTTATTAGTGTAGCCAGCAAGGTACAGGTGATTTTCCCAGACTCCTGCAAGCCCAGAACGAAGGTGAAAGGCAAAAACCATTTGGTTTGGAGGCCTTCACATTTTTTTTTTCCAGGCCTTCTACATTCTCCAGAATAGAAACACTCTATTGATCCTATCTTTTCAAGAAAGTTTCAGAAGTTTGTGATTACTGTCTCTTCTAGTTTCAGTTTAACATTATTAGCTGCAAAACACTGCAATTTTGTAGAACTGGGTTAAATGTGTTCAAGAATTAAAAATAAAAATCTAAAAGTTAGAAATGCATTACACCTCCCTTTGTACTAAAGTGAAGAAAAAATTGAGAAAGTTTTATCTGAGTATCGATCAGAAAAGATCTAAATAAGTAAAGAAACACAGAAACGCCATCACAGCTGTTAGAGCTGTTCTGTGGAATGCATGAGTTAGAAAATTCACCTTCCATAATTTAAAATACTGGACCCTTAAACAAGATACTGTGAAAATTTATACCTTGTTTTCTAGAGGAAGGTAAGGTAAATAATAAAACATATTACTGAGAAAGAAATGAACCAAGACAGTTGGTGGTACTTCCTTACTCTAATGGATTTTAAGGAGAATCAATATTATGTAAGGCTACTCAGACATTCTTATTAAAAAAACAGAACACATATTTAAGAAAACATTTTTGTGTATATATATGTGGGCATCCCTCTAAATATGTCTGTATGTAATTTCATCTGTACCTATGTACTGTATGATCAGGTTATAAAATCCAGTGGAGACCTTTTACACAGAATGCATAGTCATAGTGGTGTTATCTATGCCCAGAAATTTTAATTAGTTTCTTTTAAAAATTGCAATTTACATTTCCTTCTTCATTGAAAAATTGAGACCTTTGGCTCTTCAACACAAACATGTTCAAAACTTTAGCTGTTATTTTTTTAATTTTCTTTTTAGATTTAGGGCTTTTTGAAGTCAGCTTAATCATTAGATTATTTTGCCTGAATATGTTGCCATTTTATGATGCTTGTCACACAGCTGCACACTCCAAACAATCAAGGAAGTAGAAAATAAGCTGACCTATAGCCTAGGAAATGTTAGGTAATAAATAAATAAATAAATAAATAAATAAATGGGAAGGAGTATGACATTAACTGACAATATAACTGAGAATAAAATTCAAAGATTGAATGAAAGTTGTTACTACTGCATTAAAAAAAAAAAAAAAAAGAAGAAAAAAAAGGAAAAATATAGATACTTGCCAAATGAAAAAAATCTCCAATCTTTTTTGCTATTTAGTGAAGAGGAAGAAGATGAAGCGTTCATTAAATTGAAATTGTCTGCTCATTTTTTCATCCCTTTTTTATCATCTTTTCTCAGTTTAATGAAGGAAAACACCTTAATTTTAACACAGTTGGATCCTATCCCTTGTGCTTCACTCTAATTACTTTCTGTGTAGAAGCCAGTCAAGAGACTTAAATGGTCTCACAGAGACACTTGTGAAGGCAGCCAGATGGTGACATCTGCTCGAAACTGATACTAGAATTTCAGCACTGAAGTTGTTTTTAAACAATCTATATATTTCATTTGGTAAGAAAGTTATATGTAGTTTTATATTTATATAATAAGGATATTTTCATTATGCAACCTAAGATTCGGAGTTTGGATATTAATGCTAGATGACATCTGATGTATGACTAGCACAGAAATAAGCCAGTCCTAATAGTAATCTTGAATATGTGGCTGGCAGATAGTTTTTAGAGAGAAGTAATGCTCAATTTGCAGAGTAAAGACAGAGAATATTACGGAAAGTCTCTCTTTTAACAAGTGGTTTCACTGCCTTTTTAGACCACAAACATTATTCAAGAATGAAAGTTTGAATGCAGAATCATCTGCACTCAGATACTGAATCCAAACTGCAGGACAAGGAGTAGGTTTTCAAAGGTAACGTTTTCTTGCCTACTTTACATATCCTTCTCAGATATCCCTTCTGCTTTTGAAATTTCCTGCTCCAATAATTCTTGTTTGAGAAAAAATTACATTACTGAGGATCTGTGCATTGAAGTGATTTGTGGTTCTTATTTTTTGTCCTGTAAAGAATACTTTCTCAACACTCTTAGATATCATTCTCTGTCTAGTATCTGAGCACATCACTCACAATCTTTGAGGTATCCATTCTCACAACACTCACATGAAAGGGAAAGGTCAAGAAAGCCAGACCACCTCTGAGGTTTGTACAAAACACTGTGAAAAATATTGAGACTGAATTTTGATTCCTTTACATTCAAGTCAGTGTTAAATGAAATTTCTTTCCATATTTTATGGAGATTTACTTTGATGATAAATTATTCTCTGGTACAGCCCTTACATTGTTTAAAAATAATTTTTTTCTTGGTTTTTTTTCCCATTGGCAGAAACAATGTAATTGCTTAGAAACAGCCCTTCTAAAATCATGCATTGATGAATTACATATAAGGTGTCCAGATGGTAATAGCTTTATATATTGTTTCTAGATCTGCTGAAAAATTTAAGAAGAAACCAGAAAAAAAATCTGAAAGATTTCTCATTGAAGTAAGGAACATTCATGACATTTATTCAGTGATTATTATACAAAATACATAATACATTATGAATTATTTTGAGGACAAACTGTTGAGGTCTAAACCAGGTCATTTACCATTGGCTGGGATATAGCTGATATATGAAGTTAAGTCATACATAAAAATGAAACCGTGAACATTTTATGTATTTAGCTGGCTAGAAAATGCTAACTTTGCCTGGGAGATAGGGACGAGTGTAGAAAATTTTTTGCCAAGAAAAAAAATGTGTGAGTGTGGATTACAAAAGTCTATAGTATTTTATTTGGATTTTATAACACATTTGATAATTTAATTGAGAAAATGCAATTGATGTTGGATTTTATCCCTTAAGCAAGAATTCTTAACTGAGTAATAAGTTCAAATTGGCACGAAAAAGTATGATGTTCAGTGGATTGAAAACTCTCTGAAAGACCATAGCCATGAACAATGCTGCCTCTAGTTCAAATGCCTGGATTAGTGTGGCACTCCCACATGAATCAGCAGCATGGGTCAATCACACCTTAAAGAAAAGGAAGCTACACACAGCTGAAACTCATGATATTGTCATGGGCTGTACTCCACATTCTGAGTGCACAAGAAAGCTAAAGGGGATAAGAAAACATAGAGAATAGATTTCTTCCTTACCTTGGCACACAATGCCAGGATGAAATAACAGGCAGAGGAAAGAAGCCAAAGCCATACAGAAATCCAGCTGTTTCCATTTCTCTAAGAAAGTTTTTAGAAACCAAGGTAAAGATTTTGTTATGAAATTTAATGCAATTTTATCATTAAAAGACTTTGCTGTAAAACAAGAGAGGACTGAGTCTGAAAGACTCTGATACGAGAATCAATAAATTTACTGTAACTAAATTATGCCTAATCTGAGAGTTGACTTCAATAAACTTGGGAGGAGTGGGCAGGGCAGGTTGGGGAGCAAGGTTTTCACAGTGCATGGTCCCAGAATATGCCTACACTGAATTATCCCTACTTTTTTGCTTTTTAAAAATTATTGATCTAACAACTATACTTCAAGTATCTCTAAACTACACTAAAAATGACCCTTGTCTTTCAAGCAGTGTCAACATCTGCTGCCAACCCACTTAAAGATATGGAGTATGTGGAAGAAGAGTGATGGTGTAACAAATTCTTTTCATCCTGAATTTTGTGCACAGAAGAAAGCTTCTGCTTATTCCTTCTTACAGCAAAAGACTGATGTTAGTACAGTCTCTATCTGATAACTCTTATATTCATAGGAAAAGGTATTGCAGTTTTCACCTGTTCCTCCCATTTCAATCATACACTGGTTCTTCCAGTAAATTTAAAAAAAAAAAAAAAAAACAAAAAAAAAAAAAAAAAAACAACCTGCTGGATATAAGCTCAGGAGAGAAACTGGTTTTAGCTTTATAAGAAAGCCTTGCTTCTGCTATATTTGCAGAAGTTTCCAGGTTATTTGAATAGGTAGGAAAAAAAAAAAAAAAAAGAGAGAGAGAGAATATGCTCTCTTATTTGGAAAATTTGAGGGCTACAGATGTCAAAAGAACTGTTTCTCTAATTTTGCCTTCTTTATGAAATGTCTTAAGTCACTAGCTGTGCAGTACATCCACTGTAGTCTCACCCCCAGCCATTGCTTCTGTGCTGTGGATCTCTAAAGAAAAGGTTGTGATGATCTGTTAACCATGGACACAGGTTGTATCTATTAACTTGTCATGAGTTACATCATGCAAAGCTTTGCATGCACCTTACTCAGAAAACAGAGAACATGGTGTAATTAAACTTCCCTGGAAAAATAAAAGAAAAAAGAAAGAGTATGCTAAATCTGTTTTCATCAGAACAAGATTTTAGGTGTATGTCTGTCTTCTAAGGCTTCTCACAGCTGAAACAGTAAATTGACAAAGAGGTGAGATAGTAAGAAAGGGAAAACCAGAGGATTTATTCTTGCACAACTTGAAAAATGGGGCACTGGGACAATAGATAAGTGAAAGAAATGGTATGGAAGTGAATGAAGTCTCTGCAAGAGCTCAATGTCTTTGGCACAACAGTACAAGGTCATGGTATTCCCAGTCTGACCAATTTCTCCTCTGCCCCCAGGCTCTGCCATCAAAGACTAGCAGGGGAAAGAGAGCATTAACAAAGAAACTAGAGAAAGACAGCAGTGTGAGCCAAAAAGAATGATAATAACAGAGAGAGAAGATGTAGAAACAATAGCTATGATATGATTGATTCAGCAGAGTAGGTATTTCATCCTATTTTTGAGTGTGTTTATATGTTACAAGACTTTTGTACTAAGAAAAAAACAAACCAACAAATGTCATTGAATAACAAGCTTAATTACACACTTTCTCTCCCTGATGAGGAGAAAAGATAGTGTTTCTCTTGTTAGTCTTTGGGTCAGTTTCGTTTAAAGAACACAATTGATATCAAATAATGTGCAACCTATATACATTGCTTCTGCTTAAGGGAAAGTGTCACAAGACTTCAGGAAGTGAAGAAAGTATCTGTAAAAACTCCAAGAATTAAATTATTTGTTGTTTTCTTTATACTTTTAATCCTCATTCTGGTTTCTAACATGCTGGATAGAACAAATCAATGTTAATGTCTATTTATGGAATTGATATATTCCATTAACACATGTAACATAATACGTCTCCAAAATGGCACTCTATTTGTACTGTCACATTCTTTTCCTTTAATGTGTAGCCTTTCCAAAGGAGGACAGAAGAAATACAGTTCTTTAAAGAAGATGATGTTCCTATTACTCATGTAAACTAGTAATGCTAATGTTGCTGACAGGGTCCTTAAATCAGAGTTATCATACTGCTCTTTTCAGGACCATATTTTCAAGGCAAAATAGTCATTGTCAAGATGAGTAATAATTACTACTGATACACTGGGAAGAAATCAGTGCTTGAAATAAACAATATGAAAAAACAGCATGTAAAATAGGAACTGGTATCTTTTGATATCTTGGTGATAAACAGGATACAGTAGAGTCCTTCACAGAAATAAAATCATGGGGCCAGGCACCAGGGCCCAGCTAGGAGGGAGGGTGAAGGGCACTGTGAGGGTTTGCCAGACTGTAATTTCCATGGCTACTGAAGCCATGCTGCAGTCAGTGCCCTTGCAGGTGTCCACTAGCAGGTGTGCAAGGGGCAGTGCAGAGTCACACAGGAATGCTCTCTACCTGATGGAGAAATTTGTTTAATCTCCAAAGGTGGAGTACCTATGACAGTAGACTTTCTCACTAAAGCACTTTCTCCTGTGTTCCATGCCTTGTCCTACCCATCATGAGGCTGGAGAGCATGAATACATGCACACAGGTACTGAACCACCATCACAGCAGGGTCTATCCTATGATGGATCATGGATTCTGTAGCTGTCTAGAAGAGCTGTTTGCCAAAGCACTCTGGCTGAATGCCATTTACAAATTGCAGCCTTTCCTCTTGATGCCCCCGAAAGTTTTAGGGAAGAAGAAAGGAGAATGAAAGGAGAGGTCCTTTTGAAGGCTTTATCTGGGAACAGGAAGAGAGAAACAGGATTAATTTCCAGAACAGAAACAGAGACAGGATAAATCATGAGAGCAAGATCAATACCATATACACTTTGATATAAATTGACTGGAGAACTCAGCTCTCAACATGGCAGATGAGTTTTAACCCTGAGCTGGAATAGGAATCTCACTGTTAGTAAAGCAAATTCCCTGTATTAGACAGTTCACATTACTGAATAAACCTTCCTTATTGACAGATCTAGAGAACCTGGTTGTGTTCCATAGCTTTTGAAGAAGGTAGAAACTAACCACTGGAAAAAAGGTGCTAGACACACACATGAAGAAATAGTCTCATCTGCACAGAAGCAAACCATCAGCCAAGGTGGAAAATACATTAGGAAATGTATTGTGCAATTGCATGTGCCTTTTCCAGAAATTGTAAAATACATTCTTGTTACCTAATAAATAGGATAGGGCTCTTTAAGTCAAGGAAAGCTTCAAAGTTTCCCAAACCTAATCTTTCATTTCCAGACAAATTGAAAGCCATATAAGTGATGTCTGTCGCAGTAAGATACTGGTGTACAGCACTGCGATACTTGCTGAGTTGTGTGATTTGCACCATTGTGTTTGTTTTTGATCAAAACTTCTGTGTTTGAGCAAGGCTGCATTGTAGCCTGATCCTGGCTGGCTCCTCGAGCCTTGGCATGAGCACAGTGCCGGGCTGCACGTGCATGTGCTTCTGCTCACTGCCATTTTGCTCCTTCATTTCCTGCTGCTAAACCCAACAATTTTCAAAAATAAGTAGTCCCAGGTGGTCATAAGCAAACCTTTTAAAGGGGAGAGACAGCTTTAGTTTCTTTTCTCGGTATGAAAAATCCGCAAAACCCTTGGCAAATCTCGATTAGAAGTTCCATCTTCTGATGCTTTTAGCTTCAAAGGCAACCTGTTTGCAGCTTATCACCATAACAGGCTATGAAATTATGATAACAAGGATATTTACCAGGATAATTACCATTTCAATCCCCAGTCCCTTGTCACAGAGCCTTTCTGGCCTTGACTTAGTGGGATTGCAGAGTTTCCTTCTTGAAGGATCTGTGTTGCTGTGAACTCAAGGGTTATTTGAGTTTTCAGAACTGTTACAACATTAACAGATGCATGTACTGACCCTCATCAAGCTGCTGATCTCATCTGTTGGTTTTTAAAGTCAGAGAAGATGCAGTTATGTTGAGTTACCTTTTCCAAGGAAAGTTAAAGAAATATGAAAAGGTTATTTACAAAATTATAAAATAGGGAGGAGAAAAAGGCTACTATGCAGTGAAATTGCAGTCAAGGAAACAGTTTTATTACTCAGAGTTAAATTAATCCTTTTCCTCAATTCTGTGGGTTATGATGAACGGAGGAACAAAAAAACAAAAAAAAAAAGGCAAGAGTTAAAAAAATACTTACATGGACAAATAAAAGTAAAACTTAGTGCAATTAATGTGCTTAAGTTGAAACAGTGTAAATTATTCCACAAAGAGAGAAAGAACACATGAAAATAAGTATATAGTAAAGAATTAAAATCTTAAATCCTCACACAAGCCAGGGATAGTACTCTCAGACTGAAAACAAGGTAGATATGTGCTGACGAAATTTGCTTGTGGCAGAACCTCAAAACTGCTGCAAACACAAAGGTAGAACTGGAGTATTGTAAAGAGGCGTAGACCTTTAAGAAATGAAGTAATAAAAATATTCATACAAATTCATACAAAGAACAGTCATCCATTTAGGGACTAATGAGAAGAACATCTGTTATACCACAGCATTTTACAGGGTTGAAATGAAGGAGAGAGGAAACTGCAATGCTTGGTAGTCAATTTTTGAATGTTTTCCAGTCATCCTTGTTATATTTCATTGTAATGGTGAATGCATTTCTTAGGCATTTTGGAGAGGCATTTCTGCAGAGAAAGGAGAGTTTTGAATCTGTTATACAAAGGAATGATCAGATCTCTGGAAGATTGTTTAAAATTCTGCCCACCTCCCTTCAAGAGATATCAGTTTTAGATTAGAATTGATGAAGAAATTGTCCACTAAAATAAGAAGAGAAAAAAAGTCCATCCCTTGGGACAGATCTAAAAGAACTTTGCTTGTTTATCATAGAAAACCAAAAACTGAGAGTGGATATGATTTATTTCTGTGCACTGAGGGAAAAGCACTAGAAAGAAAAGAGCTTTTGAAGCTTAAAGGCAGCACTGACTGAAAAGCAAATGTATATAAACAGGCCATGACTAAAGTTCTCAGTGAATGTAGAGACCCCTCAGAAGACTGAAAGAGTGCAAATACACTAGGATACACTAGGAAAATCATATCTAAAGAGAAAATGCCAGTAACTGTTGAAGAAATTGAAAGGATGTACTCACTGCCGTTTAGGTTAAGATTATATGATTTAATCATCTGTGATTGCACAGGAGTGTAGACAGTGACCCAAGAAGTCTTTTATTCCTGTGTTTCTCATTACCAATGTGATATAAATTGGTGTGAAGACCTCTGAGCTTTTCTGTGCTAATTAACTGTGCTCCAATACAACACATCATTCAACAAACCAGCATCGAATTTTAGGTAATTAAGTTCAGCAAATCTTGCTGCAATGAGTACTGGCATCTGGGAATCTTTCCTTGTGACATTTCTCCTTAAATCTAAACTTTTGAAAATTCATTTTTCTTCAATATATACGGGTATCGAAAGAAGAATGTAAGCACATATTCTGACCTCTCTTTGTGTATAATATAGAAGTAATTTCTTTATAATATCAATGTAGGTGATAAATGCTAAAAATATTGTTCTATAGCGTTTTACTGTGTATCTACTATAATTACTTTTCATCTCATATTTATTATGAACTGCAAAAATGTCTTTTTGAGCATATTTGCTACATTTTCTTCACAATGATATTTCTCATATTGTTACAGGGTTATTTTTATTCCAGTTGTACTTGCCAAGAAAAATATTTTAAAATAATGTCACTTTTGATTTTCAAAAATAACAAATTTCCTTTTAAGCAGAGAGAAAGCTGGGTGCAGTCATAAAATTAAAAAAGGCAGCTAATACTCAAACCAAGAAAAAGAGTTTTTAATTTTGCTTTTTTTTTAAATCCTGCCATAGGGCATGCTGGTGCACCTGGTCATTGCATTTCACAAGAAGTTTGTCACGGCTCTAACTCTGGCTCAGAGCAGAATGATCAGTATTGCCATTTGATGCACACTTACGGGTTTGAGGTTTTAGAAATCAGAGCTGAAGCTGCTGTTTCATTGTGGCGTTAGAAACTGGAAGCATAACAAATAATCTTTTCACATATACATAGTTTATGTCATGACATTCTCTTTTTATCCCCATATCAGGCAAAGATAGCAAAGGAGGAGACAGGGCTGAGTCTCTGGTTTATGCAGTGGACAACACATTCTGATCCACAGACATGCTGGGTAGACAATTCTTCCTTCATCCCATTAATTTTTTCCTGGTTTGGGGCAGTAACAGCTCTCTTCTATTTCAGGCTCTCTCAGAGTAGTTAGTTCTGCATGCTGCTATGGAATAAACGGTGGACATTAAATTAAATCCCAAATTGTGTATGTATGTACTTCACTGCACAGCACAGCAAGGATGAACACAGCAAGCCCAGAAAGCAAGTCACCAAGTGGAAAGCACTGTGTGATTTCCTGGCACGTATAGCTGACAGTGGTCTGCTGTGTAACTGTTCATGAAGTGACTAATTTGACACAGGCAAAAGTAAAATCAGACTTTAAAAAGTAACAGCCTGAGACGACTCTGAGATGTGAGCATGCTCACACAAGTAAAATACCTGCTGGTTTTCTAGAACGCTCTGATTAAACAGCTAACACTGAAAATGTACCTATTAAGAAATTTATGATTCTCTCAAAATGCCTGGCTCAGTAAAAGAAGGGTGTGAGCTAAACATTGTGACTGCAGTTTATAAATTTCTGTTTTTATAAATGGGGAAGAATTACAAGATTCTTACTTGGAAAGGCATGCTGACAGCTGTAAGAAACCAGATCTTGCTAGCTTTACTAATGTTAACAGTGGCATTGAAATCAGTGTAACTGATTGTGTGAATAGGGCAATCAAGATTTGGCCCCATACCCCTGTTTTGTAAACACTAGCATTATAGAGATTAATGTAATACTGACTAGCCAATGACATGTTAAAGCCTCAGTAAAGTTAATTTGTTTGGAAGGCTTTTCATTTAAAATCTGAAACAAATGGCTCAAGTGAAATGTGAGATGTAGAGGATGTAGAGAAAATCAATAAACCAGCAGACTGTAAATGATGTGGAAATAACTTCTTTACGTTTTCCTGTTTTTGTAGTTTATAGTTAGCACCAGTACATAAATGTAACAGCTATGTGCAAGGGAAGAAAACCCAAATCTGGGGAGTGTTGTGATGAGCTACCATCTCCTCAATGAATTTTTTTCTGTGAAACATTAGATTTCTTTTTGGGTACTACTGATTGAAAATACTACTATGTGACAATTGGTTAGCAAGTGTTTGAAGATTCTATTGTTCATTTTTTCTACATTATCTGTACATTTCTTCAATCCCCTTAGTAACAATTTTCCAAAAATAAGGTTCACTGATCCTCATGAATTTGCATCCAATATTGCAGCTTGTATGGATGAGAGGTGTTTTAAAAATATTTTAAAAGCATGAAAATCATTAAAATATGTCAGATTGTTTGTGTTTCTTTATAAGGACTTTATGGTTACTCAATTTTTTATGTTCTGTAACACGCTTTAAATGATCATTCTACAATCTTCATAATATATTTTAGGTATATATTAGTATTGTAGGGAAATTCAGGTCTATCCTAAAAGCATTTACTGATTAAGGATGCATTTTTAGTCATCATTTCATAAATCTATATAAACCTATGCTGGGTGTCTGTACAACTAAATGCCATGGACAAGTTGTACTTAAGAGAATTTTAAAAACCATTCCAGTATGTGGTTGTTGATAAATGACTGTGTAAATCTGTGTTATGGGCACTAAGATTGGACCCTTCCTCAAAATTTTAGAATAGAAAACAACGACTGGGAAATAAGCATGCAAGATAAGCATATAGAACATGGTGCAGGCTATAAAGGTCTCCTCTCACGCATAGTATTTTTATTTCACTCTGCAAACAAAGTGACTTTCTGTATATATTTTATGTGTGCACTGAGCTTTGATAAATAAGTGAAGAGATAAGAAAGAGTTTGGTTGAAGGGAGTGGAGATTGGATGAAAAGCAAATCCATCATACAGTGTCCTCAATTGTAAATTCAGGGGGAATGCTCTAGATCTCTCCCAGCTTTCTTCAAGGCTCTGGCAGGAAGAAATCTGTCTGAGTCTGAGGGCAGGTTTATAGGAAGTCATTGGAAGCTGCCATGCAAGTGCAGTGCAAAATTATTATCATCAATGCACTGATGCAGATAAGTTGTTGATGAAAAGATTAGCAGTAATTTCAGGCCTGTTGACTTAACTGCAATCAACAGAGAAGATGCTGAAGAGTAGTGACATGGCTATCTGTAAAAATAAGATATGTGTGTGATGTTAAAACGTAGTCAGGAGGGTGGTCACAGGGAGAACATGCTTCAGTTTGGCATCAGCTCATCCTGGTTTGCTCATTTCTAATCACAGAGGAAAGTGTTTCAGCCACAGCTACAGCACAGACCTTTGCAGTCTCCAGTTCTCCAGGTTTCTGTGGGAAATCTCTAGGGTGAAGTTTGATGGGGACTGCAAGGGTCATAACCTGGCACAGGAAGATTAGACAGTCAGTGAACCTGAGAAGGGACTTTACATTTAATTTCTGAATCTGTTAATGGAGACTTTAAAGAATAAAGTAACTGGATGAAGAAATTAATTCTGTCAAAATTGAGTGCCTGAGTCAGCTAATTAACTCATCATAACAGAGATGTTATTCTAACAGGAGCAGGTAGGGTGCCTGTTTTAAGTGTAAAGAATGTGCTAAGTACAGATCAGAAGTGGGAATTTCTGCAGTAAATTTAGCTTACTTCACTAAACACAAAGCATCAAAATATTTTAATATGTATTCAGTTTGATAGTTATTGATTTTTATTCTTCTCCCTGTTTTAATTTCATACAAAGCCCATAAAGAAATTTATAAGGACAGGTAGAAAGAGAACCTCATTTGATGAACTCACTGAAATCACCGAAGTCATGTCTCCAGACATCATCTGAAGGCTGGGCCCACAGGATCCTTCATCTGGAATAGTATAAGACACTGGTTATAAATCCTATTATGTATTTCCCTGACCTCTGATTAAAGTAGTATGCACATGCTTGTGATATAAATATTCACATTATATTAAAAATCTGTGGTTTGAAATTACAGAGTTCAAATTATGAATACATAATTCAGTTGTATGAGTAGTGCAACTTAAAAAGGGATGCAAACTTAAGAAAAGAGGACATAATTGCAAATATGAACACAAATTTATACTGACTGTTGTTCCTTAAGAAGATGTGGAGGTAACTAAAATAAAAAAGAAACAGGATATCATTTTATACAACAGCAGCTGTAGAAGCATTGGGATTAGTGGAAAAATGGTGACTAATTTTGCAAATAAGCTTCACTTTTTAAGATGTTTTAAGCTGGAAAATAACTGAAATCAATGAAGAATAGACAACTGAAAAAATTTTACAGTTGCAGTCCTGACCCTACAGAGTGGGAATTTTGCCATGACTTAATTGGGGCTGACATTTTACACAGTACTTCATCACTAACAGTTCAGGGATCTGATCCACAAGTGATTGCACCACTTGGAATTTTTCCATTGCTTTCATAGATCTTTGGATCAGACCCATGCTGCAGATGCATCATTCTTCTGTCTGAGGGGTAATTTCACATGCAATTGTCAGAACTATCAGAAGAGCCTCAGGAAAAGTTGGGAAAGAACATCTACATCTGGGCAGAGACCTTGAGATGTTAGCAGGACAACAATTTTAAGAGCACTACAATGATTTTTCTTGGTCTAAAAGTCCGAAAAAATGTATTCCTTTATTTTTAACTCTTAACAACCAGCTTGGCTAGAAAAAGTAAAACTTCTTCCTATGAATTGATCCAGCTGGAGAACTTTTGCATCAGCTGTATCCTACATAAGTTCTATTAGGTTAAATGTGGACCATTCCTACTTTCCTTTCTTATAGGAAGCATATGTAATCTACAAGAAAATAACATTTTTGTAAGAGTCACTGATCTAAACTCAGCTATTTATTCAAACATGTTGAACATGAAGTATCAGAATAATCCCTTGACTTCTGAGAGGCATTTCATCTGTGAACAGTTATGTGCAGCTCAGACTTTTGGTGGTATTAGGACAAGGGTGTTCATTAAGTCTTAAGACAAAGGCCAGATACTCAATCTAACTAAATGAACAGTATTGCTTGTAAATCTCAGACTTTACATGTTTGGTTATCCTATAAAAAAAGTAAACTACTTCCCTATGAGCCTGATAATTGGAGTAAGCAATTTGATTCTTTTTAGCACTAGAGAGTCAATCCTGGTACTAGCCAAGAAAAAGAAATGTAACAACAATTATTGCATATCCAGTCATTGTCACTCTCCTAGTACACTGTGAACACCTGCATTTTTCTGTTGTGACTTCAAATAGATAAAAGATGTCAAAATAATCTGTCTGGTTTTATACAGCAATGTGATTTTCAAAATTTATTAATACCTTACAATATTTAGCATGAATATATAATCCTGCTATGTGCTCTAGACAGGTTAATTTGAAAAGATAACATCTAAAAAAGTCTTTCAGTTGCTGTTGGGGAAAAAAGATACTTTAGCTTCTGGTGTCTTCAAATGCCGCCCATATTTCTGTAATTGTATAACACTATCACTATTCACTATTCTGTCTATTCTTGCATAGAGAATTGAAACATCACTTGAGTTTCCTCTGAGGATGGATTAACAAGATTTGCTGTGACATGACTTGATTAATTAATGAGACTAGAGTATTCTTTGGTCCTGGTGTGCTGTTCTTGAACTTCTTAGATGGGAAAATTCTAACCTTCAATATTTGAGAAGCCAACTGGGTAAAGCAAAACCCTTGTATGACCTTCACTAATAATAAAACTGAAAATCCATTATAGAAGGTACCTGAATAGCTGTACATATTTAAGGTGATTTTTTTTCATATTTGAGAAACGAAAGTGCACATGGTTAAAGTAGAGTACAGAAAAATACATCACTGACTGCTTAAAATATAATTAGATGCCTTTCTACTTTTCTTTCAGCAATCTTCTGCAAAAAGAAATAGCTTTTGTAAGTGCTGCACTGCAGAAGCCATTTCACTGTGTACACACCCCTAAGGAAATAAGGAACCTTCTCTGAGGGCAAATACCACATGAAAGCCAGCACATCCCATCCATTGACCCTGCTTTAGAAATTTCTTGTCCATGATTGAGTATCAGGCTACATAGGGAAGTGTTGAGGGCCATATCTGTGATGTATTTGTGAGATACATATTTTAAAGCCAGTAGGTCTACCTATCTCACCAGGAGACTGAGATTGGTCTATGACATTAAAACTCCTTCCATTTCACACATGACTTAAAACTGTCTTCAAGGATAGCTGGCAGAAGTAATAGGAATCTGGGTTTAGGGACCTAACAATGCTATAAATTGGATGGTTTGTGGAGCATAGTTGGTTTGGTCATTCTGTCAACATTTCAGTGGTGGCTCTCAAGATCTATAGTTTGCATGTTGGTGCGAAGGGTTTCAGATAGTTCTTCACCTTCTGTTTCCTTTCTGTCCCCATCAAAGAAATCCTTTGTGAATCAAAGCTTGTGGACCTTACTATTTGTTCTCTTGTCAATAAATTGATTCTCAGTACGTGAGTGTAAATGTTAAAAATTTCCTGTACGATAAAAAGCAGAGCTGAAAAGTAGATTTTTTTATCTAATCAGTCAGGGATCAAAATTATTATTGTTTTTGCATACAAAGAAAGGCAATAACTCTGCAATATACATTTCCTTCTCAGATATCTTTAGCAAAAAATTAATAAGATTAACATTGTGGATGCCTTCAAAGATGCCAGACAGCATTAGCAAAGAGAACCAGATGTAAGTTTTTTAGCTAATATTATTAGACCTCTTTCCTCCTACATGCCAGCATGAGATATGCATTAACAAAATTAGACCTGAACACATCCAACAATCCTAAGTCAGTAGTAGAGATGGGAAATAATTTATTGTAGGTGACAGAGAACAGCTATAAAATGCAAACTACATCTAGTGAGATGGGAAAAATGAATTATTAGTGACTGATGGCCACCAGTACAACTACCCTCAGAAAGATAATGTCACTGACATAGCATAAGTGGATGACTGCACATTGCATGGACCTGTTGAAATGAGTCAGGTCCTTTACAATGTCAGGAAAAATCTGAAGTTGCATTTTCCTATCTTAATTTTGGATTATGAAAGTCATGCAGTGCTACTACTTGGTCCTGATACTCTGCTTAGATAAATAATTCTATATCAGGGACACAAATAACCCCATAGTAAATGGTGTTTCACATAGGCTGGACAAGTATTGTTAGAGTTATTAAATATTTATCTTTAAAACTTTCTTCCAGTTGAACAACTTGCAAGCATTTGCTTCCAATTTTCCTTCCTAGATAGGGATTTGAGAGAATTCGGGTAAATATGCATTACAATGTTTCAATCCTATAGAAAAGAGGCATGACAAGGCAGTAGCATTACAGGAAATGCTTTTTTNTTTTTTTTTTTTTTTTTTTTTTTTGTATTGTTCATTTAAAGAGCAAATCCTGCCCTTTTGTTTGAAATGTTTTAAGGATCAAATGTTCTGAGCTAGAGAAATGTTGTTAAATCAGGCATGACCATGTTGTTACCCCAAGAAAATCTACCCTGACTTAAAAAAAAAATAGTAATAAAAAAATTACACTTTAGGTATGATTAGGGGGTTAACTTTTAACTGTAAAGTTTCTCTTAAGTTGGTGCTTAAACCTGCATGTGCTTACATCTTGTACTCAAAAAGATTTCTATTAAAACAGATATGTGCCTTGTCTGTCCCATTCTAGTTTTGACCATCTCCATTGAAATCAATGAATCTCCATCACTTTTAGTCTCAGAACTTTCCACTGGACAGAAGGGCAAAGCAGATTGAGGAATGAAAGCCGGAGGAAAGTAAAGGGGGTGATCAAAAATCTGGTGAGGGAGAGACAGAAAAACACAGCTGCAAAAATACATAGAAAGAGAAAGCTTGGACTCCAGTACAGACAGAGACAGAAACCAGTTGCTAAACTTGTAATAATAATTTGAGGTTGATAGGGGGAATAAATAATTTCCAAGGTAGAGGAGAGATAAAGAGGAGCAGGAGGCAAATAAGTTTTTTTTTCTTTTCTTAGCAGTAGAACACCACTTTTTAGAGTGAGAATAGAAAAACTATGAATCCCACAAGTTTCTTGCTCTCAGGGAACAAGCATAAATTTTAAAGTCCTATGGCAAATAAATGTATAAATTACCTATTCCCTCTTATGGTCAGAGGAGATGTCCTCCACTCAGTCTTTAAAAACACCATATTAAGCAGTTTCCTATTATGTGCTTCTATATCAATTTGAGTGCATGTTAACATTATGTGTGTCTGTCTCATTTAGAGCAGCCTGATCACAGAAGAAGTGATATTAGCCCTACTTCACAGGACATAAGAAAAGTCACCAATTAGTTTATAGAGAGTGCCCACTGGTCTCAAAACTGAGCCTTGGATTGAGTAAACAGAAGATAAAGGCTATGCAGTTGCTCACACTGTGAGAAATGTAATGTCAGGATTCTTGATGAATAAGCTGGGCTGATTTTTTTGCTCACCTCAGGAGATGAGCAGTAAAATTTTAGTGCACCAAGTTGTCCACTCAAAATGTCCCTCCCTCAGAGAAGAGTCAGCAGAATAAAACATCTGCTGCTGTCTCAACCACTGCCAGTCGCAGTGCAGTTATTTTGATTAAATTGCTGAGAAAGGTGGGCTTGTGTTACCAGAGTGCCTGGGCTGCTGAGATACTAAGCAGACACTTAGTTCTGCTGAGTCTGCTTAAGGGATGAGAACCTACAGAAAAAGAAAGCAACAGGAAGCTCAGTAATGTCGGAAGGAAGGCAGAAACTGTAATGGTTTGGTCAGTGACCACAATTCAGCAAGCCTTGCATTTTACCTGTTGTTAGAGATGACCTCTGTGCCACAGGAGGAGAAGGCTGCCAGCTTTCCGGGTCACTTAATATGACCCCACCTTACAGTCTCCTGCCCTCCCCACTGCATGCATCATAGATTAGATTCAGAACATAATCTCATTCTACCTCGTTGTGGGTCCAAATTCAGAGTCTCTTTCTTAGTATGCAGCCTCTTATTATATAGTAGCATAAAATCATGGAGAAGGATGGGACATTAGAAGGTTACATAATCATCCTCCAGTTCTGAGGCCTGTTCTTCCAGGCCTTCAAAGACAGAGAAACTACAAACCCTGCAGGAACCCATTCCAGTGTTTTATTTTTTAGAAGGGAAGAAGAAACCTGAAGACCTTTTTCCCTAATGCCTGATCTGGTACTTCCTCTAGTCTACTTTATCTTTTATTTGCTCACAGCACCAGCAATACAATGTAATCTGCTTCTTCCTAGCTGCCTTTATATATTTGAAAATATTGTCTTCTTCTCCATTAGTCTTCTCCTCCATTTACTTAGCCTGGTTTGTTTGTTTCGTTTTTTTTTTTTTTTTCAATCTTTTCTTAGAGGCCTGTCTTGGTTTCTTAGGTCTCTGATCAGTTTTGTTTTTTTCTTTTGATCTTTCTTCCCTTGCTCAAAGGGGAGAAATTATGCAAGCCAGCTTAATTTGGATTGTGCCTAATTTGAAATGCTTGCCCTCAGAACCATAAAAGAAGGATTTCATAAGCTATCAATAATCAAAAAATAAGGTAGCTCATGTGTGTTTTGCAGAAAAACAGCTCTGCTCATGTAATGAAAACCAAATTAGAATTTAAGCAGTTTACTGATTTATTAACAAAATGTAATTAGCTGGCAATAAGTGAAATGCATACAAGACTGGCATCAGTAGTATAACAGATAAGCCATGATACTAGATAATAACTAAATGCTAATATAGATTTAAAGCCTTATGAGCATATTTCTAAACATTAAGATGAATTATAACTAATCTCAAAATACTCTAATCATGGCCATGTACACAATTTAACTCATGTTCCCTGTCTGACTCCAAGCCCTGTGTGTTACCAGCACACTCCCTTTTTGCGGGGAGAGAGGAGATTCCCCGACTGCACAACCCTCCTGTGAGAGATTTGGATGCTCCAGCTCTGTCTGTACTTCTGCTGCTTCCCATCATCTGGTGATACTCATGTTGGCAAGGGATCACCTCAGGAGTGCTGACACACATGCCCCCACATGTTGCTTCCCTGTTTGCTACACCCTACACTCTCTACATATATATACATATATATATAGACACACACACACACACATAAATATATATATATCTGAGCTGGTCTGTAGATATACATTAATGGACCAAAGCTCATCTGTCAGATTTGGAAAACTTTAGTTTTTTAACTTTTCATTTTACTTCCCCCTTCACCCCCTGCCTGAAGTGATGTAAATCAAAGCATCTGTCCTTAATATCCAGCTAGGATGCTTCAAATAACTTTCTTGGATCTAGCTAGTAGGAAGAGTCAAATAAAATAATTTAGGTTTGCTAAGTAATGAAGGAACAAAATAGTTTTAGGGTTTTTTTGATAAAAAAGAAACAATCTGGTCAAGATAATTTTGAATTATATTCTGATACTGAAATGACTATGTGTACTGCTGGCCACTGCACAGTTGCTTCAAACTGTAAGAGGATCATCTAAAAGAGACCCTGAGGTGAAACCCAGTGCTGGTTGTTGAAGCAAAATACATGATTCACAACCTGTATCAATACTAGTCACAGCTAGAGGAGGTTTGATTTATTTAGCTCTCAGATCTCTCTCTTTTCTGACTCAGAACATGTATCATCATCACTAGATAATTAGGACAGTTGTATCCAAAAGAGGAGGACAGGGAAAAGCTAAAAATGATGACAATGAAACATGCAAAGAGATTTGAATAGTTACCATTACCAAATCAGTAGGAAAAGAAGAAAGAGCAAAAGCAATAATCAGTCTTTTTATCATTTGTCAGAACTTGGAGTATTATCATGTGTAGGCTGCTTATTGTGATTGAAAGTGCATATGCTAACTAACAAACTTTTCTCCTATTCTCATATTCGTGAAGGTCACATTGTCCCATAGGCTATAGAAGGCTAAAATGCTTTGAATTTGTAGTCTAATAATCAAATTTGGTCTGTGACCTTAGTGTTGCAAATTATCTGTGTTTAAAAAAAAATACACCTGCAGTTAAAATCCAAATACAGGAAAAAAAAAAAAAAGCAGCAAGTCTTTTAAAAAAACATTTGAAAAGAACAGTGCTGTTTTGGCTGTCCCATTATGGGGTCCCACATCTTCCAAGCAGGAAAGGTAAGGAGGAAGCCAAAAACCACACATTGCCATTACCCTGCCTTGAACAGTTTAGAGTATGGAGGGCATTGAAGACTAAAGGAATGGCCTTTTCTTGGATCTCCTCAAAGGCTTTTGACATAAATGGCTACAGGGAGAATTAGCCTTCTGGGGAGTTGGTCCTCAGTGAGTATGCAGAGACAGGAGATCTGAAGCCAGTCAGAAGCTACAGCTTAGGTGAGTGGGTGATGAAACTGGGAGAGCTGAGTGCTCCATGCACAGATTTGGGGATTTAAATTCACCTTGGAAGACCAAATTTGGAGAAACTCTTTGTTCCACAACGGATTTCACTGCTTCTTGTGTTTGCCCCAGGAGATGCAGCCAAGTCTTTTCCAGTGGGATATTTTCCATTGAGAAGCCTTCTTCCACCAAAATGTCCTGAAGGAGAAAGGGACTTGTCCTTCAGTTTGGAAATTAATTAGCCAATGTAAATCACGTGCTTACTTCAGTAGATGAGTGTTTCCTGACGTGTGTCTAAGTAAATACTAAGTAAAGGTCTTATGCTCTGTGTGATGAATTAATGTTTTCTTAAGCGAGATAATTTCATCAATGTAAATTAATACCAATTTTACTTAAGGAAATTTACCCAAGTGCCTAAATCTCAGACATAAAATAGTCTCATAAGATACTGGATATTTTTGGATCCAGTTGGAAATTCAGCTCAGTGCTGATGAAAATCAGGCTAGAAGTTGTACGTTTTAAAGATTATTTAGGCATTTCATTACTTAATTATGAGCTCAGTGTTTAGATAACTTGCAGCATTAGGACAGAATAATTAAATTTTAACATCCAAAGTTAATATATTTAACATTAAATTCTTATATTCTAAGCAATAACAGATGTAAAATGCATATATTCATATAAAAATGTAAAAATTTTGTTGGATGGGAATTAAGGGCCTATTAGCATTAAAAATTTACTTTTGGCCTGCTTCTTTCAATTATCTTTATTTGAACAATGAAATAATTGCGTTATATAGAACACTGAAGTTCAGAAAATGTACCAAAGCCCCTCAGAATGCTTTTGAATTGGCTGTGCATTGTGTGTGCAAAATCTGAGATTGTTGTTGCTTTGTTTCTTTTTTAAGAGTTCTTCATCAAAATGGCTTCAGTGATACATGGCTTACGCTGATCACTTCTCCTAAAGATAGCAACTCAGTGTTTGTATTATGCATAGATATGTTAAAATGCACAGGGATACACACACACACACCAACTTGCAAAAAAGTGTTGAAGCAATCACCTCAAAGTTCCCAGGGTGAGAACTCTGATAATACATGACAAAACTCAGTTACCTCTTGCAGGTGTGCGCATGTTCATATTTGTATGTTTTATGGAGCTGGCAGGCCGAAAGCTTTGAACAGCAACTTTTAAGTGGTTGATGTCATTATTTCCCAGAGGAACAAGTGTACCTGCCCACTGCTGTGTGGCCTGGAATTGTGCTGCAGCACCAGGAGTTATTTCCTCCTGCCGGGATGGATCTGTGCTGTTTTTTTCCCAGTTCAAGTAAGCCAGAGCCAGGAATGTAGCTGGTGAAACGACTCTGACAGATGCTGAAGGTTAACCAGCACAGTTAAATGAAGAGTAGCATTGCTTTTTCAGTGTGTATTTGAGTCACAGTAAAATCTGAGACAGAGCCTACTGAAGTGAGCTGAGGTTCTGCTGTTGTCCTCCACGGCATTTGCCTCACCATCCTCAATATTTCAGCATTATGAGAAATTATTCCTTTAATAGCTTTCATGTAATTATCATATAGAAATTTATCCCTTGAGCAGTTTTCTTTTATACTGTGGAATAAAGGTGGCTGGTGGCATGGTCATGGGGTGAATGACAACTTGAGTTTATTATACTATAAATAAATAATAGCTGCAATCTTTAAGACAGAAAAATGGCAATTATTGCTTAGCCCCGTGGGGTTAGCATTCATTATGTACAGCATTTCAGAACTACTGAATTCTATGGCTAGTAAAGAAAGAAGGGTAAATTACAGCTCAGAAAATTGTATTTAAATGTATATCACTTTCATTTAAAATACTTTCTTACAAGCTGTCTGCTCTTGGTAAGGAAAAACTCATGCAGGAGATAAATAGCTGGATAAATGTAATGCAAGTGACAGAAAAGAATTACATTTCAACTGCGGTCTTTTGTGAATAGATCTTTAGTGATAGTGGAGGAATAGTTAACTTTTCCAGAGGTAACATAAAGTTTATCTTGGCGTTGTTCTCCATATCTTAAATTGCTATGAGTGAACTTGTTCTACAATATGCGTGAGAGGAACCTGAAAGAAGATAGTAGTATTTACTGTCTCGCATGCCAACTTCCAAATACTAGTTTCTATGCATGGCTGTAAATCTAATTAGCCAGAGAATCTTGAACAAATAATTTCACCTCTCTGCCCATTTTTCTTCCCACCATTTTTCGTTAGAGCATGTATTTATTTAACTGTGACATCTAAAGTGCCTGCAATAAGAACTTAGCCCTCAGCTCAGGTGGTGTCTTTGGATATAAAAAGGAAAATTAAGATCCTGATTGCAAGCAATTGTATTTTACCAAGTTCATAATTGCTTGGAGAAATAAGATCCACTTTTCTCAAAATGCTTGTTCTACTGACACCAGAATAGGGGACTGAAGAAACTCAGTGATTTTAAAAGAAAAGCTTTGCTCTTGTTTTCCTCAAATCAGTGACACTAAAACAGGGCTTTATGTTCAGTGTCCCTGAAGGAAGAAGAAATTATAATGTAAGAATAAATAGTCAATATATGTACTCAGTCAAGCAGGCACAACCTCCTCTGCTGGTCCAGGCTTGGAAAAGATGCAAATGGAGAGACTGGAAAGGAAGAAGAAGAATGCAGTTAAGCTGGGAGGCATCCAGTTGCAAGAAGAGTGTTTGCAATAACATGAACACGGTAAATGTCTGATGCTAGACATGTTCATTCTAATCCTTCAGTTTATATTGTCGGTATGTGCAGTCATATATAAGCTTACCTTTTCTTTAGGAATCCCAAATTATACTCACTATGCCATAAAAAATTTCATAAGCCACATTAGCAGGATAGCCAAAAGCAAATCTGAAGGAAATAGTGTTATATTTCAAGATTTGTATTATACTTATCTGAATGTTATTAACAATCTTATAACATGAAGTTAAACTAAAGAAAAAACCCAAACAAACAGATATGTAAAACATATATTTATAATACTGACAATCTTTGGTTTCTCCCCAAAATTGCAAAGAAAATATAAATTTTTGCTTCCAAAAGATGGGGAAAAATATTTCAGCAGAGGAATGGCCAGTTTTTTATGGGTTAGAAATGGACTTTTGTGAGAAAGAATACAGGATTATGATGTATTTTGTGTGTTTTTATCGGAATAACAACACCATAATTAGCTCTTTTTGGGGGGAGGTAAATCTCATTGCATTTTCTAATTGAAGCATCCTGTGTACTTTTGCTTAATAAGGAGCACCCATCATGAAGTCAAACATGAGCCTTAATTTAGTCTTACTGATGGAAACAGAAATGTAGTATTTGACTGTGATTGGTGCCAGGTATTTTTCTTAGAATTTTGCTGTCTCCCTACTTTGTGGTGAATTATCAGCTGCAATGTTTAATGGGTAGAATGAAGTCTTGTCTCAATATGATGATGTCCTTATAGTGGAACAGTTGGAAATTCAGTTGTGAAGACTATTTCCCATATATTTTTAACCTTGAAAATCAGCAGCAACTATCTTTGTGGCATTGCAGATGTATCATCCTAAACCTTTGTTGAATACTGCTGGTTAATGAAAAAGGAAAGGCTATCTTTGAGTCCTCATGACATTATCTCCCTCCCTTGCCTTTGGAAAAGCCAGAAGGCAACTGCTACTTAATTTGAGGTCTCTTTGGGAAACCATGATGTGGTCCATGTAAGTACATTGTATCTGTGCCATCTTTTTCCAAATTGGATTGCCTAGTCCTTTAGTGTTCCTTGTAAAGCTCATTTCAAAGGAGAAACCTTTCAATTCTCTTTTGCTGCCTCTATTATAAAAGTCCTTAGAACAGTTCTATTCTACATTGGAACCATGGGAGTTTAGCCATGCCACTGCTGGGAAGTAGATCATTAACTCAAAAAATCAATCAATCAAACCTGAGATGCATGTCAAACTCCACTCCCTCAAGGCAGTAACCAGGAATTGCTGAGGAGAAGCATGTATCTCAGATTCAAGTGAGCATGGAGGGGAGAGGAATGGAAGTGGCTTTGTAGTTCAGAGCAGTCCTCATCTGAACAGACATAGAAGTTGGGGTGCAATAAGTTAACTGCAGAGTTGGACTCCCTCTATTGCTCACTAACTCTTACCTCATGAATTATTTTTACACTATGATTTGTGCAATGTGGACATATAAATTCCAGTTTTCTGGAGTACATTATCTGGGGAAAACTGGGTGTCTAATAGGTAAATGAGGGAAAAGTAGCATTAACCACTGAAATTCCAGCTCCTAATACCTCTGAATCCAAGGCGCCTGGTGTAAAGGGACCCAGTCTCCCATCTCACAGTCTTCACTCAAGTGAAAATCTACCAAATCTACTTGCTCAGATATGAACTCTGTAGCTGATAACTGTAGAAAATGAGAAAAAGTATGAATCCTCACAGCTGTAGGTTCCCCCTTATGCAACAGTATTTCCTAAAGCCATGCTTGCCCAATCATGTTTGAGCACAACATTACGTAAAGGAAAAAAAACAATGAAGTCATTCACAGTGCATAAAGCTGATTATGCACAAAGTCTGTGGAGGATGGAGGCCAGAGTGAATTGCTGTGCTGAAGGTGTGTCAGTCTTTGCAGCTGATACAAAACAAAACTAATAAAAAACCTTGGAAATATTTTTCAAAGCATTTTATGTACCATGTAGCTTGTGGCTTATTTTATTTTTTTCAGAGGCACCATATTTTATTTTTTCCCCTGTCTCATCTCTAATGTGGAAATCAAAATTTTATGTAAAAACCCAAAACATTATCACTGTAGTCCCAAGAGCGCCAGTGCTAGAAAACATTTGTCTTGCAGTTCTTACATGATATTGTCAGCTAATATTGAACAGTTTTTGGCCCACAGATCAGTTAGTTCTTGTCTTCACTCAGGTTATGCCACTGAGACTATAAAATTGTTAATCTTAGTTTTGATAGCAATTTTAAGTGCAAGATTTACAATAACAAAAATAAATTGCAAACCCACATAATTTTTTCAGGGTTCTTTTTTCATTTCAAAAATCAAACATTCTTGTTTAAAGTTCTGCTGCTGAAGGTCTGTATTCCACCTTTCTTTGTTCCTCTGTATTTCAAATGTGCTGATGTGTTTCTCACCTTTTCATTTAAAAAAAATCCTGTTCTGTACACTTATAGAAACATCAGATGATTCTTTAACAGGAATATTAGAAATTCATTCTATAATTTTTACTAATGCATTCCAGACATGGACATTATTATCCGTGAATAAAATAAAGGAAGTTCTGTACTCTGTAGATCAGTTCTTAATTCTATTTTTGAAGTTAAATAATTTTATTTGTGATCACACTTGCCTTAGACAAATATTGACTATTCTATGAGACAGAGCAAATCACTATTAATGAGAAAACATAATGGTAACTGTACACTAAGAATATTGTGACGATGAATGTTTCAAAGTATTTTTAACGGACCATGGTTTTTTACCTACATAACTGAAGAGAAATTATAAAACTCTTAAATTCATACAATCATTCCAGGGATACAAAGGAACTATGTAAATGGTGATACATCTTCCGATAACGCTGGCAAACTCATTAGTGTACCGTGATATCCATTATAGGGAACATCATACAGATGAAAGCTATTAAATGAGAAAATGGTCTTGAGTTCTGTCTCAGTAAAGGAGCTATGATTTATTACTCAAACTAATATAAGTAAAATGAAGGGTAAGCTGTACTTGTGATGTATAGTGTGGAAGTTCTAAGCCTTACTTAAGTATAAGCCAGCACTTTGCCAGTGCTTCAATGATAGAGTGACCATAGAGTCCAAGAGGCTGTTTCAGCCCTAGCACTTCTGCTGACTGACAGAATTCCATTGAGTAGGATAAAAATGCAAAGAATGGAAGAAGGAAAGTGCTGGCAAATGGGACTGCACAAGCGAAATCAACAACCTGACAGTGTGATGATATGTATGCAAAGCTTCACCTTTTAAAGAGCCTTAAAAATGGTCAATGCAATACAAGAGATTTTGAATCAGAAACTTATGAAGTTAGTAGCCTGATAGCATTTTCTCCTATCAGGAAACAATGTTTTCTTCTTATTTCTTTACTTATTATCCTAATCTCTGGACTCTGGAATGATGTCAAGTGATTACATATCACCAGCTTGTTACTGTCTTTCTTTTATTTTGCTTATGCCATCAGTACCAGGCAGCTTTTCTGCTCACTGCCCTTCCTGTTGTTCTCTGAGTGGCCAGAAAAAACATCTGGTACTCAGATTCTCATCTTACACTGTCATGTACTACGTGCCTCTTTCCTCTCACATTAGATTTTTGAAAGTATTTCTCTCATTTCCTGAGTATTTTTGAAATGTTCACTGCCTCAGTAAATGAGGCATTAATCTATAGTAGCTATGCAATACTTGTCACTCAGTATGATGTTGCCTTTTCTCAGGATCAGGTCTGAAATTTCAGTGGCTTGTAGAGCCTTTTCTTTAATCAGCCACTTTCCATTTTCTACACTAATTAAAATCTCTATATATGGCAAATGAGCTATCAAACATCACCATTAGTTGCACACTCTGTGCTTAGGTTTCAGTCAACCTGTACCCAAATACAGAGACTTCATCCAGCTCTTTGTGAAACTAGCTTTAAAATCTTTCAGGATCCTTGTTCAATGCATATTTAATCAAAATTTAGTCTCACATAAAACCATTTCTTCCTATTGTACTTTGACAGGGAAATGATCTTTTGTGTCATTTCCTTCTTGTGATCTGATAAATCCTGAAATGCAATTTTTATTTCTTTTTCTTGGCACACTCTCTTGCATTCCTGAATATAGCCAAATTGTCTGCAGGTCTCAAGGCAAAGATGCAAAGACTTTTATACCTGTTGGTAAGCATCTGTGTGTCATTTGGGAGGCTGTGTCCTGCTCTATGTATGTAGCATCCTTTATGACTGCTCAGTCGTCTTACTCACACCTTGCAGTGCCATGAGTCATAGCAGAAGCCTAAAGTCATCAGCAGCACTTTTCAGAAGTGTCATTAAAGGTTTTCTAATGGCTTATTATCAAAGTGCTTATCTGTCTCCTTTAATTCTGGAATCGTTCCATTCCAAAAAAACCACAGCCAGAAGCTCCTCTAACAGCAGAGTGTCTTCTCTTTAGCTGTCAAGAGTCTAAGCAGTATGGGCTTCTAGCTGTGCTTCAGTACTTTCCCGAAGCATTCTCACATTCTCATTAAAGCAGCTTTTCTGTAGTACAGCCTTGGTTAACTGTTCTCTTCACTCTGTCAAATGTCCTCTTGGGGGTTTCTGGTTATTTTCCATGCAGTTTCAGTGTTTACAGATTCTCTCTAAGGTTCACAGCCATCAACAGGGTAACAACAGCAAAACTGAACAGAGAAAACACTGTTCTTAAAAATCCTAGGGCTGCCTGTGCATTATTTGGCATAGTGTCACTCTTAGAGGCAGTAATATTCACAAGTTTATCCATAAATATGACAGAACTCCTGCCATCCATGCACCTGCAGATGGTATATGCATGTTCATACACACTGATTTGATATCGTGTCCTGTTCTCCTCATCCAGGTTCCATGTTGATAAAAGCAGTATTCAAGAGCAGTCTTTTTCAAGATTTGCTGGTGTTCTATAATACTTCTGTTGTCATAGCCCAACTTTTTTATTGGGCTATGACAATAGATGTACTATAGAGCAGCAACTAATCTGTACATCACAGGTTAGTTTTACATCTGCCTTAATTATTTCTTCGTATTTAATGCTTTTCTTTTGCTATAATGATTCTGGCCTTTTGTGAGTTTTTCCGTTTTCTTAGAATAAGGTTTTTGCTTCTTTCCTTCACTTTAGCATGCAATGTGAATGCAACCCAATGTGATAGATCATCTATGGAATCAATAGATCTAAGTGAAACAGTAGTTAGGGAGTATGACACAAAATGTTTACAGAGAAAACCAGGTTGTTCTGAGGACTCATCATCTCTAGGTTTAAATCTCATTGCTTTTTTTCTAGCTTTAATCTGGCACCATGGGATTAATATCCACTAACAGGTGGCTTGCATTAGGGTATCTCCTGAACCTTGTTGTGTTGTTTAGTTTCATCCAGAAAGGCGAAACGTAATACATTCAACAGGTTGTGTCAACTGAGACTTCTCTATAAAATGCTTTAAAACACAGTAGGTATTATTAAGGGGTTAATTTCAAAAGCAGAATTCAAATCCTAACTGAAATACTAGTGTACATGCATCCACTTAGCAAAAACAAGCAAATAAACAAATAATCCCCCCCAAACCTAAAAAGCCACCACAAAGAAATCTGGACTTACTGCATTTCACTATCAGACTGAAAATACAGTTTGGAGTTCATTATCCTCAAAGGTGCAATTGTCAGTGCGGGATTTTGTCAAAAGCCACATAAATATCCCATAGGTGATAGAACAAGGGGGAATGGCTTTAACCTGGAAGAGGTTTTGGGTTAGATATTATGAAGAAATTCTTTACTGTGAGGGTGGTGAGACACTGGAACAGGTTGCTGAGAAATGTGGTCCATGCCCCATCTCTGGAAGTGTTCAAGGCCAGGCTGGGTGGGGCCTTGAGCAACCTGGTCAAGTAGAAGGTGTCCCTGCCCATGGCAGGGGAATTAGAACTAGATGATTTTTAAGGTCCCTTCCAACCCAAATATTTTATGATTCTATGGTTCTATAAAAAGGAATCAGTCCTCCAATTGTATGCTACGATACACCAATCTAGGAGGGGACAGACAGTAGCAAAGCAACCTAGCAACCTCTTATTACTGGTTAAGAATTTTTAACAGGATTGTCTAGGTAAGAAAATAGCACAGAAGATAACCTAGTTGGTATAAAGTAATTAGGACCAAAAAAAATTCTTGCACTAATAGACCGAGTTATTACAGATAAAATAAGTTTTCTCTGAATCTTATTTTGCCCAGATCACACTGTGAAGAATGAGATTTCACAATGTGAAGTTTTAATGATTTATTAACAAAAAAAACAATTAGGATGTCCACAATACAAAGGCACAGCACTGGGCGTGTAGCTGGTCTGGCCAGAGTTACCTCCGGGCGCTTGTGCAGCAGCCTTTATCCCCTTGGAGTGTCAATCAAGATGCCTGGATACATTTGGGTACTTTTATCCAATCATGGGTGAGGACATTCCTGGCCTGCCCCTTTGTCTGCCCATTTGGGGTGGTCTGATCTGGCCCCACCCCATGGAGCATGCTCAGTTGTGAGATTAGGTGGGATCTCCCCTTAACTGGCATCTTGATTGACATTTCTCATGGAACTTTTTGGAAATTCTTCGTTGGCCATTTTGTCCCTAGTTCCTTATCGTAGTTATTGAAAATCATTAACCAAATATGACAACAGAAAACCCCTGCCCACAGACAACCAGGACACTGCAACATTCACAAGCCATTAAACATAACAAGAGTAATTTACTAATCAAGTCATTAATGTTTCATAAACATTGTGATATTCCTAACATAGTATTAACCAATTAACTCATTAACCATGTTAATATACAAAAGTCAACTTCCTTTCTTGCCATTTATCACAATACTATGTATTTCTGCATGCTAATTTCCTTGTGTTCTTAACAGTCCTGCACCCACCTGTGATTCAAACCAAAGTATGAATATTTTCCTAAATATTTTGTGGAGTTTATAGAAGTGTTGGTAAAAACAAAAGGAGTTGGTGTGGGGCTGAGCAGAATTACAAAAATGAGTGGTTTATGTGAAATTGAACTCTATGATAGGTTAGAACTGGGTTGGCATTCTAGGAGCTAAATAGTTAAATAAACCACTAAAAGCCTTGCTTTTGACTTTTGGTAGTTAGTATTACATAATAAATTTGAAATTTTCTTTTGATTATAAAAGTAAACTATAACTCAGGAGACAAAGAAATACTCTTAATAAATTTAAACTCTTCAGCTAAAGTAATTCCCCCTCAAGAGTTCAGTCAATCCAGATACAAGCTATTTCTCATTTTTGTTTGAAAATGATGAATCCCTATCTGTATATGATGTGGCATGCTCTGAAGTGCAAACAAACAGGTTTTGTTCTAACCAGAATCCACCTTTTGCACCTCCAAAATTTACATAATTTCAATTTTATTTTAAGTTCTTTGTCAATATTTAGAGGAAGGGCAGGATAAGTCTCTTAGAAATTTATACTTTTAACACAAAACCATTTCCGGTTTGATGCATATTTCTAACATACTGTAAGGAAAGATAATATTCCTCTGGTTCTTAAATAATCCATGTACATTTCTTTTCAGACTGGAGACCTTTATTAACTGAAGTGAACACCATCATGTCCTCAGGCAACATGTATTATACATTCAATTACTATAGTTTAAGCTAAAACATCAAGATTAAGCTCTCCAAAACAGCCTAAGGGATTTAATCTCATTATATTCAGGATAAAGAATTTCACTGGGATCTGGGTCCCTTACTCCCTTAGGTGTGTTTAAAAATATTAGCCAAAATTCCCATATTATGAATATGAATTAAAAATTACCTTAATGGATCTAAGTTTGTTGTTTATGTGGGTTCTAGGTCAAATCTGATAAATTACAACTTGAATTACCTTTTTTTCTTTTAATGTCAGCTAAGTATTCAATTGGCCTTTTTTACCACCACTAGGACACTTTGAACATCCAACAGGATTAAATAAAATGGAGCTTCAACTTCACCTCAGATACTTTTACCATTTACTGACACTCAAATTCACTAGAATATAGTTAGAAGAATTGTTTTATCTTGATTTGAATTTAATAGAGGTGTTCTGTTTAAAATGAAATTGATATTTTAAATGTTAAATCTGTTAAAGTCCCTGGAAAGATGATCATGTCTAAAAATCAGGTATTCTAGTAAATGTGTGAATGTAGAATAAAGCATCATTCCTTAGTTTTTTGTTAATGGCACTGAGCAATGTAGTTAGAAAAGTTTTTAATATATATTTTTAGTGGGTAGACATGATAATATGGTCTGTATTTTAAAAAGGCTCCCATGCTGTCACTTGTTTATTGTTTCTTATACAAAGGTGAATGGAGACTAACTTCTGATGTGAGCAACAGAAAAGGATGAAACCAGTCTGCAGCCCCTGTCCCTGTGGAAGTGAAGGGTGAACCCAGAAGGGTTGAGCAGTGAACAAACTCATCCCATTTCTGTCATCTGAGCCTCCATTTAGGTCTCTTATGGTAATGGCATTTGCTAAGTCTTCTAGTTTTCCATTCTTTTAGTATCTATAATTTTTCTCCACCACATCATTAAAAATACTTCTCTTGTAAGAAGAAGCTGCTCTGTGGTGGACAATTCCTAAACCATATAGACATACAAATTTGAAGACCTTTTACTTTTATTAGAAGATACATTCTGATCCAAGACAGGTACATGCACCAAAAAATTAAAATGCTGAGGAATACAATTTAACTAAATACTTGATAAAATTTTACTTGTGTAAGAACATCTAAGCAATGGTAAATATTGACATTACTGCAGAATGGAAGACAGATATTAGCTAGTAGATGTAGTTCAGGAATAATCAGTTAGGGTGTATCTTGTCGCAAAGATAAAATTTAGGTCACCAGTAACACTGTCATTATATCTAATTTTTTTCCACCGCTGCAATCAGTCTTGAAGATGTTCATACATAAATAAGCATAGAAACCTGAAATTTCAGATACATCAGAAAATCCTCTTCTGATCTGACAGACTGAAGCATATCACAAGTAAATGTAATTTGTCACCAAAGGCTCAGATACTGAAGTACGGTTTACTGATATTGAAAATTTATGTAGCTTATATTTTTAAAGGTAATTATCAGAAAATTATACTTCATTTAGTCTGTAACCTGAATAAAAGCTTTCGGAGGCATTTCATATCACAGTATATGCTTTTACAGCAAGAGAATTGAGTGCAACTAACCTAACCTGTCCCAAATGGTAATAAGTTTTCCAGTTCCTATGAATAAAAAATGTGATGATGTTTTAATAAATGTTATTATCTCTCTGATTTACAAGCTGTTTAATGTTTGCTAAGGTCTAACTCAAATGTTTATATTCTTATATTCACTTCTTTAAGTGAAGCAGTGCAGTTTATTCCAAATATAGGACATTGGTAGCTATCCAGAAAAATAATTAAAAAAAATAATAAAATTCAGCTTGATCAGACATGTTAAACAAGGTGCTCCACCATTTTTTTTTCTTTCTTTCTAAACTAGAGAGATTTGAAAGTAATGCTGTTGATATGTCACTTGGGACTTTATCCTGGACAACCTTTCCCCGTATTTTCTTATCTAGAATGAAACAATTGTGGTTTGTTTTAAATGTAATCACAATTTTTTATGAGAACAGTGATAAGACTGTAGCTTTTATCCTCATGAAATGACAATCTTCACACAATTAAATTTCTGTTTTAGTAATCCATCACACTGTTAGCAGAGAACAATTAGAACACTTCATGGTGTTCATCAGGGAGTATTACAGTTCAGCACAAATGCCAAAAAGGCCAGTTACCCATATGTCTCCATTTCTGGGAAGACATTCACTGTGCTCACAGTCCAACACATTATATTAAAAGTTAAAGGTCACATTGTAGTTGAAATCCACTGCTTTGTGGTTTGTGAAGCATCAGAAGCTTTGCTCAGCTTCGCTTTTGTTACACAGACAGAGGTGTAGTGGTTTCCCTCCATTTTAGGTTGTAGAAAAAGTGACGTGAACATGATTATCTTTAAGCACTTTTAGCATCTTAACATGTAGCACATTTTCCAGGTACTGCAGTCTTACAATTACCTCACTTTTTTCCCCCTCAGTTTTATAACAGTAAATCCAACTCTGCTTCCCATAAATGTGCAGGTGAAAGAGGTCCCTTCTGTTTATTGCCTTTCTGAGTAGAGCTGGTAATCCTCATGAATAGATGTAATTTTTGTTATTAATCTATACCAGTCACCTGCTACACTTCTGAAGATTCTTCCATAAATCTAAACATTTGCAGTCCTTCAACTTACCTCTTTTCTTCTTTCTTACCATTTCTAAGTCCCTTTTTATTTAAGTAGCTTTATTAACAGTCACTTATAAAAGGAGCTTATTACAGGTGCAAGTCAGAATCAGCTCTCCCCCTGAATCCAGACATCCTTGCACAAGGACCAGTGCAAGCAGGGACACATCCAGGTAAGATACATTCTCAGTGTGCACCTGGGATGCAGAGGCTTGAGTTACATTATAAAGTCCACACACCTGCTGTGTAAGTTCAGCTACCAAGAAGTTGAATGTGGAGTTTATGAGGACAGCAAGTGTTCAATATTATTGTTTTTGAAAGAAATGTCTTTTGTGCTATGAGAAAGAGAACACAGAATGGCTAAAGTCAGGTTATGCAGGACTTTTCTGAAAAGTTTGGATCTTGTGGTTCTTTGAGGAAACAGTCACAGTGCCTTTTACCTTGTCCAGAGAAATTATTAATAAGGCAAAGAAAGAACTTGAATGGAATCAGAAAATATTTGGTAGGTGAGAAGCCACTAATGGAAAATGGTGAAGACAAGGGCATATTTTCAGCATTATCTCTGTACACTATTTCCATATTTCCTAAAAAATAACACACCATTTTTGGAAAGAAGCATTTTTCTCCATGGGAGTTATGTCTACTAAAATCTGCTGAGATATATAATTTGTCTTATGAAAAATGTGAGACAAATCTGTGTGATACCACATGCTTTTACACTAAAGTTCAGTTGCTAAAATGCTTTTCCAAACATAAAAGAGTGAAGCACAACCCACATCTTTTCTGGACATCTCCTGTGGATCTCTTTTCTCTCTATGTAATTGTTGAATAGAATAGATGAACACTTATGATTATGGAATACAATAAGGGTGGCCATGTTCTTGTAGAAGTTTTCAGCTTTTCATGAGAAAATTAAATATTCATTGAAGCAGAAAGAAAATAAGAATTACTTTATTGCCTTCTGGTTAGAGAAGAATAATAAAAATTGCACTCTAGTCCTTTGCTCCAATAATACCTTAATATGAAATTCTTTAATATGAAACCCATAAGCATTCATTGGAAAAGGAATTGTAGCTCAGATCTCTCCTTCCACGAGAAAGCTAGAGTAATTCTCATTACATCAGTGTATTTCCAATCCAATGCATATTTAATTATATATACATACTTAAAATTTCAACAAATTGGGATTAGAAAGCCAGTTCCCCATCTTCAAAATACTTTGTAGATTGTTGGTTAGATTGTTGCATTAGATATTCATATGATTCATGCAGAAAAAAATATTTGAGCTGGTTTCCTCACTTCCTGGGCATTGAAATCCTTCATTAAGCTATAGCTTAACAAACCTTTTTGCTCAGGATTTTTCTTTCTCATCCAGCAGCTGTTTCAATGTATTTGCAAAGAAAGGTATCATGAAATCCATCTGAATACAAGAACTAGTTTATAGTTGTCTCTGAAATATGTAGCTCTAGATTTACACAATCCATGTAAACAAGCAGCTGCACTTTACAAATGTGAATGAAAATTATACTAAGCCCACAAGCTAGTCAGGCTGCCATCAAATAATAGCATAAAGTGTATAAACTTAGATTCTTCTTGGATTATCTTACTTTTTCTTCCTTTTTTCAGCCTTTCCTGCCCACTCCCCACCTAAATTGTTGTTTCAAAATTATTCTCTGCTAAGTTTCAAATGATGCAGGTCTTAATTAATAGATACACCTGAAGGATTGAGGTCTAGGTTTAGGGAGTTGTTAAATGTTTATCTACATTGACTTCTAAAGTTCACATTGATAAGATACATAATTAAAAGGGAAGAATATTCATTCCTTCATTATATGGAGTACATTTCAGTGAGTTCCTTAAGCATTCATCTTTTTTAACACTACGTAGCTTGCTCCATTTTCTTTAATCAGGCTATGCTTTTACTTGAAGTTAGACAAGAAATTAGGTATTTGGCTGTATCAGGACCTTAAATCTTAAAAGAAATTTAGTATTATTGCTATTGGTTAAGCAGTTGATTGATACCAAAAGAGCATTAACTATTTTTTTTATGCTGCTGGTGGTGCAGTTTATGCAGATAATTAAAGAAGAGGTTCAATTTTCATTTTCATTATACGCTTAAGTATCTTCTCAATCCAGATTAGATTTAATAGAGCTATTTGCATGCACATTTGATTGATTTGAAGTTTTGGCATGCAAACAAATTGATATTGTTAAAGTTATTGACTGACTTACCCTGTATTTCCTTATTTTATTGACCTATTGAAATATTGTCAGCACCATAAAAATCTTTTAGCTAAGTGCTAAACTTGAATCAATATTCACAGAATGACTAAACAATACTGATCTTAAGGGACATTCATGAGTTTAGGAATTAGTAGTATAATTTTTTTAATTACTAATGACTGAAGGTTAAATCAAACAACTAAATATTACCTAAACTGATGTAAGATCAAACCAAAATTAAAAAAAAATATTTTGTGTTTGAATTTAACAAATGAAACCATTTTATAACAACAGTTTACAATTCATTAAAAATAATTAAGCAAAACTCAGTGAGAGTAGTTAAAAATCTACAAGTTCATGCAGCAAGTTCATGGTACAAAAAGTAATGTGGACATCTGTATATCTCAGCTGCACAAAAAAAAAAAAATTTGGCACTTTATATTTTGTGATATATGCTAGAGGACAATTTCAGATTCCTTTGTTTTAATAGGGTAAAATGGTGATGATGAAAAGAAAGGCTTGGGTGAAACCTGGGTAGCAGGATTTACAATTTTATCCAAGGAATTCAAATATTCAGTACTTACTAGTCTCTCTGACTAACACAATGAATATTGTGGTAGTATTTTGGAAAGATTATTGCTGATTAAAAATTGTTGAAGTTACTGAGTGGCATCAGGGTGACAAATGTGAGATAGTTACTCTCCTATTTCAGGAAACTGAAATAAAGTGCTTAGGGTAATAGAGACATATATCACTAAGGTAATGCTGTACACTTTCCAAACTGATCTGTACAATACCCTGAAGGAGATCCATCTACTTTTCATACTGTAAAAGCTACATTTATTTCAAGATCAGAAGGCTGTAAACTGTGGGGTGAAGTTTCTTTGAACTATTTTCCCTAACAGTCTTTCCAGTGAAATTAATTAAATAAATAATTCCTTTGAGCAAATACTGTAAGATGTAGATGTGAGGGTATCGCGGTTGAATACCTCAATGTTATATGTCCTCATCAGTGTGTTTAAGCAAATTACCATCAAAATTTCAATGACAAATGGCAAAACTTTTATTATTTCATTTAATTTGCTTCATTTCCAAAAACATTTTAAAGCTAGGAATTTAGGAAAATATGTAATTTTTTGTCATTGGGCTCAATGAATGCAGACTTTCATGTAAAAATCTGAAAAATAATTCTGAGAATTAAAAGAAGTCTTCCTTATATCTAGTGAAAATTGACCCTGCTAAAAAGTTTATCATCATTCTTCTTATAGGCTTCCTGTAAATACTGAAAGACTGCAATGATGTTGCCCCAGAACCTTCTCTTTTTCAGACTGAGCAACCCCAACTCTCCCAGCCTGTCTTCACAGACCAAATGTTCCATCCCTCTGATCATTTTTGTGCCTCTCTTCTGGATCTGCTCCAATAGATCCATTTATTCCTTTTGCTGAGGACCCCACTGCCAGATGCAGTATCCTTGTCGCAGTCTCACCAGTGTGGAGTAGAGGGGCAGAATCAGCTGTCTCGACCTATTGGCCACTCTTGATGCAGCCCAGGATATAGCTGACTTTCTGTGCTGCAAGCACACTTTCAGGTTGTGTCCAATTTTACATCCATCAGTAGCCTCAATTCCTTCTCATCAGGGTTGCTCTCAATCCCTTCATTCCCCAGACTGTATTTATACCAGGGATGGCCCCCATCAAGATGCAGAACCTTGTACTTGGCCTTGTTGTACCTCCTGAAATTCACACGGGCCCACATCTCAAGCTTGTCCAGGTCCCTCTGGGTGGTATCCCATTCCTTACATGTGTCAGCTGCACCACTGAGCTTGCTGTCATCTGCAAACTCCCTGATGGTGGACTTGATCCCTCTATGTTTTTGATGAAGATATTAAACAGTACTGGTCCCAACAAAGACTCCTGAGGGACCTGAGCATCATTTATCACTGATCACCATCTGGACATTGAGGTTTGACCACTACTATCTGGGTATGAACATCCAGCCAATTCCTCATCCACCAAACAGTCCATTCATCTAATCTGTATCTTACCAGTTTAGAGAAAAAGGATGTTTTGGAGGACCATATCAAAGGCCTTACAGAAGTCCAGATAAATTACAGCTGTAGGCCTTCCCTTGTCCACTGATGCAGTCAGTTTGTCATAGAAGGCCACTAGGTGGGTTAGACAGGACTTGCCTGTGGTTAAGCCATTCTGGCTCTTTTAAATCATCTCCCTTTCCTCCCTTTGCTTTAGCCTAGCTTCTGGAAGGATCTGTTGCATGATCTTTCCAGGCACAGTGATGAGGCTGACAGTTGAGTAGTTCCCAGGGTCCTCCTTTTTGCTCATTTTAAAAATGGGTGAGATGTTTCCCTTTTTCAACTTACCTGGGATATCACCTGCCTGCCGTGACTTTTTCATTATCATGGAGAGTGGCTTGCCAACTACATCATCCAGTTCCCTCAGGACTCTAGGATGCATCTTGTCAGGTTGCATAAACGAATATATAAGTAAATATGTTCAGATTTTCCTCAGGTGGTCACAAACCTGATCTTCTCTTACAGTGGAAGGGCATTTACTCTCCCATTCCCTGCCTTGAGGTCCATCCAAGAAAGAGGCGCAGGAAGAGAGGTTGCCAGTGAAGACTGAGGCAAAAAGTTATTGAGTACTTCAGCCTTCTCCTCATCTATTGTTAGCAGCTTGATAGTTGTGTTCATCAGAATGCACTTTGTCTGACCTTTGTTTTCTGTTTTCTGTAGAAGCCTTTCTTTGTATTCCTTGCCAAGTTCAGCTCCAGCTGTGCTTTGGCTTTCCTGACCCCATCCCTACACAAGCAATCAGCATGTTATACTCTTCCCAGGATACCTGTCTCTGCTTTTGCTTCCTTTTCCTTCTTGCCTTTTAGTTAGACCAGCAAGCCTTCACTCAGCCATACCAGTCTCTTGCTTTCCTTTCTCAATTTCTTGTACATGAGCATCAAGAACTCTTGCACTCTATAATAAACACCGTTATGGTTATGCCAGCTATTTTTTCCTCCCTTGTCCCTGAGGGCAGTTTCCCAGAGGGTCCTGCTGACTGACTCCTTGAACAGCTGGAATTATACTTTTGTAAAATTTAGGATCTTTACTCTTCAGCTGATCCATAAGTCTCAGGAATGAAAATTCCAACAGTGCATGGCTACTGCTGCTCAGGCTGCCTCTAGTCTTGATGGTACTGATTCACTCACTTATGCTGGTGACCATCAGGTCCAGTATTGCCTCCCCTCTGGCAGGGCTGTCTATTATCTGGCATAAGAAGTTATCCTCAATGAACTTCAGGAATCTCCTCTATTGCCTACAGCTTGCTACTTTCCCAGCAGATGCTGGGGTGTTTGAAGTCCCCCAGGCAGACAAGAGCCAATGAGTGCGATGCCTCCTGTAGCAACCCCTCCACCTCTCTTTCCTTTCCTGTCCCTTCTGAACAGACTATTTTTTCCAATGTGCCATCCTGCAACTGGAAGGATAGAGGGAAAAAAATAACCTGTGCTCTAGATTCCCTTACCAGCCATCCCAAGGCCCTGAAGTCTCTTTTGATCATCCTTTGACTACAGATTGTATCTTCACCATCCACATGGAATAACAGTAATGGATAGGAATCAAAAGGCTGTACCAGTCTGGGAAGTTTGCTAGTAATGTCAATAACCTGGGCCCTGGAACGTCATTAGGCTTCCCTAAGAATATTGGAATATTGGACCCTCTGTTCCCTTCTGAAGGGAGTCATCTTCATGGAGGTGGTTTTGATACTGGGCATATCCTGGCAACACCTCTGGTGTGGATGGACAGTTATCCATATCATCCATTGATGGGCCTTCCACATCCAAAGCCTCATACTTGTTGTACAAAGGCACCTGGGAAGGTGAGGAGGTTCTACTAAAAGTCTGTCAGATGTGCCATTTATAACAAAGTGTGTAACTAGGCAGAAATCCTGACCTACCAGTCTAGGACTCATGAAGAAGGATGGATAATGGATACATCATAAAGAAAAGCACAGTTTCTTTTGTAATAATTGCTTGAGGAAAAGTAAAATTGAATGTTTTTTCTGGAGGAAATAAAATAGAAAATGAAGTAGGTTGAAGATATGCCTTCAAATTTTAATAAAAACAACAGAACATTACCTTGTGTTTGATATGAATGTTATTCTGCATGATTTCCCATACTTTTATATAACTCTATTGATCTTGATTAAAAAAAAAAAAAAGCATAAAGAAGAAAAGTTATTATAAGCTAAATTCATAAGGTTTACTTGTAATTTCTTCATTTGTCCCTCACTGTTCTTTTCTGCTGTATGAAATGGTTGCTCTACACATAGTCCAGGATGTGGACCTGTACTTTTAACGCATGTTCAGTAGAAATAAATTGCACATCAAATGTCAGTCTTTAACAAGCCACATAAATCAGGCCATAGCTTCTATCAAGATAAGAGCAATGAGTTACTGTGAATTCAGTAGCTCTGAATTTGTGAGAAGAATCTAATAAAATAGGTATTTTAATGTATTTCTTTGCATTATAGTAGATGTCTTTGATTGTAAGGGCTGCTAATCTATTTATATGTAGATTTTGTTGATTGACTAATGTGCCTTCAAGACAACTTTTTCTAGAAGAAAATAATATTTACTTATGAACAATCACATTTTGATTTTAATTGTCTTTAAAACACTTTATGGTGTAATGCAGGAATATATCATAAGAACTGAATTGTTTATCAAGTTACAGGTCATCTGTGGTGGCTGGATAAAAAGCATATAGGTATAATCCTTCTTTCAAGCTTTTTTCCCTGTGTTTTTGCAATTCCATTGTGATAAATAAAAGAGAAACCACACACTAAATGTGATGAGGTTTTGTTATTATTTTCTTCCTACTAATATTCAAGATAAAATTTTAAAGATGTTCTTGAAAAAGTGAAAAAATTCTGCAATGCTCATTAAGAAGCAGAGAAAAAACAACTCTCTAATACTAATTAAATAGAATAATGAAACAATTTTTCCATACTTATATTTCTTTTGGTGTTTAATTTGCAGAAACGTATCACATAGCAATTTTTCCAAAAGCATACACATGCCTTTGAAAGTTGAAAGTCAGATGATCAGTGTATATATATATATACACATCCCCCAATCCAGTGGTATTCCTTTAAATGCAGCTCTAAGAGTTTATATCTATCAGAAGATTTTCCCAGAATTTTCCTGTCTCAGAGAAAGTGTCTTGTGGGGATATTCAGTCAGGGAAAAAAAAAATTACTTTGACTTATTGGGTCAATTACAATCAACAGGTCCATCCTGAAGATGTACAATCTCTAAGGCAAAATTTTTAGAAAGACATTTGTTGAAGACATTTGAATTTACAATTCATTAGGGACATATATAATCAGCTCACAAATTATATAAGAAGAAAAAAAGATTTAATCATCTAGCATATAATCTTCTAGAAATTATTCCTTACTCTATATAATCATCTAAGATTTTCTTTAAAATTGTTTTTTGTTTAATCATTTTCACATAATTGCTAGTCCCATGATGGTACACACTGTATTGATTTTTTAGTGGTTTTAAAATACTTGAGGTATATACTTTGCCTGTTATATTTTATCATCAACATATTTTTAATCTAAATAAAGAAGCCGATCCTCTTTATTATTGATAGGTTCTATTAAAATACATGCATTTATTAATACCCAGTTTTCGTACACGCTGGATGCACTTGAGTGTTGCATGTTATTTTTCATCCAAAACCTGAATCATAGGTATATATTTTAACCCCGAGCCATTTACTGGATTGTAAAACAAGTCTCAGTCTAAACATTAAATACATCACATTTTCAACAACAACAAATTGATAAAGAATCAGGGAAATAACTTTGGCTATAATCAGAGATCTTTCACAGTAAATGACAAATCAGAGCACAAAAGTTTGTGTCAGCCAGTTATTGAGTAGACATCTGGTGCAAAATATTTATATAACAGTATCTAAAGACCTCATGTCATCAAATTTCACCAGGCCAAATAGGTTGATGCTGAAAAAATGATGCTCATACTCGATGGATTAACACAAGTGTTGTTCAAAAAGCAGCAAATTATTTTAAAATTTAATTTTATAATGAGCTAGTGATTTTTAGGCTGACATTTCCACTTTCAGATCTACATTTGGATTTTTTTTTCTTCCAGGTTATGTCATCAAAATTGCATTTCTCAACAACTATGTGATTTTTCTTTTAATAAGAAGAAGGATTATTGAGGTGAGTTCATCTTGGTGAAGAAGAGAATATACTCTAAAAAGGTAACAAATTGGCTGCACAAGATTGGTTCCCTGTGTAATATCTCTGGAAATGTTTACTGACCTAACTTACCTGCTGCAGAACAGAGGTAGAGAATAGGTTCAAAATAGAGAAAAGGTTCAAAAACTATTTATATTGTCTGAGTCATCTAGAAAGCTTAATTAAAGGAAATCCATCAAGCCCACTTTATTCTTCAAAAGGTGATTAAACATGCTTTTGACTCAGATAATTATGCTACATAGACCTTTTAACTGTTTAAGGCCCTTTCCAAAATGAATTATACCAAAGATACAGTATGTTTTGGGGGGAAAAAAAAAAATAAAAAAAAAATAGTGTGTTTCTAAATAAATGTGGATTTTTTTTCTCCAGCATTCAGGAGGCTGCAATCCACAATGCTCTTCTTTAGATGCCATTTTATGTATCAGTGTATTCCAGTCTGCTTTTTATATGCATTTACCTCATACTCATGCTGAAGAGTTCTAATAAGTAAGACTTCAAAAGCCTGTTCACAAAAAGAGATGACACAAAACCTGAGATTATGAACCCATTTCAGACTCTACTGAAGTCAATGAAAACCATCTTAGTGACCACAGCAGACTTTGAATCACTTCCTAATGCAGTTGTGATGTACTATCTAGGAAGCATAAAATTTTAAACTTAAAACAAAAAGGGCATGGAACATTAAACATCAGGGTGACTTATGTCTGCCAAAAAAAGCCAAGGTGCCGTCTGAAAGTATCTTATTTGACATGTTTGCTGACTTGTATTTAAACAGTCTGGGAGAGCCTCTGTAAGTCAATAAAGGAAGGAAAATAACTGAGCTCCTGGTACAAAGTATGTAATGAAAATGAGACTTTAACTACCAGACAGTCAAGGTCTGATCCAATTCTCATCAAAATCAATATGGAATGTAACTGTTATCTAATAATTTCCTTTGTTGAATGATGAGGTCTGCAGAGCTACAACAATAAAGTTTTGTTAATGATGTTGGAGACGAGACTGTCAGTAAATGTCTGTGAATTTGGGCGCCATGGTCTGCAGCAATAGCTGACACACATTCAGAAATCCTTAGACAAACTTACAGGAATCAAAAAATAATTGGGTAAATAGAACATTTATGCTTCACGGGAATCAATTTGATGAAAACAAAACATTAAATGCCGATTTTTTATTTTTTTTTTATGGTGTGCTTATTAATCCCAGTTTGTCATAAGCATGCTCTCTGGGCCAACAGAAAAAATAGTTGAAGACAGACAGTTTTTTCCACTGAAATTTGTTTTGGGATCACAGATTACTGTTACTAGATGAATGTCATCTGAATAAGAAAGATGATACTGCAATATGGCCAGGTGAAAAGAAACAACTTTCAAAAACACTGAGATCCTGCAGTGAAAAGTCTTGTCTACAATATAAAGTAATGATTTGTTGTAACTAGATGTTAATTTATTAGAAATAAGAGAAAATATGAATCTACATGGCTGTCTAACTCATAGATGGCTGTCTAACTCATAGATATCTCCAAATGTGGCTCAAGAGACTCCTCTTCATGAAACCTCTACAAATCTAAATTTACAAACCCTTGAGTATGGAGGTGAGAAAATATTTCTCAATATAAAAAAGTTTCTGAATCTTTTTTATGTTCTCTTACTTGTAGAACAGTGCTCTGACCTACTCAAGATCTCTCATAGCATATGATAAAACTAAAATATCTCCTCATCTGAACTAAGCACTGTAGTTTTTTTGAGATATATCATCTGAGACTCAGTTTTGTTTACTTTTTATTTATGCTGAAAAGTTAAGTATACAGAGAGAAAAACAAATTACTTCCCATCTGTGNGGGAAGGAGGAAGGGAGGAGAGAGGGAGATACGAAAATACTATTATGAACTGAGGGACAGGGGGAGCTTGACCCCTCTCTGGGGCAAGCTACCTTCGACTCTACCCCAGGGGGGTTTTATTCTCTAGGTCTCCACCAATTCCTCAGGGGGGAAGAAACTCTCTGGGCTTGAACCACCGCTACACCCATCCTCTTCAAAGTTCAGCATTAATTTTATTTTGAAGATAAAGCTATTTCCAGGTACCAACTTTTAGGACAGCATTCAGGTACTTCACCTAATCAGATCTATGCTAAAGATGGGAAAAATAATTTTGGTTACCTTTTTTGCAAGAAGCTTTTTTAAAAAATTTATTTTTTAACAAAAACTGGAATATTGAGTGTAGCTCTCATTCTATAAAATCTAGTTTTGTGTGAAAAACAAGCTAATTTTCTTCCCACTGTATGAAAAGCAAATTCGTTTTATTTTCTTAATCACTAGGTAGCCATATTCTTGTGCTTGTTTCTCTTTACTGGGGTTTCTCTACTTAATTGCCTACAAAAATAGATAAATAATCAGAGTAACATAAAAATCTTTATTTAGTCAAAGTTAGCCAATTTGAGTAATTTGGTATACTTGTGTTTGGATATGATTCTCAATATTGTTTCAATCCTGTGTGGGCACCTCATCTTTTCAGGCTTGTATCAGTGATGACAGGCTTCCTGAGTGAAAAGCCTAATCTTGAATCCAGTATAATTCTTCCACTACTTGAATGATCTAACAATTTTCCTGCAGCGATGAAATTTAACTGAAGCTGAGAAAGAGGAAGAAGTACGTTTTAGAAAAGCAGAAACCACTGGTTTCAGAACAAAAAAAAAAGCATGTGAGTAAGTACTAAAACATACTTCAATATTTCTGCAGAGCTTTTTCCTGTAGTCAGAAATTGCATAGAGGATTGTGTTTTCACCCCAGGACTAGTTATCTACCAATAAATTGTCAGCTTTGTTATACAGGATCTCTATTAAATGGATCATGTATGCTATGGTGTTGACTTTGTATCACATTGAAGTAAAGAGATTGGGAAAAAAAAATGTGGGTCACATTTGGCAGATGCTGCCTGCATTTTCATGAATTTTAATGGCAGTGTTGCAAAACAAAATGGCAAGGGCCCATTAAGCTTTCAAAATAAAATAAAATAAAATAAAATAAAATAAAATAAAATAAAATAAAATAAAATAAAATAAAATAAAATAAAATAAAATAAAGAACAACAAAACAAACCACCACCAATAAAGTGTCTTTTTGGACAAAAGTGAATTACAAACACCTTTCAAAGTCTTGAGGTCACACAGACCCCTTTCCAATGGCACTTCTCAAGTTTTTTTTTAAGCATTTATCCTGAATTTGATTTTTTTTTTTTAATTGGTCTTTTAAGTATTTGAGGTCAACTACTCATCTGTCTTTTATTTTTATAGTTTGAAGGGATCATATCTGCAAAACTGTCACACGTTTGAATTGCATATGTAAGCACGTGAAAGCTCTCAAGGTGCTAGATGACAGTTACTGAATATTTATTTGTCTTAGATTGTCCCTCTCCTTGCTTCAGTAGTCTTCATGTTTATAGAAGAGAGATAAGAAAATATATCTGCCTGGATTGGGTCACCAGTGATGAGTCTGTGGGGTTTGTGTGTGAGTGCACTTCCGTTGACACACCTGCTCGGGATGGTGCATACACTCAGTGGGCATGGTGGGGTGACCCTGGCTGGATGCCAGGTGCCCACCAAAGCTGCTCTTATCACCCTCCTCCACAGCTGGACAGGGGAGGGAAAATGTAACAAAAGGTCCATTGGTTGGGATGAGGGCAGGGAGGGATCACTCATCTATTACTGTCATGGGAAAAACAGACTTAACTTGGGGAAATTAGATTAATTCCTTACCAGTCAAAATCAGACCAGGATAATGAGAAGTAAAATAAATCACAACACCTTCATCCCACTTCTCCCTTTTTCGTCACCTGAAATTTATTCCTGATTCTCTACCTCCTCCAACTGTGTGGTGCATGAAGAGAGGGCGCAGGGGTTATGGTTCAGTTCATCACAGGTTGCTTCCTCCTCAAGGAGAGGAGTCCTTCACCTGCTTCAGCATGGGGTCCATCTCACGGAAGACAGTCCTCCACAAACTTCTCCAATGTGAGTCCTTCCCACAGGCTACTGTTCTTCAGGAACAGCTCCGTTGTGTGTCTCTTTCCATGGGGTACAGTCCTCCAGGAACAGGCAGCTCCAGAACTGGTCCTCATAGGGGTCAAAAGTCCTACCAGGAAATCTGCTCCAGTATGGTCTTCTCTCTTCATGGTTCTGCAAGTCCTGCCAAGAGCCTTCTCCAGGTTTCCCACAGCTGTTTTTTTATGGCATCCACCTGCTCCAGAGTGGGGCTCCTCCATGGGCTGTATATGGATCTCTCCACTGCCATTGACCTCCATGGGCTGCAGGGGCACAGCTGTTTCACCATGGTCTGCACCACGGGCTGCAGGAGAATCTCAGCTCCAGTGCCTGGAGCACCTCCTGCCCCTCCTTCTGCACTGACCTTGGTGCTTGCAGAGTTATTCTGCTCACATGTTCTCACTCCTGTCTTCTCTGGCTGCAATTGCATCTGTGCAATAACTTTTTCCTTCTTGAATATGTTATCCTGGAAACTTTACTATCATCACTGTTTGGATCAGCCTTGGACAGCAAAAGACCAATGCCAGCTGGCATCGGCTCTCTTGGAGATGGAGGAAGCTTCTACCAGATTCTCAAAGATGCCATCCCTGTGGCCTCCCACCCTCGCTACCAAAGCCTGGCCACACAAACCCAATACAGTGGGAAATTTTAGTTCTGCAATGTAAAATCTGTCCTTTTGAGAAACAGCAAGTCCCTTAGCTAAGAGATGGGCATATTATTGTTACCTTACATTACAGATATTAAAATAAGCATTTTCTGGTATACACTTTGTATCAAGGAGCACTTGCAGAATGAAAGCTGGACAAAAGGAGGAGTGTATAGTAGACAGAAAAATTTAATGAGGTATGAAACTCCTTATTGCCTTTGCCTCTTCAAACTGGGCTAACAGTCCCTCCGCTCCTCTTGCTCACTGTTAAGCAGTATGTGGATTAGTGAGGTATTGTCACAGATATTGAATACAATAACATGGCTAAAGATTCATAATTGCAGCAGTTGTCTTCAGTGGAAGCTGGGAGCAGTAATAATGTCTTTCCAGGCTTGATTTTTTCTGACTCACTGAGAGTTAACTAGCAGCAGCAAAATTTCAAAGTAGGTGAGAGGGAAGTCTACTGGTCTAGAAATATGGCCTAATGGTTATAACATACTTTTGAAAGTGCAGAGAAGAGAGTTCCAGTTTTCCTTGGTTGTTGTCCTCATTTTCTAAAAGGGCAGGAGATGCAAGGGAGAAGAGAGACATAAAAAGTGTTTGAAAAGAATTACATATTTCATAATTGCTAGCAGCTAGGGGACATGGTATTTGGCTTGCTAGTGCTCTCAAGATTGGCAAGATGCTCTAGCTATCAGAATCATACTTAAGAAACTTAAAAATATTCCTCTCTGATTGAAAACATTGTCAAGAATTATAGGCCTTAGTCATACATCCCCGCCAAAACAACTCTTGTTGACAGATTCTTTTTGCCTGCGTAGAGATGACAGCATCTTGCTTAAAATCCCAGTAAATGTGTGATTTTTTTTAACCATATTCCTAAGTGTCAAGACATTCATTAATGTCTTAAAATCCCATTCTACAGAGAAAAGGTTAAACTTTTAGGAGAAACAAATCAACAGTATAACTGTTCTCAAACTAGTCTTTCTGCATTATGCCTGATAAAGCATATTGCTCAGCACTATATCTTGAAAAGTATTGCACATTTGTCTTTAAGGTGTTTAAAAACATCAGCTTACTTCCCTCTTCTTATCCTGTCCTTTTTTGTACTTTTCCAAATATCTTTGCAATTTTCTTTGCTGTCTCAGTGCACACCAATGCAACATCAATTTGATGTTATTATCAAAGTCTTGGAAATAAAAGCTGCGGCAAGGTTCTCACTGGAGATTTGATCTTTGACAAATAAGCTTGTGTCAGTGTATCTAAAAAAACCCTGAGTCCATACCTCTGTTTTCCTGCCAATAGGGTCTTGGCAGGGATGCAATTAAAAAGAGAAAATCAATCTGTTCTTTGCTGTCTTATTTCTGAAGAATGGCATTGAGTTGCCAGGGTGTGAAGATGTGGGATTGTAAATACAGAGACATCCTCATGAATTCCACTTTCCTCACTGGTCTCTAAATGAGTCTGATTTATCAAAGCATTAGAATGAGATGGAGGAAAGGCTGAGATAAAGGGCAGTGGACTTTTTTAGCTGACTTCTGACAATTCAAAGGATTCTGTGCATTGTTTCAAAATTAGACCATAAAAAACCCACCCAAAATTACTCCCTTCAAGGATCATTTATGTTTTTGATTTTCAGAAGGGCTGAACATCTATCACTAGGTAGAAATCCTTAGGAGTTACAGAATCTGTGACAATCACTTTTTTTTTTTTTTTTTTAGAATTATTATTTTACGTCTAAATGTGAGTTTTGGAGCACAAATGTCAAAAAATGTTGGTTTGAAATTGATTTTGAAGCTCATGGATTAGCTCAATTGTGAGATTCCCAAATCTATGAAATACTGTTGTTCCCAGAACAGCAAACATTCCCACATCTGTATCATATAACTTTTACCTTTTTGGTTTTCCTTCTGATGTCACTGATACTCCTTGCCTTTGGAAACTTCAACAAATGTTCACATTTCTGTAGAACTATGACTTTTGATTGCGTAAGAGTCAGTTCCATATTCATCTACAAGTTTCAGTGCAGAAAACCAAAACCATGAACAAGATGTACTAAATATGCAGGTGAATTTCCTAGTGGACATATTTTGATTTAAAAATTGCCTTTTTCCAGTTTCTTAAAAAACCCAAACACTCATGACTCTGTTTTTAGCATCAGCAGATAACAATCTATAACTCACTCTTGGGGCTGCTGTTTCCCTGAATGTCTCTGGGTTCACAATCAAGATTTTACAGGCTGGTCCATGTGAGGGACTGAAATATTAATGGTTAACATTCCAGACAATTGGCCATTGACAAAAGCAGCAGGTGTTTTGCTGAGGCCAGGTTTGCAACCCACAACCCAATAAGAGAGTTTTGGGTGCATGGTGGCAAAAGCTCTGGTCTCCATAAGAACAGCCCAGGTGTGGAAGCCATGTGCATCCACCACCAGAGGATCACCAGGACAAACCCATCTTTGTTTAGCAATAGGCAGGTTTTTGAGCTGGATAATGGAAAAAGCTGGCAAGAAGCAGATCTTGCGAGGTGAAATAATGTTTTTTATCATGCCAATGCCCTTTCTTCTGTTAAGGCTCACGCCTCTTTCTCTTCCCCCAGGAGGTATTGGGATGTTCACCTGTAAACCTGAGGGTATTCATCTCTTCTGATAAGGCATAACTGGCTTAACTACACAGGTCTGAGAAACAGCTGTCTTATCTTAGAAAGGGTTATATACACCATCAAAGACCCTGAAAGTGCCCCCAGACACATATCTGGGGCCTTCCACCAAAAGACTCTGCAGGATCAAGTGTCACACCACTGAAAAACTCTCCTCCCAGGGGAGGTACCTGGGCTTTCCCACCTGAATCTGAATGTATATTAATCTATCAAACCTTTTATTTGTGGTTTCCCCCACGCCCAAAAGATCAAGACCGCAATCATCACTTCTATCAACAGATGTCAAAATTGCAACAATCAAGTCTTGTCACAGGATCCACAGGTGGTGATTTCTTTCCTCTCCAATATTTACTCTTATTCTTTCTTTCTCTTTCTTCCTTTCTCTTTCTTCCTTTTCTTATATATTTTCTTAAGTGTGTCTATTAAAAAGAACCTCAGTTTTTCCACCTCAGTGGAGGTTGTAACAGCCCATTGCTATAAGTTTAAAGCAAAGCACCATTCTTACTAAGCATACTTACTGCTTTTCAAGTGGATAATAATTTTGATAATTTTAGTGTTGAAAGAATCAAGAATCTGAAATAAAACTTATGATATTGTCCATGTGGTTTCTTTTCAATCCCATTTTAACTGCCCTTTTTGCTTTTTCTTTTATATTGCACAGCATTTGCACAGTGCTGCCTAAGAGTTATTGAGTATGTTGGCACAGATACTGCAGAATGAAATAACTGTAAAAGACTGAAGTTCTCCCTGAGTGTTGCAGCTTGCCAAATGAGAAGTGCCATAGGTCTAAATAACTTTTGTGTCCTCTCAACCTTGAGCAAACTCAAGCTGTTATAGCTAAGAAAGTTCTTCCGTAGTGTGTCCTGGGAACCATAATGGCGGCCCAGAATTTGCATGCTGGTTCCCTCTACCATACACCTCTTTTCTCCCTGTGTCCCCCACAGCAGACTTTGGCAGAATACTTTTTGGTGGTAGCAGGACCATCACCTATGAGCCAGAACAATGCTTGATGCAAACATGCTCTTGCTGCAGCAGTGGGTGCTAGTGAGGTGTTGCCTTTTTCAGCCTAGAAATGAAACCCGAGATAATTTTAGTATAAGAGGTAACAGAAAAGTGGATCTTTATTGGAGCTCCAGGGGCAGTTACAGAAGAATATCCACAAAAGCCTACCCCCACAGGGGTGAATACAGTTTTATAGGTTTTAGTAAATTAGCACTGTTCATAAAAAGCACCAATTAGGAGGACAAGTGGTGATGCAATTCCCCCAGGTCAAGCCCCTTCTCTGGAGACCCGCCCCCGCCCATACACACACCTTGGTATTAGCTGTACTTGTTTATGAAAATGTGTCTTGAAGACATTGTTCTCAACCTCGGTTCCCAGGGAAAACCAAGATAGGAGAGGGCCCTGTAACCCCTGGGGCTGGGAGCTTTGGATTGTGTTTGTTCTTTCTAGCTGGGGAAAAGGGTAGGGAAAAGTACTGGGAAGGCTACACATATGTTAAAAAAAAAGGCAAAAATCATCTGGCATCAGAGGAAGTAGGAATCTTCCTAAATACAATGAAGGTTAGTGGTTAAGTTCGAATTTATTTATTTCTATTTTTATGACTTAGCTAGAAGACAACAATCAGACTAAATTAAAGAGACAAACAAGTAGATTTTGCTAGGACAAAGTTGCTTGATGTGTTCTATTTTTTTCACTAAAACTACCATATCTCTGAAGCTTGTAATCTTGCCGGACATTGCCACTAATATCTGAATTCTTATTGAAGGTGGCATCTGGATCTTTATTGGTAACTTTCCAAATGACATCTTCAAATCTGAAACGTCCTCAGTGTATTTAGGATTGTTTATTTTTTGAAAACATCATATTTTTATATATATATAAAACTATATGTATAAATGGTTTATGCATATATAGGTATGCATATATAAAGTATGTTTATATGTTTGTGTTTATGTATCCAAACATACATAAACACTTATTTAAGAGAGGGATAACCCTGAGAGCTCAGTTTTACAAATATTCATGCACTGCTGGCCGAAACATTAGACAAATCATCTAGCTGTGCTGACTCCTGATCTACTGCAAGTTTGTTCCCTGCAATTAAAATGTTAAAAGCAATCATATGCTGACAATGTTTCAAACCATGAATAAAATTACAAGATCAATATCACCAAATTATATAAACTTTTTTCTTCAATATCAAATTTTATTGAAATGCTGTAATTAATACAGAAATACCATAACAGAACCTTTAAGGTAATCTAAGAAATTATATGAAGTTATTATGCTTACATTTTGACACATACCAAACAAAATTCTACGTAGTATAGACAACAAACTTACATTATCCTTCTTCTCAGACAGAAAAATATATACAGACAAGGACTCTTTTGAATCATAACCTTAGTCAGATCTTCTCAGAACAGCTACAGAGACTCAGGATCCTATAGCACAGTCTCTGGGAAAGTCATGACTTTCAAAAATAGAGGTGATCAAGGGACCTCTCAGAGCCTATGAAGTAGGGCCGTATAATCTGGACCACTGAATGTCAGACTTCACCTGGTTTGTAGGTCTATGTGAAAAAAAAATCACATCCTGTCTCCCAGATGCCCAGAGCTGCACAGGTATAGCTGCATTGGGAGGGGAACCCTACCCTCAAGAGCTGGAAATAACTGATAAGCTTGAAACAGGTTGGGGGCCCCAACATGCCACTGAATATTTCTTCAATCTCTGTCCCTGTAGTTGGGACATCAGCACAGGGCAAAGAGTCATTTCTTCCCATATCTGTGACAGCTGTGTAATTGAGATCCTTTCATTCACGTTTTTGACATGTAAGAGGGAGCTGGAAGCTATCTGAATAAAGTCGGCAACAGTGTTTTATAGAGGCAGCTTGTACAGTGTATAATTAATCCCCTCTAGTAATAATAAATTAGACAAATTTATTCAAGAAAGATTAGCAGTCTGTTGTCAGGACTTTATATTAAATAATAATACTAAATAACTTGCAGTCATATTCTTTCCTGCATCTGTAGTGTGCATTTCTATCTGGGTCAGGGACTGTGCTCTGTCCTTGTAGAGTGTCTAAACAAGGAGATACTATTCCAGAGAGTTCTCTAGACATATATCTTCCATTTCCACAACAAACTTCTGTGAGCTCAAAGCTGATTTTTTTGTACTCACAGAGTTCTGAAGTTCAATGAAAAAAACAGTAATCAGTTAGACTGGAGATGTCAATTAAAATTTTCATGCTCTGTGTCATTAATTATTATTGCTCACTTTTCTACATGGTAAAGTTATTGTAAAATTTGAAAATAAATATTTAATCCACGTTCCTGTAAATAAAAATACAATGCATTTATAAATGAATGTTTTTTTAAATTAGGCCCATAAAAATCGGCCTAATGGATCTGACCCACAGCCAATATTCTGTCTGACAGTAACTGGTAGCAGAATGAAAGAAACCCTTAATAAACAGCTGTGAAATAATCTGTGCACATTAAACCAGTCAGTAACTGACTTAAACACAGTAGCATGATGTGTAAAATTAGTTTTGTTATTTGGGATATGATCATGGCATAATATGTTCAAAGCCTAGTGTCACTTGTTTTACAGTTTAATGACAGCTTTCAATTGCTTTAACAGTTTCATCTTCAACATTCTGATTTATTGAACTCCATTTCAAGGTGTCTTCAGGACATGCTGTTTTTATAGTGCTGCTGATTGGCTAAAATTATGCCTTAAATCTGTGTTACAGTTCAGGAAATATAGGCAAATACTTATCTTCCTGTGACTTTTTGAGAAGCTGAACTTATGTTCTGTGTCTTAAGCAGGTGTCTTTTTCTTTCCCCTTGTCCTGTTCACCTTCATCCTGAACAAGAAATGGATGAATGAACCAAGGACCCTTTTGGCATTGCTAGCACAGTACGAGAAGATGGGAATGTGTAGCTTGCGATCATGATCTAGAAATTTATTTAGTGTATCTTGCTATATCTATAAGAATATCTAGAAGAAATAGTAAGTAAACCAGAAATATTTGTTCTGATTTTTGCTAGCTTGCATAAGTTATTAAAGAGAATTAATGAACAATTCTTTCATATAAATCAATACTGTTGTTAAATAATGCCTTTTGGGGGGCTCCTGTTTATCAAATCTGTAAGCACAAAAGACCAGATTCAATATGGAGGCATCAGAAAAGTCTACAGTAAAATGAAACTCTGAGGGGAAGGTTAATCAGAAGTTTGCAGGACTCAGCACAAGTCAGTGCTCTGAGGAATCATTTGAAGCAGTAAAACTTCCTCCAGTACTATTCATGCACAAGGAGGCTGCTATGAAAACAAGGACTTCAGAAGACTCCTTTAGACCAGCAAATGAGAACTGAAATGCCAAAGACGAAATGATACTTTGACTCAGTCAAGCAGATAGGTAATATGAGAAGATCCCAGCTCAAAAGAGGTGAGCTAAGAGAAAGTTATGTTTGGTTCAACACGGCATAGCAGCAAGAAGCCACTAATGAAGACACAATTGAGAGTGATGCTACAACTGAGAGTCAGGAAATTAATGATTCTGCACCTGAAATTTGGAGAGCTACCAAGAACATTTTTAACATTGAAATCAAGAACATGATTTACATTATATATGTTTAGCAGATGCACTCAGCCATATTTTGAGTTGTAAAGAATAATTGTGTGTGATATTGTATGAAGGCTGTACATCTTTTCAGCAGGTTTTATCAGCTCAGATACGGTGTGAGAAGCGCTGTGGTAGCACTGCTCTTTCTTTTGCTATTCATCCACTTCTGACTGTAGCTTGAAATAGAAATGCATTTTGGAAGGTATTTGACATCATGCGTTTGGGTGCTACTGATTGTTCTGAAGTGGTATGAAGTGAGAAAAATGTTAGGAATATGTCAGCATATAACTTGAAGGAGAAAAGTAATTTTATTCAGTCACTGCTTGGCAGCAGTCAGCATGAAACAATGGGTCATGGTGCCTTCCCATCTACCTTTTGAGCCTGATCCACTTGAATGGACAGGCACCTAAGGGGAAAAATGAACAATAAGGAGATTCAGAGGGAAAAAACTGTGTATTTGCCTGTGTTTGAAAATTATGTCTTTAAAATATTTAGAAAAGAAAGAAAAAGCTTTCGGGATAGGTCAGGAAGATAACAAATCTAATGTAGAATTTTTTTAATGGTCGTATCATATTTCTTATTTCTGGGTTATATTTCCTGAATGTCCTAACTGTGCACTTTTCCCCTTGGATGCTTGTCACAGGACTGATCCTGTATATTGGACCAGCCTCTAAAGATGTATCAAAAAGCATCAAAAGATGCCTAGACTAATTGCTTCAGACTGACTGCTGCAAAGAATTGGTTGAATATATGTGCTATTATTTTTAATGTAAGTATTCATTCTACATAGTTCATAGAATCAGAGCATATCAGGGGGTTGCAATGGCCTTTAAAGATGACCTAGTCTCAACCTCCCCCTGCCATGGGCAGGGACACCTCCCACTAGACCAGGTTTCTCAAGGCCTCGTCCAGTCTGGCTTTGAATACTTCCAGGGATGGGACATCTACAACCTCCCTGGGCAACTTAATCCAGTGTCTCACCACCCTCACAGTAAAGAATTTTTTCCTAATAGCTAATATAAATTTCCCCTTTTTCAGTTTATACCATTTCCTTTCCTTTTGATGTCTTGGTCTGAGCCGTCTTCTCAAATGCATAGGTGTTTAAAGGGAAAATTTTGTTTATACAGTTTGGTCTATTAGGTTTGGTCTAAGTGTAAGTTAGATGATTCCACTTTCCAGAGGAAGATAAGAACAAACACTCTTTTGGTTTTGTAAGAAAAAAATTTGTAAGTGTACCTCCTGTTTTATTATTGATGATATTAATGTAGGCCTTCGAACCTTTTAAGGAAATGTCTTCACTAACATAACAATTTAGTGCTTTAGCTGAGTCTGCTGGAAAAAAATGCAAGATGTATAGAGCAGGAGTAGAGGTTTGGTGTAAGAGTCATATTTTCTAATACCAAAGCAAAGAATATAACAATAGAGTGCATCAAAGAACTGGCAGTTCTCCCCAATAAAAATGCTAAATACTGCATTTATTCATTTGATCTTATTTCTTTGGTTACAGACAGGGAATAAAGACTAATCACTGAAGGTTAAAAGTCAGACTAGAAAGGAGATTATTTTGCCTTTAGAAATTCATGGATATTCAAACTGTTTTAAAGTTACAGGATCTAATTAGTACCATTCATACTTCATATAATCCTTTGTAGTTTCTTCAAAAGGGGCCTCACTTGTTGGTTTTCCATGCCTTTGAGAAAATTGTGGCTGTTACAGAAAAGAGAAAAACTCCTGTTTATATGAAAAGGAGAATATAAAAAGCAGGAAAAAGTATCAAAAACCAGCTTGAAGTCTGATGATGGTGATAAAATCAGAAATAAAGTTTAACTAATAAACTGAAATAGGAAGGCAGTTGGAGAAGCAATCAAGAGTAAATGAATATTAGCTGTTGGCAGCTCTATGTACAGCAATTCTTGAAAATAAGAAATGAATAAAAAATAAGAAATGTATAAAATTCTACATTAGATCTATTTTCTTCCTGACTTACCACAAAAACATTTTATTCTGCTTTTGAAAGTGTTTAAAGCCACAATTTTCAAACACAGACAAATATGTTAACGCATACAGTTCTGCTGAGTTATGAAATCAATGTAATTTTTTTTTTACTGCAGCACTGTTTGAGAACAGATCCTACTGCCCTGACTCTGTAAAATCATTTGCTTTACTTCATTTGACTGGAGAGTGGTCTGCTTTCATTTAGTTCAACGGCGGATGTTGATAGCATCGTGTTTAAAATATAGTGCTAAAGTCTTTATTACATGTATGGTTGTGCATAAAGCAATACTTTTTTATGATATCTGATTCTGGCAAGAAGCAGGACTATAACAATAAGAATTCTACCGAATAAAACACTTTATGTCCAAAAATTAATCTTCCTAGAGCATTTTAACTTGAGCATCTATCTTCCTGTTCAAAATGGTATCTTAAGAGAATTCAGAATTGCTCCAGGCATCTCAGCCTGCATATAGAGATCCAAGTCTTCATAAAGAAATCTGTTAGATGATCTGCAACATATTCAGCAGATAAATATAAAATGCTTGCTCTCATCATTGATCTTCCTGACTGGCAGATGATGTGTAAACAGAATGATTTTAGTCTGATGGCTTATTACATATTTACATGAGGATGATCAAGAAGAAAGTTCCCTTTAATTAGATGGTGGGGTCTCCTGCACACTTAATTTCCCCCAGAGCAAGTAATTTAAATCCTATGAATCATTGAAGCTCAGTGTGCCTGTTGGGTTTTGACAAGTGTCTCAGTGTCCCACAGAGGCTAAAGCAAATGAAAGTTGAATGTATTTTTTCTGCAAATGTGAGTGCTGTGCAGCTTTTTAATCTACATTTCTAATTCTTTTTTTTCTAAATATAAGGATCTATAGATAAGATATTCATAGTGAATAGCTAAAGTGAGGCAAATTAGGTTAAAAACAGCACTTTGATATCAACTATAACTTCTTGACATGCTTCTTTTACATACATTCAAACAGCTGTTTACAAAGAAATTTGACATTCTAGAGGTTCAGGCCATAGTATTTTCTCATTTGTACTTCGGTAAGTCATTGTATCAGTTCCACCATCTCACAAGAAGAAAGACACTGAGGTGCTGGAGAGAGTCCAGAGAAGAGCAGTGAAGCTGGTGAAGGGTCTGGAGCACAATTCTGATGAGGAGAGGCTGAGGCAGCTGGGGGTGTTCAGCTGGAGAAGAAGAGGCTGAGGGGAGACCTTAAAAATTTCTGGAGATACCTGAAAAGAGGTTGTGGTGAGGTGGGAGTCAGTTTCTACTCTCAGGTAACAAGTGACAGGACAAGAGGAAACGGCATCAAGATGCAGCAGGTGAGGTTTACATTGGATGTTAGGGAAAATTTCTTCATGAAAAGTATTGCAAATCATTGGAACAGACTGAGAAGGGAAGTGGTGGAATCACTATTACTGAAACTGTTAAAAATGTGGGGATATGTCACTTGAGGACATGATTTAATGGTTAACAACGTGGTGGTGCTGGGTTGACAGCTGGACTTGATAATCTTAAAGGTCTGTTCCAACCTTAAATATTCTATTATTCTATGATTGCAAACTTACAGGAGTTGCTCAGGACTTACAACAATATAATAGCTGTCCCACTATTATTCACTTTAAAGGATACTTTTTTTCTTCCCAACAGACAGAATATATTCAGTAAAATCAGTAGCTCAGTTCTGATGAACTAATAATTGAAAAGCAGAAATGGTAAGNAATCAGAAATAAAGTTTAACTAATAAACTGAAATAGGAAGGCAGTTGGAGAAGCAATCAAGAGTAAATGAATATTAGCTGTTGGCAGCTCTATGTACAGCAATTCTTGAAAATAAGAAATGAATAAAAAATAAGAAATGTATAAAATTCTACATTAGATCTATTTTCTTCCTGACTTACCACAAAAACATTTTATTCTGCTTTTGAAAGAGTTTAAAGCCACAATTTTCAAACACAGACAAATATGTTAACGCATACAGTTCTGCTGAGTTATGAAATCAATGTAATTTTTTTTTTACTGCAGCACTGTTTGAGAACAGATCCTACTGCCCTGACTCTGTAAAATCATTTGCTTTACTTCATTTGACTGGAGAGTGGTCTGCTTTCATTTAGTTCAACGGCGGATGTTGATAGCATCGTGTTTAAAATATAGTGCTAAAGTCTTTATTACATGTATGGTTGTGCATAAAGCAATACTTTTTTATGATATCTGATTCTGGCAAGAAGCAGGACTATAACAATAAGAATTCTACCGAATAAAACACTTTATGTCCAAAAATTAATCTTCCTAGAGCATTTTAACTTGAGCATCTATCTTCCTGTTCAAAATGGTATCTTAAGAGAATTCAGAATTGCTCCAGGCATCTCAGCCTGCATATAGAGATCCAAGTCTTCATAAAGAAATCTGTTAGATGATCTGCAACATATTCAGCAGATAAATATAAAATGCTTGCTCTCATCATTGATCTTCCTGACTGGCAGATGATGTGTAAACAGAATGATTTTAGTCTGATGGCTTATTACATATTTACATGAGGATGATCAAGAAGAAAGTTCCCTTTAATTAGATGGTGGGGTCTCCTGCACACTTAATTTCCCCCAGAGCAAGTAATTTAAATCCTATGAATCATTGAAGCTCAGTGTGCCTGTTGGGTTTTGACAAGTGTCTCAGTGTCCCACAGAGGCTAAAGCAAATGAAAGTTGAATGTATTTTTTCTGCAAATGTGAGTGCTGTGCAGCTTTTTAATCTACATTTCTAATTCTTTTTTTTCTAAATATAAGGATCTATAGATAAGATATTCATAGTGAATAGCTAAAGTGAGGCAAATTAGGTTAAAAACAGCACTTTGATATCAACTATAACTTCTTGACATGCTTCTTTTACATACATTCAAACAGCTGTTTACAAAGAAATTTGACATTCTAGAGGTTCAGGCCATAGTATTTTCTCATTTGTACTTCGGTAAGTCATTGTATCAGTTCCACCATCTCACAAGAAGAAAGACACTGAGGTGCTGGAGAGAGTCCAGAGAAGAGCAGTGAAGCTGGTGAAGGGTCTGGAGCACAATTCTGATGAGGAGAGGCTGAGGCAGCTGGGGGTGTTCAGCTGGAGAAGAAGAGGCTGAGGGGAGACCTTAAAAATTTCTGGAGATACCTGAAAAGAGGTTGTGGTGAGGTGGGAGTCAGTTTCTACTCTCAGGTAACAAGTGACAGGACAAGAGGAAACGGCATCAAGATGCAGCAGGTGAGGTTTACATTGGATGTTAGGGAAAATTTCTTCATGAAAAGTATTGCAAATCATTGGAACAGACTGAGAAGGGAAGTGGTGGAATCACTATTACTGAAACTGTTAAAAATGTGGGGATATGTCACTTGAGGACATGATTTAATGGTTAACAACGTGGTGGTGCTGGGTTGACAGCTGGACTTGATAATCTTAAAGGTCTGTTCCAACCTTAAATATTCTATTATTCTATGATTGCAAACTTACAGGAGTTGCTCAGGACTTACAACAATATAATAGCTGTCCCACTATTATTCACTTTAAAGGATATTTTTTTTCTTCCCAACAGACAGAATATATTCAGTAAAATCAGTAGCTCAGTTCTGATGAACTAATAATTGAAGAGCGGAAATGGTAAGACTCTCCGGCATATGCAGTGCTATGTGGATGCTCCCTTTAGAAATAATTTCAGAAGTTATTCAGTACAGTTGATAGAAAGCGGAAGAGCAGGTTGTACAGTCTCTACTGCTGAAGGTCTCTAAGAATAGATGAATTAAATTTCTCTGAGAATCAACATGGGTAAAGTTAGGACAGCAAAATGAAGTAGATTCCCTCTTGCTATCTTTTAAAAATATTTTTTCCATGCTTTATGTGATTAAGCATTACATCACTCATAGACCTTGAGTATGGATGGGGCTCTGAACGACTTGGTCTTGTGGAAAGTGACACTGCCCAGAGTGTTTGGAGCTAGATGAACTTTAAAGTTCTTTCCAATCAAAAAAATTCTATGATTCTGTCCTATGAAAGAAAACCCAGAGAGTAATTTGTGAATGCAGGTAGAGGCCCAGACTGTGAGATTTGTTTGGAACAGCACAAAGAGTGTCAGTGCCATTCACCTTAAGGACAAATCATGATTCGGTCATTGTCACAGTTTCCCTTAAATTACCACAGGACTGTGTACACAAGAGTTTGGTTATTAGCCTGTAGGTCCCTAAAATGCCTTTTCCTTAGAATGTCAAAGAATGCCTTGATTTGGAAATAATCCCAAACAGCAAGAGAGACAGAAATGCTTGCAGTTGGTAAAAACAGAGAGAATGAAATGGGGAGTGAAACATTAGAGAGCCTAAATCTACTTCTTTCAAGGATACTGGAACAAATAATCAATTAATATTTCAGTAGGCAGAAAGGGAAAAGAAGCCAAATTTTCCATGAGAATGTTTCTCAAAGTTGGTGTGTTATGCAGATTCTCCATTGCCAGTGACGGGTAAACTTGTATAGTGATCTTTCCATAAAAGAGGGCACTTCTAGTTCCTACTTCTCTACTAACTTGTCTGTTTCCATTAAACTTGAAGGGATTTTCTTTTCACTCAGACACTTAATTTGGCTGAAATCTGTAGGATGTAACAGAGAGACACACAGGCTGATCATTTGATTGCTTCCTGATGAATTGAATTGGAAATAAAGAAAAAAACTGAAAAAACTAGGAATTATAGACTATATGAATGTATTATTAAGTGAAATATGCCAGTGGCCATTTCCTATTTTCCACATAATGGCCCATGTTCCCCCCAATAAACTATCCAAAAGAAGGTACTCACAGGGAAGTTATATTCACAAACAAAGTGTCTGCAAGCATTTGATAATTTTCTAAATATGTTTATGCATGGTTTGGGAGAGTTTAGGCCAAAACAATGGCAGGAACTTTCATTATGACTAGCTTTTTACTTTTCATGTATCTGTAACTTGCTGTAGTTCTGTGCTTCTTACAAAGTGCTAAAATCCTCTGCTCCCAGCACCTTTAGCCAAAACAAGGCTCTCTGAATACAGATTCAAGGACATATTCATTGCCCTAGAGCCTGAAAATATGTAAACTATTGTGGTATGGGGGAATTGTGCCCAGGGTGGTTAACATCATCACCTGAGGGTGTGATTGGAGAATTAAGGGCCAATATGCTAATGGACAGTACTTATAAAAAGTGAGGGGCTCGTGACCTGTCCTCCATTTTGGGTGTAGTCCCCGACAGGGACTTTGCTTGTCCGAATGTACCTTCAAGGCCTTTGCAGGCCTTGAATAAATCTGTCTGCTTTTATACACCTAATTTGTCTTGGCCTCTGTTTCAGGTAGCCTGTCTTTTAGGCATCAGAACCACTTTAGCAATTTAGGTGACTTGGTGTATAGAAATAGCCCTGTCAGAATTTAATTTGTTAATATAGGTATAAGCAGTATTTTCTTGATACACATGCACAAATTTTTTTTAAGTCTAAGAATTTCTTTGAAAAGTTTTACTTACTACATGACTACCATGTCATGGAACTTATTCTACTGTAAAGTTTTTAGGATATACATAAGTTCACAGTTCTCCCTTCTGTTTCATAAATTTTATCAACTTGCTGATGATGGAGCCAGAGGAGCCTTCTGTATGAAGTTGTGTAGCATAATCTGTGATTATTAGCAGCTTCTCCAATTCACTTTGTTGATGTTCTGCCTTAGAAACATCTCCTTATATATAAAAAACCCATAATTTCAGCTGAAATTTTTCTCATTCACTGGGATTGCCAGGACATGGAATGTGTCTTTGATAAGCATCACATTTTGGCCCATTTTGTCAACATAATGATCATGACACAAATGTGCCACCATTAAAAATAAAAATAAATTGGGGAAAAGAAAAAGAAAGAAAGGAGTAAAAAAAAGCATTCAAGAAAAGTTGTTTTGATGATTAAGAAAATCAAGGAAAATTGAACTCAAAATTGCCCATGCAAAAATGAGATAGAATAAATAATACAGCTTGATCAGCACTGCCTCTATAAAGCAATTTATAGAAACCAAGAATATTTTCTTAAAAGACAGACTCAATGGAAAAGTTTCTTTTTTTTTTTTAACGTGAGTGAACAATGGTTGTCACATTGCCTTTCCATTAGTTTTACCTCAAACCATTTGTGAATGGTAGTAATTATCTGAAACCATTCCAGAAGCTCTTAATAGAAATGTTTGGGCACCAGTTAAGATATAGAAAGGAGTAACTTGAAATATACTGCACCATGTTCCCAGCTAGTAGAAATTGCCACTGCTCCACTGACTTCCAGAAGCACAGGTTAAACAAGGTGTTATTAGTCCAGTAGCAGCAAGGTTCTCAAAAAATTGTTAAGATTCATTAATGTTGCTTTGGGACTAGTATGTATGAGTGTGATACACTTAATTTCTTAATTATTGTGACATTATATGCTTTATCCATTCTCTAATGGAAAATAACCTTAATTAAATAAAAACATAATCACACACTGTGTACGCCTCTTGAAATATGAAGTCACTTTTTATTGCTCAAAAATATATTAGAGAATTATTTTTCTTCATAATAACTAGAGAGAAACCAAATTCAATGAGAATATATAGGAGATATTTCCCTGAAGCTACATAATGCTGATGAATTTTATTTTTTTAACATTTTTTTTCCAGGAGGAAACAGTAGGGACAGCATCCGGGCAACACTTATTTTATGAAATCTTGTACCCCAGACCAGGCTTTTCAATAAAAGACCCTGTATCTCTGTAAAATAAGAAGAAGTTAGATTTAAGGCTGGCTTGGGCAAGCTTTGAGAAGCAGTAAAGATGAAAGGTGGAGATAGCTGGGCATGACTCTCTAACTAGCTGCTTCTCTGTAAGTAGCTTTCTGACGTATAGGGCCCATAGGAATGGTGATATGTCATAGAAGGGTTTGTGCATTCTCTGAAATGCATTGCTGTTGGAATGCCACTGCCTTGTTGAAAAGCCTAGAGGATTCCAGGGACACCAAAGAAATATTTCAATAAATGCTTTGGTGCTCCTTCCTCTCTGTTAGCTTCTGGTACTCTTCAAAAAATGGGACCTGTTATAAAAAAAAGTAGCCAACGACATGACAATGTGGTGATAACTTGTATAGGTTACGTTGAAAAGTGTCACGTTAAAGAGATTCTGTCACTCTTGAATGTTCTAGGTGGAGTCTCAGCTCTTCGGGACCTAGCAGTTTCCTTCCAGGTGTCAATGGAATCAGAATTATATTCTCTGGTTTATGTATCACCTATATTGTGCAGTGCTGTGGAATTAAATACTTTCTGGTATATTATGGCACGAAACATGTGAACATACATGGATTGTCTAAAGTATAAGAATAAGGCACCAATGGCCTCTTTTGGTTTGATATGAGCTTATATAAATGCTTTTAATTTTTAAAATTTTCTTCTCTATTATGGAATAATCACATAATTAAGTTAAAAGTTTAAAATTAGTCCACATTGCTATGCTGCGCAAGACTGGATTTTCTCTGAGTCTTGATAATGCAAATTATACATGGAACGCATTTGTCTTTGTACTTAAATATTCTAAAGCTTAATCAATGCAACAGCCTTGTCCCTTGAGATATGATACATAAGAAGCTTTATAAATGATATTTCATTTGACTAGGACAGGGCATTCATCCTCCTGAATTATATTCTGGTGGAAAGAAAATTATTAAATTAATGGAATATGTGCATACTTTCTACCTCTGTTATTAACACATAGCTAGGACAGTCCATCATCTCCAATTTTTGTAGGAGATAAGAATGGGTAGAGACCCCCACAGCTTAATTCTGAGTTGCAAAGACAACTGAATAAGATTTTCTGACTCTTCTCCCTTATGAACCTGTTACTGAGTCAATGCTATGGCTTATACTAATATGTAATGCAAAATATGTAATATGCACTAATATGTAATGCACTATATTTCTATATAGTCTAATACATTTCAGCTGTTTATTGAAGGAGATTAGCACATGCACGCACAAGTGTGTATCTGTATGAAATTCAATGTATTGCACTGGTTTAAGGTAAAGAGTTTTTTCAGATATTTTCACAGTATTTCCACATCTCTTACCAAAAGTGGATAGAGCTAGTTGTAATAAAAAATAGTAGCTATGTTTAACAGTGCTTGGAAAGACAGGCACCACGATAAATTCTGTAAAATTATTATAGGATTATAAAATGTGTTAGTATGGGCTTGCCAAACCATCATTATAGACAAAACCCTATACTTTTTAAGTTCAAAAAGTGTCTTTATGTTATTTAAGGTTCATCCTGATACAGAAAGGAGCACAGAGGCACAGTGAGGAATGGGAGATCCCTGACAAGAGATGTAAGTCCCAGCTGCTGTTAGGCTTGTCCTAGGAGAGCCTCAGCAATAGTATCCAGGTGTCACATTAGGAAGAATCACAGGCAAGAAAGGTTGAAGTGTTCGGCAAGGAACAAACATGGGGAAAAGGGATAAAATTATGAAAGGGCCTGGTCACACGTAAACAGGTGACTGGGCAATATCTTGGTCCAGATGTGCTCTACTCCTGATAAACATAGTCCATCCTGTTTTCTTATTAATTGCCATTTCTCTCTGTTTTCCTTAGTGAGGGACTCTCTATTGCTGTGTACATCTGTGCCCAGGTGTATGAGTGCTGGCAACTAGCACAGGACCAGGGATCAGGACCAGAGCATGTACACATTGTGTGCATATTTATGATAGCACATGACTGCCAGCCAGGATCAAGCTGGGATACTCAGAGAGAAGGATAAGTGGCTTGGGAGCCAGTTGTTGGAGTGGCCATAAATCTGTGCTGAATAGCAGGGAGACTGATGTGATCTGAGGGCTGCAGGAGGAAGCAACTGCTAGACAGGCTGAGTGGCTTGGGACAGCCACTGTTCTGAGCAGGTAGGACATAACTTACATACACAATATGGATACTCACATGTTATATATGTATATGTTTCTCACTTATGGACCTTCACCATGAATTGCCATAGAAGATGAAAAGTTTAGTCCATTTGTGCAATCTCTATTTGTACGAGTGTTTTTGTCTGTCTTAATTTGTGTGTATGTTTCTGCATATTTGTTACAGTGTGACGGTGCCTATCCACGTTTGTCCTCATCCTTACTTGTTGCTTGACCTGGGGACATGAGGTTGGAGCAGCCTCACCTCTTTCTGCCTACTTAGCTCAGAAGCCTCTCAAACAAATAACTTGCTGTTGGCCGGATGCGTCACTTCAAAATATTTGTGTTAACTGGGTGAGCACTTGGTTGATGGGTGAGGCACAAAGAAATATACTAAATGGCATTGCATCAGGCTGGCAGCCAGATAAAAGTGGGGTTACCCAAAGCTCAGTTTTAGGGCCAGTGTTCTTTAATATTTTTGTAAATTATCTGGATGAGCATACCTTAAATTTGCTGATGATATTAAACTAGGAGCTGTGGACTCCACTCAGGGTAGAGAGATGTTACAGAGAGATCTGCGTAGACTGGAGAGTTGCACAAATGCCAACTGTATGAAATTTAACAAGAGCAAGTTCTGGTTTCTCCACCGGGGATAGAAAAATCGCAATTATATATACAAGTTGGGGGTCAGGCAGCCAGAGAGCAGCCCTGTAGAAAGAGATCCGGAGGTCCTGGTCAGTGGCAAGTTGAATGTGAATCAGCAGTGGACCTCGGTAGCCAGAGTGGCCAACCATATCCTGGGGCACATCAAGTGCTGGTCGAGGGAGGTGATGACCCCACTCTGCACTGCACAGGCCCAGCCTCACCTTGAGTACTGTGTGCAGCTTTGGGCTCCAAAATATAAGGCAGACATCACACTCTCAGATTGTATCAAAAAGAGAGGGGCCAAGTTGGTGAAAACTTTCAAGGGCAAGATGTATGAGGGGCAGCTGAAGACACTTGATTTGTTCAATTTGGACAACAGAAGACTGAGAGGTGACCTCATCGCAGTCAACTACTTCCTGGTAGAAGTAGAGCAGTGCAAAGGGAGGTGTTGATCTCTCTCAGGTGACCAGTGATAGGATACAATGAAATACAATTGAGCTGTGTCAGGAAAGCTCAGATGGGATACCAGGAAAAGGTTTTTCATGGAGATATGGTTATTCACTGGAACAGGCTCTCCATGGAAAGCCTGTCAGAGTTCAAGGAGTTATGGATAGCGCTCCTAATCATATGGTTTAGTTTTAAGGTAGTCTTGTTAGGAGCATGGGGGTGGACTCAGTGTTCCTTAAGGGTCCCTTCCAACTTGAAATATCCTATGATTCTGATAAACAAACACAAAAAGGTTAAAGAATAATTTCAAATCTCACAGTGGATGATTTTATTTGGCACTCAATACTTTTTCTCCCATCACCTTCTGCATCCTCATTGCGCTTTTCCCGCAAGATCTCCTGAAGGCAATCCACAACAGAGAATAAGTGGGGTTCTGTGAAGAAGACAAGAAAACTGCAAGGAAAAGGTAAATTTCATCAGAAATTTTCAGCTACAGGATGGACTGCGTGACATATTGCAGAGAAAGGGGAGCTCATTCTGCTGACGTTTATCATTGCTGAAGAGGTATGTAGTTGCATTGAATGGAACCTGACTCTCAGAGAAATTACAGTTTTGATTTTCATTTCTATTAAACAGAAATAATCTTCACAGATGATGGAGTTAAGAACCACAAGAACAAAAAAGGATGAAGGAAACATTTCATTTCAACATATTTGCATGTCAGTAGATGAGGCCAAGCAGCCTTCCATGAGGATACTAGAACAAGATTTTGGTAACCTCAGTTCAGTTCTATGTTCTTGCAGAAAATTCTCACAGGATCATCAGGGTGCTCACAATGGAGTGGTTTTAATCTTTCTTCTGGCCCTTAGAAATTTGTTTCAAAGTTTTGGGGAAAGGCCAGCTCTCTCAGTGGTCAATGTAATTTCTTTTTCTGCTTGAGCAAAGACACAATTTCATATTAGCAGCTGCCTACTGAAAGACAAAGTAATCTTGACATGGTGTTGATATTCATTACCATCTAAAGCAATGTGTATGCTAAGGCTAATTCTTGATCACAGATGTCATGGTTTAAACCCAGCCGGCTACTAAGCCCCACACAGTCCTGGACTGACTCCCCCCACCAGTAGGATTGGGACACAAATCAGAAAAGAAAAAGTGAGAAAATCTGTGGGTTCAGACAAAGACAGTTAAATAGGTAAAGCAAAAGCCACACACACAAATAATGCAAAACAAGGAATTCATTCACTGCTTCCCATGGGCGGGCAGGTGCTCAGCCATCCCCAGGGATGCAGGGCTTGAGCACATGTAGCAGTGACCTGGGAAAACACCATCACTCCAAACATGTCCCCTCCTTCCTTCTTTCTCCATCTTTGTATGCTGAATGTGATGCCATACATTATGGAATATCTCTCTGGTCAGCTGGGGTCAGCTGTCCCAGCTGTGTCACCCCCCAACTCTTTGAGCACCCACAGCCTATTTGCTGGTGCAATGGGACGAGAAACAGAAACGTCCTTGATACTGTGTAAATAATTAAAATATCCCTGTGTTACCAGCAATGTTTTGGTCACAGATCCAAACTGCAGCCTCACACCAGCTAACTCTACCCCAAAGCCAGCAGAGCAGATTACAACTATTCTCTATTCCAACAACGCTGTGGTTTGCATTCGTCTAAACAATCTTCTTCTTTACCTTCATCAGGCATCTGTCTACCAGTCATGCTACAGTTTTGCCAGTGTACTTACTGTGTCTACACGTGAGGAGCATCTGCTCACCCAGACGTGTTGAACATGGATCGTATTATTGCATCCTCCTGATCGCAGAAACAAGGCTGGCAGGCAGCTCTAGACCTGGCCTGAATCTCTGCAGCCATCTGGTGCTTGCTGGCTTTGTAATCCCAGACCATGCCAGGATTTATAACAAAAGCATTGCTTTTACAGATAAAAACAATAGACAATTGTGGCTTTTTGCACAGGAATGCAAAAATCAGAGAGCATAGTTTCTTTCTGCTGACAGCTTCCTCCAGTCCCATCTGGTACTCTGTGTGCTCTGATTGAACCCATATACCATTACATGCTAACAGTTGCTATAGTTGTGATCCAAATACAAGTAGAAAAATCTTTCCTGAATTGTAACTTTGTGCCACTTGAATGTCTTCTATTTTTATGCCTGAATCTGGAAGATTCTTCCCCTTCTGTATTTAAAATACTCTTTTTTTTCCCCCCCAGATTGCATGATGAATTTAATTACAGCAGACAGATAAGTAGGAGTTCCAGTAGGATTTCAATTTGTAGACTTTGTATGTGAGCTACTTCAAATATTGTTTCATTACATTATGGAAGGTTTTATTTCCAGGAAGTACACAATTAAAATTATTGTCCTTTGAAGTGAAGAAAAAAAACAACCTTTACCTTCTATTTTCCTTTTTCATCCACTTAGATTACCATTCTACAGATTTTTAACAAAAAAGTCTGGTATTTTCATATATACTTCTTCAGCTTAATCATTGCTGAGTACATGACCTGGATAACATATCAGTTTAATTTCTGCAATATTTATTCAATCCTAGGTAAAAAGACAGATGTAATATGAATTCTTTGCAGGATAATCTATTATCCTGCAAACTTCCTGATATCAGTGCAAAAGGATTTTTATATTACTACTTGTATGCCACTTCCTGATGAGCCCCAGATACACTGAAGATCCTGATGGGTGACTCCTACTTAAGATTAGCCCATTTGTTTCATATGAGAAAGGGCTGAAATTGCCTGACCTATTTTTATTAGCTTGCTTTCTCACTTAGCTGCAAGAAACTTTTCTCCTTTTCTTTTTTCCCTTTCCCTTCCTATTCCTCCACATCTAGCTATCAATTTACAATCACTGCAGGGCCAGCATTTCTCAGAATATATAACAATGGGTGATGTTTAATCAAAAAGCAAATAATAAAGGGAACAAAGGCTTCAAAATCAAGCTTTTGTGATAAAAGCCAGGTGAAAAACTCTGTCATGGCACACTATAAAATGCAGGTGTTCTACAGTGTGGATGCTCAATCAACATTATATGATATCTCTTGCAGAGAGGATGGCTTCTCCTACAGTGGGATTGCTGACTCCAAGGCCTGGCAGACCTTCACTCACAACATCTGTTTCACCTTCCCTTCTGTGACTGATGGGAAGTCATTTGTCCATTCTGTCCCCTTGCTCTCTATGAGTCTCCTTGAGGTTTTGCGGTCAGGCTTGGGGTTTTTTTGTTTGTTTTATTGTTTGTTTGTTGTAATGGACAGGTAGTAAGCTGGAAAGCTATGCCTTGGCCCCACAGTGACAGCTTTTGTGTTACTCTGCACTGCACTGAACACAATCATGCGTGCAAGAGATACTAATTTTCTTTGGCCTCTGACATTTCATTTCTTTAGCTATGATGGACTTGATAGAAACCCTGTGTTTTCCATACTCCTTTAAAGACAGTAAATTACAGTAACTTAGAAAGTTTAGTCAAATCAAAATATTTTTTAGCCAATGAGAGCAAGATATCACAGGGCAAAAAGGATTTAAACAAAAAATGGGTCTGTCTCACACTGCAATTTCTCCTGTCAGTCTTCTGTAAAGGCACCTTTGCTCAATTACTTTTGTTTCCGGGTTGGAGAAAAGATTTTACTTTATGCTCTTCCTTTAACATGGCCTATGTGTGTATCTCTCAGCACCTCAAAAAAGGAAGAAGTAAATTTCAGAGTTTTGCAGGAAACTTATTTTAGAACAAATACTGTGAAGTGTCTGTGTTAATTTGACATATAGGGGTTGTAAGTACATGTTCATTAACAATGAAAGAGAAACATATTAACCTTTATTTCTGGCTGTGACATCTCAGGTGAATTTAATTACTTCAGCAGGGTTTGGGTTTTTTCAGGTAAATGTCTATAAGACCAGGTATCATCAGAATGATGAAGGTAAGTCATGTTGACACTTTATAAGGTCTGTGATGGGAAATCACTATGTGCATGAAGTTTTTCATCCATTCTTTCTTTAACTTCTAAATTTCTATTTGTATTTAATGCAATTATATATTTCTCAAAATCAGTCACTCTGTAACTGCCCAGAATGAAAGCATGTTCAAGAGAGATTGCTGGTATTTTTTGCTAAACTTGCATCAGTTTTGAACAAAAGTTGTAGACGTTCAAGTGCTAGAAGAATTGCTAGTGTGATGTTCACTATTAATGCTCCAGGATACACAGGATGAATCATCTTACTCTGGCTGAGAGCGCTGCAGTGATAACATTATCCCTCAGTAAAGTAAGAACATATTTTAAATTATTGTCACTTGACAATGCTGATATCACAGACTTTCTGTTCTGCAGTGTTTAGAAGAAAGTTATTTGACTTTTTTTTCCAAGGATTATTTCTGTGGAAAAATGTATATGTAGAGGAATAGGTTATTTTACCCTTCAGACACAATGAATAATTTTGTTTTATCAACTCTCAAGGTATGTGCAATAATACTGCCTTTGAATAAGAAAAGGTGAAAATGCATAAACTTAACTGATTTCTATCTTTACATCATGAAAATGTGATCTCTGATATCCACTGTCTATTTTTCTACACATATATGTAGAAAGTACATGAATTAATGTATGCTGCTACTATATACTTTATTTCTATAGTGAAAAACACAGCTGAACCTTTTAATTTCATATTATCCTCTCTGCTGGCTATATTATTATAAACTACTTCTTAGACATCCAGAAATGAGGGAAACTTGTGAAGTAGAGCAATATCTACATGTGCCCCAAGAAGAACACAAGCCACTGAAGTTCATTAATTTAACAACGTTTTTGTACTAGATATGGTAAATTGAGGAGTTAGTAATTTATTTTTAAAGCTCTGATGACTTGCTACAACAGCCATATCAGCCCTACCCAGGCATTGGATCTTAAAATAAGCTCAAGCAAAACTAGTATCCTTTTGTGCTTAAAACAGAAGAGTTCCTAGCATTTTTTACCAGATGGTGGTTACTCCAAGGGGAAGAAATGAAAATGTGGTGTATAATCTTTTTATCTACGACACTATACAGAATCAAAAATGAGCAGTTGGTTGGCAGCAGCTGAAACACAGAAACCTGTTCCTTTCAATTCTTTGTAACATGTGTTGTTTCAAAGGTGAAACACCATACCAAATGTGAGAAACAAATTGCTAGGGTTAGGGTGAAATGACCATACAGGAGTGTCCTTTGACTGAAAAAATGTAAATTATCCTGCAGAGGAACCCAAATATTAAGAATAGTGGCTGAAAGAGGGGAGCTGAAGGGTAAGATGTATCACTTGATAAGAGAGTATTTCCAACATTACNCTCTCAAGGTATGTGCAATAATACTTCCTTTGAATAAGAAAAGGTGAAAATGCATAAACTTAACTGATTTCTATCTTTACATCATGAAAATGTGATCTCTGATATCCACTGTCTATTTTTCTACACATATATGTAGAAAGTACATGAATTAATGTATGCTGCTACTATATACTGTATTTCTATAGTGAAAAACACAGCTGAACCTTTTAATTTCATATTATCCTCTCTGCTGGCTATATTATTATAAACTACTTCTTAGACATCCAGAAATGAGGGAAACTTGTGAAGTAGAGCAATATCTACATGTGCCCCAAGAAGAATACAAGCCACTGAAGTTCATTAATTTAACAACGTTTTTTGTACTAGATATGGTAAATTGAGGAGTTAGTAATTTCTTTTTAAAGCTCTGATGACTTGCTACAGCCATATCAGCCCTACCCAGCCATTGGATCTTAAAATAAGCTCAAGCAAAACTAGTATCCTTTTGTGCTTAAAACAGAAGAGTTCCTAGCATTTTTTACCAGATGGTGGTTACTCCAAGGGGAAGAAATGAAAATGTGGTGTATAATCTTTTTATCTACGACACTATACAGAATCAAAAATGAGCAGTTGGTTGGCAGCAGCTGAAACACAGAAACCTGTTCCTTTCAATTCTTTGTAACATGTGTTGTTTCAAAGGTGAAACACCATACCAAATGTGAGAAACAAATTGCTAGGGTTAGGGTGAAATGACCATACAGGAGTGTCCTTTGACTGAAAAAATGTAAATTATCCTGCAGAGGACCCCAAATATTAAGAATAGTGGCTGAAAGAGGGGAGCTGAAGGGTAAGATGTATCACTTGATAAGAGAGTATTTCCAACATTACACTTCATTATTTTATTTTAAATTCTGATGTTTTCTACACAAAGTTTCATTTAGGGTTTTGTTTTTCAATGCAGGAATACTAGACAGCACTGATAAAGTAAAATAAAACCAAACACCCATTTGCAGTTTCACAGAACAATGATCATGTTCTCACCCAGGAAACCCTGCACTGAAACCTTACCATTCCAAGCAACTGGATTTAAACCAATAATAATGTTTATAACCAAAATGCTCAAATAATTTAAAATCTGTGGGCAAAAATCCCTGCTTTGACAAGATGCACTCAAGCAATCTTTAGCACAGAGAGTGAAGTTAGAAAATGTCACTTTTTAATTTAATCTTTACGAATTACTTTTCTGTTTCAGACAACTAACATGAGCTAAGGTATTATAAGACGTTTGAACTTGGATTTTTTTTTTCTGAGAGAACACCTAGAGGAGTAGAAAACTTGAGAGCATAGAAATACCTGAGGCACAAGTATAAAATCTAAGAATTTACTACTAGGGGATTTCACTATATCCACCAGCACTCAGGTTAGAGAGAAGGGGAATGATGATCTGAGGATATTTTTTACATTTTGACATTGATAATTCATACATGTAAAATTATTTGGATTTAAAAAACCCCAACATCAAATATTTGTGCTCAATTACCCACTATAACAGAATGGACTTGAAGGTGATTGCATGCCTTTAGTGAGGATGGAAGTAGTCTTTCATGAGACATCTAAGGGTATTTGACCATAGACAAACTAAAATTAAAATTGTTAGCACTTATATTAAACATCTGCAATAGGATAAAAAAATGAACCACATACCTATACCGTCATAATCACAACAAAATGATATTTCAAAAGTTCTCAAAAAAAAAAAAAAAAAGCAAAGCAGAAATATTTTGAAAAATCATTGTGTTTTGGCTAAACTTTAAAATGGTGTTCTTACGATTTTGTGTGAGGCAACGCCATTGTTCCTTGACCTACAGTTTGTTGAGAACTTCAGGAAAAATGACTCTATTTTTACATTCAATCAGAATCTCAGTATCTAAGGGACTTCTGTTGTTTTGAGTGAGTTTTTTTTTTTATGAGTTGTGGTTTGTTTTTCCCTACTCCTACTACCCTTACTTTAAAGACTACATTTATGAGAGCCTGAAATTTAACTTAAATAATATAGGAATTGTCCATCTCTGTGTAAAGGGAAATTTTTGGAAAAATGTAAGCTGAGGCCAGTACAATACAGCAATAATTTAGTTTTATCTAGCCTTTTATAATATGTTTTCTACCTTACAATTCTGAATAATGCAAAATTAAAAGTGAAAAGTTAACAATATTTTGAATGCAGGAGAAAGTAGGAGTAAAATACTTTCTATTTGATGCATTTTTGCTTTTCAAGAGCACAGTTATGCTATAGTGGAAACAGACAGAGAATGAGCAGTTCACACCTAATTTGGAACCCACACCTTTGTCACTGTCTTCAGTTGTAGGATCATTGAATTCACAGCTCAAAAAGTATGTTTAACGCTGAGGAGATTTCAGGTGGAGAAGGAGCATACACAGAAGATAAACAAATGTCTGCCTTTCATATTGTGTGAAAATTACAAACACATATAAGATATTATTTAATATATCTATTACATATATTAAACTCATTTAAGATATTATTTCACATGTATATTCACCAAATTATCTGCATCTGGTGCAACTGGGTTTCATTCCAGGACAAAGAAAATGAAGCAGAATGGCACTGCTGGATGATCCATCCAATGAGCAGAAAGAGGCAAACATCTGTTCTCCTTTCCTGATCCTCTTTATAGTGTTTGATCTGACTGATTTGCACACCTTACTACCACCCTTTAAAGGAAAACTGTGTTAAAAATTGCTTCAGCCCCCTGGAAAGGCCCAATTTCTGCACTGTAGCTGAAACCTGTGTATCCTGTTACTAGGCTACTAGCAAGGAACAAATACTGACATATTTTTAAAATTTACATGTAACCTTCAGGAGACCTGGGAATGTGCCACTTAAGCTTGCTTCCTTAATGTAATGTGCAGACACATTATTTACTTCAAGGTTGGCTCAGTGTTCATATGAGATGCACTCATAAATAAAAGTCAGTGCAAGGTAAGAAAGAGAAGAGCACAGTGATCTAGAAAGTTGCTGATACTATGAAGTTACTTTGGAACTGAATTTATGGTCTTGTTTTTGTCACCACCAAAATGACATTCAGGACAGTGAAAACACTACCTCCAGGCCAGAGGTCACAACTGGCATGACCTTCTTTTATTCAAGGAAGAAATACTCATCTTGCCAAGGAGTTGAAACTTACCAGCAGCCCAATTGCCCCAGGAGCTAAGAATTGTTACATATTTTAGCACTTTCTCCTCAGATAAGAAGTATGGCTGTGGGTTTTTTCTAACTTTACCCATCTAGCTAAACAAATGGATATCTTCATATGAATTTGAATCAAGAATACAGAAGCTCCAAATAAAAATTTAAAAAAACCCACAAAAAACCAAAAACCAACCAAGCAAACACAAAACCCCCACAAAACCAGAAAAGTTTACCAAGAAACTACTTCAGTAAAGAGACTACATACCTTTCTTTGCCTAGGGAGTTAATTCACATATGAAATGTATCCATTAGCATATGCCCGCAAGAAACACAGTCACTGTGGAGAGTAGGTAAAATCCTAGTCACAAAAGAAAAAGGGAGAGGGATTAGAATTTTCCTCATTATTTTTAAATGCATATTTTTTGATTGAATTGTACTTTTTAAGAAACAAATTAGTTTTCAATAAGCATATAACTTAATTTAATAGCATGCGGTCAGACAGAGCTGCTATGACATTTCCAGCAAAAAGCTACTACATAAGGAGGTTTCAAGGCCAAAAGAGACCTTTACTTAATCTAGTCAGACCTCCTCAGTATCACAGGCCATGAAAATTGTTGTCGTTTTATGTTAGGGAAAAAATATGGTCTGTTCTAAAGACAATAAAAAGTTCTACATTAATGAACTATGAAGAAGGTTGGTCACTTAAATTGGAGAAAAATGGTGGTAAAGATTAAAAATTAAAACATTAATATTCTTTCTAAAAATAAGAAGACTGAATATAGGCTAAGTTAGCTTCTATTTATAGTGGCATATATTCAGATTTTAAATGCCTTCAAGGACAATGACTTTCAATTTCACTTTTTTCTTCTGCCTTTTTATACACCCCATAAATTAATTCCATGTAATACTGAACTCTGCAAGTTTATCTCAAGTGCTTTGTGTTTAGTGCTCATGTTGTGTGCAAAAACATTAATCCTACATGAACACTAATGTTCAAACTAAGGAATGAGAGTTTATATCAACAAAATTAAAAGTTTTATCATTAAATATACTATTTCTTACACACATTACACTTGAAATCTGCTTAACAATGTGTATAAAGTCAAAATAGAGTGTAATTTTTTACGTCATCTTCCATCCCTGAATTTTTTCAATTATATTAATAATGAGTGACTAATGATGATAATAGACCTGGTTTACAGGGAAAAATCAGTCTAACTGCTCCAGTTTGTAACTTCCTCAGTGGCATATTAATGCACAATATTCCAACTGAACTGCTGAGTGACTAGAGAACAAGAAAAAAAAAAAAAAGAATTTGTTATGTGTTAAGGGAATTATAACATGTATATGGCCATTCAGGTAACCACCAAAATGCATGTGCATGAACTAACACTTTGTTATAGAAAAATTCTGGCAGATCTCATAGCTCAGAACATCTGTATATGTAATCTGTAAACTCATTCATATCAAGTCATGGTTCAAAGATGCATAAACTAGTTCTTCCCTTTACCCCTCAAAAAGAAAAAGAATCACGGGCAAGCTACCAAAATCATGAAGCTTGATATAATCTGTGCTGAATTTTGTCTTTTGTTCAGAAATTTATGTTCAATAGTTGTTTCATTGTTAAACAGAATACTGTGAAAATTGCTAAATCAGGACCAAATCATGAACAATTCCTGAGAATGATACTCCCAGTACTGGTATTTTTCCTATTTGTTAGTGCATTGCTCACTTTTTCTGTAACAGCTTATCTCCCTGTGACTCTCAGTCAGAAACTACATGGCCTCAGAGGCCAGAGGGCTTTTATCATATTTGAGCACAATATGAATGAGCATGAAAAAAGGCACTGCTCATTTAATCACTGTAAGTTTGTATTGTAGTTCCCAAGGGGAAAAAAAAAATATCCTGAGTACAAAGAATACAAACAACCTCCCTAACAGTCAGGGCTTTTGGAGGTTTTCTGTGCTTGAAATGATGTGTGGATATAAAGTAATGAAGAACATGTTTTTATATTAAACAGAAAAAGTTACGTCCCTTATTGGTCACTGCTGTCAGAGCTCTGTGGTAGATATGTTCGAAGTGCTGTGCTGCTGAGATTGTGATTAATGGCAGCTATCAAGTTGGACTCTCAAAGTGCCATAAAACTGATGGCAATCAGAGTGTTTATCTAACCACTGATGTATGACACATAAAAAATGGGGAAAATGTTAATGCATGCTGAGCGTCATTAGTAGATTAAACTTTAAAAAGCATTTTTAGTATATTATATTTTGTGATGGGTTAATTATAGTGCTTTAAGCTCCTTTATCAAGACATTTGAATATTTGACTCCCATGTAAATGAGTGGCTGTTCATAGCTTAAGCTGTTACTATGTCAGAGGTTTTAAGGATATGGAGCTAACAGAAAAAAAGCTGAGGCTGCTAATTGGGGAAACACTGAGGACATCATAACAGAACTTCTTTTTCTTTACTGCCAGCTCTGTTATTTGTCTCACTGCAGTCACAAATCTTGAGCCATTTATTTCTGGTCCAATTTCACTTCTACTCAGGTGTCTGAGCTTGACTTCGCTCATGTTTGCAGGCAAACATATCTGATTTCAAATTTCATCAGGGGTAAGAAGGAATGCCAAAAATTTAGATCGTTTAGCAAGCAAGGCAAAGAGATTCTCTTCCTATTGATTTGCAATATTAATTAAGATCTTCGTAGAATTAAATGGGTCCCAACATAAATATAGTGAAAATATCATCTGTAACCTTTTGGATAACTGATTGGAAGATGAATCCACAAATCCAGATAAACAATTCTTTGTAATGTCTATCATCATTCAACTAAAATTATCAAATACGCTAAGTAGCAGATGTGCTCTTGCTTTCCTCTTTGAAGTAAAAAAAATTGCATCCATTTTTCTGGAAGCAGAAATGTCACAATCTTCACAGCCAAAAATGTGGTTATACTAGTTCAAAGGCCAGCAAAATAGTTGACTCCTAATTCCAGACAGAAATTAAAGCCCAAAAAAACCATCAGCTAATACAATTGATAGCCCAGAAAGCAGGCCAGATATCTCTATCCCTGACTATGTACAATATACATGATATAGGTAAAGATAAAATTTGTATCTATTCAATTGCAAGATTCAGATCCAAGATAATCCTGCCAGGAAACAATTTTCAGAATAAATGGAGATTTCTATATCTGAGGGATCAGTCTTATTGTTGCCATAGAAACAAAAAGAATAAATCCCATCCAAGCTTTTAAAATGCATGTTGGTGACAGCAGGGATAAAGAAAAAGTTAGAACAAACTGAAGTATTAAGTACAAAGGGCTTGTGTTTTATATGGAAAATATAATTGAGGCTCTATTCTTCTCACTCTTCAATTTAGTACAACTTAATTAGTAAATTATTACATTTCTAAGTTTAAACACAACAAATACAATGCCCCAGCTTCTTTGCTTCGTATATTTGATGTTTCACAAGACCAAATACCAATGTTGAATAAGGATTAGATTTTCAGAGACATACCACATACTGTAAAAAACAGCAGCATCTGTTAACAGTAACACTTTTAAGGGAGATAACTATACAATGTACCCATGAACTGCTGTCCCTAAGAAATAATTTCTTCCTTGTTTTCTAGCAAAGCTGCCTCTGGAGTAGGGTGCACCCATGTTGACAGTTGCTGCAGCTGGATCCAGGTTCAGGATCACTTTCCAGATTTTCCCTCTAGCTGCAGTCTGTTGCTTCCTGTTTAAGAGCAATTATCTTTTTTTTCTGCACCAATAACCATCCTTTTTCAATGTTACTTTCTTTCCTTCTCCCTCCTTTAAGTGACAGGCCAAAGGGAGGACCTATTACCTATTGAAACCACTAGCAGCAGACCTTGACTGCTCAGAGTCCTTGAAGGTCTGTGAGAAGCTCAGTGGGTACATTTTAGACACACAGCCATGTCGGTTGCCTTCAAGCAGCATAATTGGGTCAGAAAGGAGAAAACTCAAAGCATCCTCCCTGTGGAAAAGCCATCACTTCTACAGCTGATGGAACCAACTCCCTGGCTCCTGAGTTGGGAATATTTCAAAAGCAGGGCATAAGAGGGGGATGGGGTACTGCAGTCTGAACGGGGAGGTCATAGGTTTCTCCTGTACATTAGCACTTCTGTGGCATGTCTCCTCCCCTGAGGTGAATAGTAACTCATCAATAGAACTGGGAGATGATTCACAGCTCCCTGATAGCTAATCAGTGCTGCTTGTGTCAAGCAGATCATGGGAAATGGAGAGAAATGCTTTAGTGCTTTTGTGTATTCCCAAGGTAACACATCATCAGAAAAAATAGTAGGGGAAGGCAGGGCACTTCAAACACCTTCCTGTTTTTGAAGTCCCATTTTCTTCCCTGACTGCTCTGTTGTTCACTGATGCAAGGAACCAGTGACTGCACATAGTGATAGCAAATTATGACTTCCACTGTAGTGAAATGAAGATTCAGCCACAGCCAAACAAGTTGGTGTGGTATGATATGTGTAAGTGTAGAAAACTTTCCAAAGATCATTTTCATCCTTTAACCTGTTGCAGCAAACTACAGAGGCCCATGTAACTCAATACTGCTGAGCCGCTTGATTTCCTTTGTGCGCAGGTACGACTTACTTTATCCTAAACTAGGCTCTCTGGCTCAATAATTCACTATGTATTTCTACAATCAAAACATTAATTTGTTGCATATCCCAAGACTGCCTTTATTTCTTGGTTGCCTTTTATTCAGCCCACCTATTTCGACTCTACATGTGTAGCTTCTAGATCCTTAATTGTGATACAACCATTTGGAAAATGGTGGGAATCTTGATCAGAGAGATTTGTGAGCATTTTTTTCTTTTTTCTTATACCTTTTAAGATTTGACGTATACAGAAGTTAGTTTTATTTCATTTGAAACCTCTGTAAATCCATAAAAATTGAAAAAATTTGGATCTGAGAATAATTTCAATAGCAACATTTTCCATCTCCTGCACCAGCTAAAACCAAATACACCTGTGTCATTCCAGATAGGTCCATCTAATGTAGTCATGATATTCCCAGGAAAAACGTAACAGTGATTTGCTGCTGTGAAGATTTTGTCTGCTCCAACCTGAATGACCTTTGCTGTGGCTGAATCCCAAGTCTTCTCAATCACAGACACGGAAACACAAGTTTATGGCGGACCACAAAGGAAGGCCACAGGGAGTACCCTTGTTTGCAGGATCCTGTCATGTCTCTGGAAAGTTATGATGGTTTTTCCTCATGCTCTTCAGTTTACTCTTTCTAGATCTAATAGTTGTGGTTTTTCTTCCCTTTCTATCTATGTCATACTTTCTCATGTGTTTATTCCTAATTTCAGTTCTAGCCTGATATTTTCATTATGAGAATTTTCAAGTGAAAGAAGTTTTTTTCTTCCCTGAAAATTCTTACAATTACCTTTCTGTGAAGCAAAGGAGAAAATGAAACTCATTGAAAACTTTAAAAAGTAAATATCATTAGAAAAAAGTGAAATAGATTGCAATAAATCAATTCATAGTATTCCATACCGAAAAATATATTTTCATATACCACTGGTAAAATAGAAGTATTTTACAGGATGTCTGGATGTCACAAGATGAAGTAGCTCCATTTAATATCACATTTTTGAAACACTGGAAAACCTTGTCTCAATAAAATGAATTAAAATTAAATCTGTTACAAAATGCCTCAGGGTTAAAAAAGGTAATGGTCAAAGGGGACAAAATGAATGAGCAGGATCAAAACAGATTGTTGAACAATTAGTCTTGTTACATGTAATTAAATAAAATTAAATATAAGGGACAGAAACACACTAGGATAGTTGAAAGAGAATGACAGAATGTGACTTCAAGGGATTTTATTTAGTTTTGCTTTCTTCCTGCCCTTTTATAGAGATTAGTGACTGAATCTTAAAACCTAGGCTTTAATTTTAGTATTGAATGCATTTTTTTCCTGAAGGTCAGGGTATTACTTAATAGTTAGTGCTTTTATCAAAACAAACAGTAAAATCATGTGAATTTTAATGTTAATTAGTGAGTAATGTCTAAAATTGACAAGTTTGGACAAATCAATTATTCCATGCATATATATTATTTGAACTGTAAGCTGTTCTGAAACTACATTTTTAGTAATCGGTTTCAAAGAAACAGCTAATTATGGATGGTGAACTTTCCAAATGAGACTTAATGCTATTAAAGAGATTTAATTGAATAAAGATACAGTAATGGGGTGAAATTCTTTTCAGATTTATCTAAATGAAAGTGTGTCAATGTTAGCAAGAACAGAACTTGATCCACTGCATTTTCAAATATATTCAGCCTGTTTATCCGTCTAAGAAATAGAATCTAAACCTGTGAGCACTTTAAATATTATTTAAAATATATTATAAATATAATAGTCTTTGAATCTAATACTTTTACACACACATGTAAATGTCCCCATATGAGTGCCTACTCAAACATATAAAATTTGATAACTAATATTTAATATTTTAAATTTATTGATTAGAGTATATGCATATATTTTTATTTTCTGTACTTGATGCATGTAGATTATATGTACAATTGCATGAACAATAAACAGAAATGAATTCACATTTATTTTTTTTTACTTATCATAATATGTATTTATTTTAAATTTTGTTACCACATGACAGTTTCAGAGAATCATGGAGTTACTCTGGCTTAGAAAACACTTTCCTTAAAGCTCTTTTTTCTTTATATCTATTTTATATTTTAATAAAATGTCCTTTGCCATGAAGTACCCAATGCTTCTTGTTAAACCAGAAATTTACTTTAAAATTTGTGTTGTTACTGTTCCCATCTGGTTATCTCCAGTTTTGAAAAAGATTTCATGTAAGTGTGAGTGTGCTTGTCAATTAGAAAGCAGTGCTGCTGAAACAAAATCAAGAGAGTCCTTTTTAGATATCTCCTGGTGCTTCCAGAACTAATTCCAGTTAACAAGTAAAATGATGTTTTGTTTCTGTCTGTGCTCTGCTTCTGCTCATCTCTAATCTCTTTTCTTACTACCACATTTACTTCCCTGTCTTTTCATGTTAGGATACTTTTCTTCCTTAAGTTTTGAATATAAGATGAGAAACATTAATATTTTTTAAATGTTGGTCCATGAATTTTGAACTGAAATGTAGATCTTTTAAGTCTGAATCCTTTATGAGGTACATTTTTTAACTGCTAGTGTCTGGAGGCATATAATTTTTTGGTATGTGTGTTTGGTTTTACTCTTATACACCTTGAGATAAGTGTTAAGTCAGCATCATTCCAAAGAGGAAAGATAAAGCAGAATAAATGTTAATAAGACCCCTATATTTTCATTGTGGTTCATTTTCTTGTATTGCATATTTCATCAGAATAACATTAAAAAAAATTTAATATTATGACTATTCTTTTATTTGTTCCAGACCTAAAAAATGAACCTTGAATTGAACTCTGCAGGGTGAGAGGAGAGGCAGAGAAAAGTTATAAACCACAAGCTGTGCAGACCTCTAAATATTACCTAAGATTGCTTTCCATTGTCAAGATTTTATGAACCAATACCTTCCAGCCTGCCAGACCTAGGAAGGATTGCCATCTCTCACAGCAAGGGAAGACTCTCCTCTTTCTAATGTGATAAAGCATCTGTTTGAAGTCAGATGGCTCATGAAATACTAAAACTTAAACCTTTCACTAATCCAGGATTAAATATTGATGGTCCTGCATACAGTGTAGGTTTCTCTTACTCATTCCTTCTCTCCTTGCTCTGAACCCCAGCTGCATGGAAGAGAGAAAGGCGTATTCATATCTGGAGGAAAAGGGAATGCTACCTTATACTAGACTGCCCAGGGTAAATCAGTATTGGAGGTTTATTAATAATCACACCCAGCCTGTTGAAGGAACAAGAGGGAATGACTTTTCCCCCCCTTTTACCTTCTTCTCCTCCTTTAGGTCTGACACACCACCTTTTGAGAATGTTCATTTCCCTCTGAATGTTAAAAACACCGTATTTTTGTTGCTAATTCTGCTATTATTCTCCTCTAGATGGCCTACAACACATTTAGAATCAGGGCTGAGATTTCCAGACAGGTTGACTGGAGAGCTGCCCCAATGGCAGAAAATCCTGAGTGGCATGGAATGTGGGAGGATATAGGCTAAGTTCTGAAGGAATACTCTGCCCCGATAGTTTGGAAGTTCTCCCTTCAACCAATACATAACCCAGCGTGGAGCAATTAACTAAATCCATATCCTGGGGAATGGTCAGTGGATACTGAAATAAAAATCGTATTTGTATATAGTTACTTGTATATATGTGCACAGTTGAAAGGTATTCATTTGGGCATGATATGGAATAAGGGGTGGAAAATACCACAGGCAACCCAAAATGTTATGGTATTCCATATGTATCTGTGCAGCTGGAAATGGAACCGCGCAGGTGGTTCGTGCAGAGGCTTTTTAAGGTCGGGGCACTCATGAAGAAGCCCTTTTGACTCTTGCTTTTCCCTGGCGCTCTCATGGGGAAAGCTGAGGCAGAGCAAGGCAGGAGGAGCCTTCTTTCATTTCTCTGGGTGCCAGAGGGGGTGGCTTCAGGCAGGTCTCCGAGTGGCACCCCAAGAAGCTGCATTTCACAATTTAAACTGTTTCATAGTGAATTTTGCAACACCTGTCCCCAGCACAAAGCCAGACCTGGTCAAGATCAGGCCATCATTGTTCAGTGGTCTGTGGGATATTTTCTCTCACCGCTATTGGGACAGCAACCTGGGACAGCAGCACCGACACCTGATGAACCAGAAGCTGACACTGTGAGGCCAGAGCTCCCTGGGCAACGCCAGCAAACTGCTTTGTAAGCTGCTGCCTTCCCAGTTTTTTTGTTCCGGCGGGAAGGCTGAGCCAAGTAGGGTTTGCCCACCATTTTCCCTTTGTCTCTCTCCACAAGGTCATCGTGGAGGGAGCCATTCCTCCACCATTTTTTCACTTTCTTCCCAGAGAGTGTGTGAGATTAGTGACTTTGTACCTACAGATTATTGCTGTTTCACTTTTTTTGTAAACAGTTATTTTTTTTCACCTATATCTACTTGCATTTGTCTCTCCTTATTAGTGAAAAAGGCAGTTGTCAAAACTAAAAGGGGAGGTAATGCATGTTGGTGTGTCCACCCCTTTATCTTGTCTTAAACTAAAACATGGGCTGTGAAATTTCTTTTGAAAAATGTTGCAGTTCATTTTAGTCAGTGTCTCTGTATTATTCTCAGGGATGAATATCATATAGCCTCTTTTAAAGTGATCTTCAAAAGCAATACCGGAATTTTGGAAACATCCTTTTCCCTATAGAATAGAGCTATCATTAAAAAAGGCAAGCTTAAAAGTCAGAAGTTCAGCTGAGAGACAGTATGCGTACTTAACAGGTTTATGCAAATCTCAAGAGCACCAGTTAGAGGCTTAATTTTTTTTTTAATTGTTACATTTAAATTAGGAGTAAATTAAAATGTGCTGAAAGTAGCTCTGATAATTTATGCATTGCAGTCTTTAAAAACTTTTCTGTAAAAAGGAAGGAAGTTTTCCATTCATGTCAGAAAAATTATTTAACTGTATTCTAGTGATACAGCTGATAGTAATCAAAAGACTTAATCTCTCCAGTGACCTTTATAGAATGTTTTATGTCCATCCTGTTAACACTGAACTCATGTCCACACCATGAATTTAATCAAATAATCATTCTTTACCAGTGGTAGCCATTCACCGGGTAAGCACAAAAGAGTTTAACAGGAGCCAAGTCTACACTACACTTAGATGTAGATAGGACAACTTCAGGGTAAAACTGAATCACCTGGAAAAACAGGGCAAGGAAAGGATTTTCTCATCCACTTCAGAGAAACAGCAGTCTATTTAACAAGGTACCATTGTAATTGTACTACAGAATTTCTAAGTTGAAAGAAGAAAAAAAGTGTGAGTGAGCCTCATGTAAAGGTACTTTTGTAGGTTCAATTTGCCTATGCAAATTCTCTGCTTTAAAAGTATGTGACTCCAAACTGCTTGTGTATAGACCTAAGGATACAGATTTTCCTTCAATTCAATCATAATTAACTTTTATTACAAGATCCAGAAGACATGGAGGAGAAGCATAGCACTGGTAAAAAGAACTTTTGGAGGCCAAGCATAGATTATGCTTGGGAAGGGATGCCTTGGTCAGCATATGGGGATGCAGGAAGTAGTTGAGATGAAAAGGGGAATTGCAAAAAGCAGGCAGCAGAGAAAGAGTGAACATGAACTCTTCTCTGCAACACCCCAGACTTTGCTTACTCAGCTCTGGTAGGAAAAGAGTCCCCCAGACACTGACTATGGTCTGATTCTTTCAGCAGCTCTATAGCGCCCCTCCTTTCCCTCCATGGACAAAAGCTTCTTCACTGTCACTTCAACCGAAGCAGAGAAAATTTTATGTCAACCATATCTTTCGTTTGTTCATCTGCAAATCTTGTGCTCCAGCTCATTTCAGATATACCTAATACTGCTAGCAAGAGGAGAAAAGTTATGGAAGTATTTGGTTTGCAAGTGATGGCTCTGATTATTTGCATTGCTGTACCTTAGGTAGGTTTAGCTTTATTGAGGCTTTTTTGTTTGTTTGTCATGACATGGGGATTTGAGCATATTATCCAGGAGGGTTTCTTAGCACAGATATACCTCTGGATGACTAAATAAATGTGCATAGATATTCCTCGGCCCAGTAGGATTATAATTTAGAACAGAGGCCTGTTGTGTGGCAAAGGCACAATAAAGATTTAGGATGCAGCAGGAGACTAGTTAAAAGAAGACATGATTGGCATGTTGTGCTCAAAGAAGCCATTGCTTAGCACTTTTCTTTTTCCACTGAAGCAGAAACAGAATCAAACAAAAAATTCTGCCCAAACCAAAAGACCCCCAAACCCAAAACCAAACAATAGCCATGTCCCTTGCAGTGTTTTTAGTAAACCACACAGCTACGCTGTGAGGGATACTTTGTGTTTGGGAATCCAGTCCTTCTACAACGTCACAGGTTTAGAAGGTCCTGTAAATACCAGACTGTGTTAATAAAAACAGAGTGCTTCTTTTTGTGTTTATAGGGGGGCAATCCACAGACTCCTTAGCTGTTTCTTTAACAAATCTATATATTTTTAATTCAGTGTACCCTTCTGTCCCATCCCGCTGTAAAATAAAAGGGAGAGTCGGGAAGGATTCTTTTTAATAGATTTCTCTGACAAAGAATGAAGCGCAAACGCGACAATATTATATCTGGAAAACCGTTTATTGATAGAGAAGGGTAAGTGTTCCTACCAAAGGGGGACAGAAAAAGGAACAAAGAGGGGAAAAGAGGGACAGAGAGAGAAAGAAACTGCCGGGCACATCATTCCCGCTGTACCCCGGGCGCCCCGCCGGCGTGGCTTTGGCAGATGGAGCGTGTGCGCTGCGAGCTGCGGAGTCTGCGTAGCTCCCGTGGCGGGCTGGGCGCGATTTCCAAACAGCCCCAGCTGCGTGTCCCTTCCGTGGGCGACTAACAGGAGCAGGAACAGGAGCCGGCTGCCGTGGCTGCGGGCGCACTCCGGGAGCAGCTTCGGGAGACGGCTGCGGTGCTGCTGCGGCACACACAGCGGCTCCGGGCTGGATGCAGGCAGGGTGCAGGCGCCGGCGGCTCTGAACTGGATGCAGGCAGCGGCGGCTTCGTCGGGGAAACAGCGAGCACGAGGTTGTCGCGGCGATGGAGCTGCCTCGGGGACGCAGCGAGGCAGGGCAGGACAGGGGCAGGCAGGACAAACAGCCAGGGAAGGAGCAGGATCGCAGGGAGAAAAATGCGAGTGGGGAGGGGGGCAGAGATGACCCTCCAGGCAAGCCCCTCTTCTTCCTCCAAGAACCCAAAGAAAATAGACCCCAGTTGTGTTTCAGTTAACTTCTTTTATATGTGCTTGGCTCTCCTATAGCGTGACTTCCTGCGCGTTTCCTTTGCGCATATTTTTCCCGGGCATCCGGGGATCTGTCCCACCGGCAAGGGGAGGTCGGTTGCAGAGCAGCAGGCAAACCCTCCCCGGGGACAGAGTTCCCAGCATGGATACAGCCCCTAAAGTAATTTTTTTTTCACCTCATGTATCACATATGTTGAGGCATAAATAAAAATCAGATTGGTCCTTCTCACCTTCTTCCGTTAGTTAAAGCACCAGGAAGTATCTTTCCACTAGTCACATAAAAGGAGATATCCTTTCACTGGTTAATAATGTTTAGCAAGATTAACTGACTGGCGTGCTAATGTATTAAAGCACGTTAATTTGCTTTTTTGTAGAATTAATTTCTTCTCTGTATTGCAGCACTTCTGTACTAGTTCAGAAGTGTTGGGACAACTTCTGCACTGTATTCCAGGGCTCCCCCACCCTGTGACTATGCACTCACACAATAAATCATGCCATGTCTCACCTCTAACCTGCTGAAAAGATTACATTCCTTTCTGTTTCCTTGTTTTTCATCACACTTATCCCCCTTCTTTTCACTCATTTAATCTTTAACTAGCACAAAGATACCCTGCTTAATTATGATCACGGTAGCGAGTGACCTGAGGCTTTTCTGTGGTTAACAGGACTGACCTTTACTTGATTTGCCTTCACCTCACTGCTTTTGATGAACAGCACGGGAGGGGAAGTGAAGCAACTTATTCTGCTAAAGCACAGAGGAAATAAATAATAAATATAGTAATAATAATGAAAAATATCAGCTTGGCAAAAGGGTTTCTGCCTGCTTCTAAGCTTTTTTCAGTTGTATTCACCCTTAATTACTCCCTGCAGGTTGACTGAGTGAACAGGAATAGTGTGAGGAAGAGCCCAGAGTGGAGTGAGGTTGGTGCTCCATGTTTACCAACCATCCGATATGTTATGGCTTGAGAGCATTTTCAGCTTTGGCAAGGTGACGCTGCTTAGTAACACCCAATTTGCTCTAAGTCTGGTCAGTACATTGACAAATACCATTTACAAAGATTAAGGACTGTAAAAAGGAAAAGGGTATAGCAAAGGGAAAGAAAAAAAAAAAAACAGTGCAAGAATGGCTTTCCCAAGTAATTTGACTTTTTACATAAACAAAATGCATGTAAAAAGCAAGAAAGACAAAGAAAAAAAAACGAAACCTCTGTCAGATTGGAGTTCACTGTATCAGATTCCACAATCTGGATATTGCATTTGAGAAAATGAAAAAGGAGAGTTAGCTTTTCAGTGTATCTGGGTTAGTCTCCTAATTTAGAAGTTTATTAGTATTTTCTCATGATACATATAAATACCTAATGTCATTATCTGAATTTTTGTGATTTGGATCATGTTTCCTGAGCTTAGAATATCTTGCCTGGTTCTTGACAGGAAACATTTACATATACCTATGTAAAATGTTTAGCTCGCCTGTATTCCTAAATGAAGCCAGAGGCTCTCTGCAGAAAAAAGAAAAAAAAAAACCAAACCAAAACCAAACACGTGTCTTAAAAAAACCCCTGAAAATTTAAGTCTTGTCCACTGTTCTTTCTTAGTTTGGAAAGCTTTATTGAAAAAGTAGTTGAATTAACATGAAAGGTTTTACATAAAACAGGAGATACAGATACAAAATTGCATGTGGCTTTAGAGGGCATCCTTTGAAGCAGGTCTTTTAAAAATACTGAATGCTACGAGGCTATTTAGAAGGAAGCAGGAAGGCTGAATACCAAGGGATAGTGTTTTACATAAATGTTTTCCACATCAGAACATATGGTACAATGGAGATTTTAGAGTGGTAGAAATGTAATTACATTAATAGAGTCATGTCTCTGTGGTAATTGTACACGGAGGTTCAGGTTAGAAGAATAACCTTCTATTTAATGTATCTGTGATCTCTTGGAAATCTGAACAAGAGCAAGGGACCTGCCAACACAATTTCTGAGACACTGGCACAAGATTGAATGATATCTAATCTTGACTCATAAATAGTAACTGCAGGAGTTATCTTTTGTTGAAAGCTCCTCTTGCAGTGGTTCCGATTCAAAATTATTTGATTCATTTATCTCTGTCTCCTACAAATGCTGTTTAACTTAAGAGAACAGAAATAGTGCCATTAGCATCAATCACAGGTTATCCAACGGGTAAAACTAAAGTAGTATTTGGAGCCTTGATATGAGTCAAAAATAATGAAATTTTCTAAAATAATTACTTTCAGACCTTTTATTTTCTGTGGGTTTTGGTTTTGGTTTGTTCTTTTTCTTTTAAGGAAAACTTCTGAATCTAAAGCCATATGAAATCTCTTAAAGGACAAGCAGCATCTTAAACATAGATGCAAAAACATCCCAACATTTCTTACTTTAGGAATTCTGTTGGCGGTGCTTACTCTCCTTCATGTTTTGGGTATCATCCCTCCTCCTCTTACACACTGACGGGCAGCATCAGCATCGCTTCTCTCGAACTCTTAGAGAACTGGTGTTCTAGTCTGTGCTCTCCTCTCCCTCCTGCCCCGCAAAGAGGAAGAGTCATTTTGCATATGGTCATGAATTGCGTTAGTACATTTGAAAATAAAAGCAGGTAGTAGCATTTATATTAATTAAAGTGAGATGATATCCATGGTGAATAAAATTTAGCAACTTGTATCAGCCTTTCATAAAACTCCATAGAATACTCCAGAATACCTATATTTATGATAATAAGAATAATAACAATTGGCAGTACTGCAGACGCATAGACTCAGATAAATAGGGAAAGCACTCTGACAAGAGTAAGGAAAATGAAGGAATCATAATACAAGTATTTTGACCACAACAGTTAGAAAGACTACCACAAAATAAAAATTTTTTTTAAAAAAACAAAAAAACCAAAACCAAAACCAACAAGCCAGAGATCAGAAGAAAGGTCAGATGTTAGGCTAGAGAAACCCTTTCCAATACTTCTGATAGCAGGAAAAAGCTTGGTTTCACTAAAGTCCTTGGAAAATCAGGCTGTCCAAGTGCCCCATGCAGAGTAAAGTTTTCCAGAATAATTTACATAGAGGGCAGGTTGGGACTACAGGGAAAAAGAGAGCAAGCTCTATTAATTTTTTAGCCATGCAGTTGTCAGAGCATGAAATAATATTGTTTGCATTTAGAGGTTACTTTAGCACCTTTTTTTTTTTTTTTTTTTT